>CAJVOY010000033.1:48267-437042 GCA_911197225.1 Penicillium salamii
GGGGGGCGGGGCGGAGAAGAGGGGGAAAGAATGGGTGGGGAGGTGTGAGGGGGGGGAGGGGGAGGGCAGGGGGGGGGGGGGGGGGGGGGGGGGGGTTTAAGAGGTGTCAGCCATGTGCAGGGAGAAATTCTCCAATTTGGCCACCCGGAGACGGACCGGACACCCCGGGCGCTTCTGTGAAAGTACGCAAGGATGATTAGGTCGAAGCTAACCTGAAGCTCACAATCGCGACTCGGGTATTTTACTCTAAAATTTAGATCATTGGCCCCTCACACGGCCTGATGTCTAAAGCTAAACAAGTAGTGGTGGTATTGGCCCCAGCAAATTCATGCTGTTTCACCCTAGGCAGTTGGGGTACAATGAGTACGAGTACGGGAGTACGCTGTCAGTATTGTACGGAATAGGTAGCATGCACATCGCAAGGAGGGCCGAAGCAATGGCTTGAACAGATACCGGTGTATACTTGCCTATGACCTATCCGAATACGATATGCGCCGGTTCAATAGAAGCCGGATACAGATTTCGACTGCAGCGATACAACCCCTGTTCCAAGTTCCAAGCTGTCGACTTTTTCGTGACAAGATATCTCGATGGCCAAGCAGTAGATAACGTTTGTACTACCCAGGTACCTTAGAGGTACCTTAGTGTAACAATCCACGTGCATAATTGCCCCCGCGTGGTGGCCTCAGGCGAAAGTGGGGTTCGCGGAATATCGTCAATTCTTCATACGATTGACCAGACCATTCCAACAGCCATGGGTGACGCAGAGCTAGAAGAAGTATGACCGGATCGACTGCACTTGGCCAATCACTGCTGACTGTCCCTCCAGATCAGACGAGCTCGTCTCGCGCAGCTCCAGCAGCAACAGGGCGCACGTGGCCCAGCTGGTCAAGATGGCGCCGATCAAGCCCAGCAAAGAAAGTGAGTACTGGGAAATCAACTATGGGATAATCGGGCACTAATCAGAGTAGGCAAGCCGAGGGTAGGTCTTCTTAGCCTGAAAGCGTGGAGATTCGTTCCACGAAATTCATCGCCCATCTAACTTTCCACTCCCAATAGCTGAGCAGCGCGCCTCAATCATGACCCAGATCCTGGACCCCGCTGCCGCCGATCGCCTGGGCCGTATTCGCCTAGTTAAGGAATCGCGTGCGACCGACATCGAGAACCGACTCATCATGCTGGCCCAGTCCGGGCAGCTGCGGCAAAAAGTGACAGAGGAACAGCTCAAGGATTTGTTGGGCGCTATTGCGGAGAACCAGCGCAAAGAGGAGGAAGAGCACAAGATCGTTATCTCCCGCCGCAAAGGTGGCTGGGATGACGATGACGACCTGTTGGATCTATAAGGGTTGCTACTGATATATGTACCATCCTTTGGAAACCTTTAATCGTTGGATTTATTGCATTTGAATTCCTATCGTTGGATGTCCACTCGTGGATTTCTGGCAAAAATTGATTCCAGGCGTTACGATCCCATCAATACATTGTACAGAAATTTGAAATTAAGCACATCATCCATGTTCATCCCTCCCAAACTCCAAATGGCAGAACAAATACGCTTAGATAGACCCAATCTCAAAAACCCTTGAGACTGAAACACCTTGCGGAACTATGCATGGGGATATCATTTTTTGGCAAGTTGGTGAATGTGCCTGAGCTGGTCTTCAATGTTCGTACTCTGAGCATTGGGATTGTGCGGGCCTTGCACAGAGGGATCAGCAGCCACGCGCTTGCGCCTGGCTTCCTCCTCCGGGTCAATAGGAGACGGGTCGAATACATCGCTGCGCTGACTAGCCAGACGCTTGAGATTGTTGACCACGTCGACGGTGGACAAGTTGGTGGTGGCGCTGCGAGATTCAGCCTTGGCGCGCTGCTCCTTCCAACGAGGGTCCAGAAGCTCGATACGGATGTGCTCGTCCAACTCGGTAGACGGAACTTTCTGGCTACAGTAAGGGCAGATTGCCATCTGAGTTGCTTGTTGGCGGCGTGCCTGGGCTCGTGGCACGTAGTCTGAACGGATGCGCATTGGCTGTTGGCCGGGGATGGCTTGTGCGGCAGCTTGAACGGCGGCGGCTTGGTCGCGCGCTTGAGTTCGTTCATGAATGCGCTGATCCTCTTCGGCATTGGTAAATTGCCCAGGGGGAGGGTAGGGGCCTGCTGGGTAAGGCGAGACAGAGGGTTGTTGAGGAGGAGGCATTGAGACGGGTTGTGTTGGGCAGGCGTTGTAGTAAGTTGGGTTGTCGAGGTCTGTGGGCATGGCTTCTTCGATGCGCATTGTGTTGAGAGATATAGCGGCCTTTTGTTCCAGGGAGGCTGACTGCAGGTCGTTGAGAGATGTTGGCGGTGGCAATTCCGCGTGTTCGTCGTGTTCGGTGAATTCCACTGTCTCAACAACCACGAAGTCATGCCAGTCAATCTGAGCATACTCAATTCGCTCTTGTTCACTTTGTTCTTCCTTCTGCTGCTTTTGCTTCTGTTGGAATTTCACCCACTCCGCTCGTTGTGTGGCGCGCTCCATGACGCGGTATTTGTTCTGTACATTTTGCTCCAATTCGGCAATGATCTTTTTAGACGAAGTTGCGTCATCAATTCCCTCGGGACGGAGTAAGATAGTGTATTGGTCGACTAGACGGGTGAAGAATTGGTAAAGACTGTGCTGGGGTCGCAGGAAGTCGAATTGGAAGTTTCGTGCCTCGCGCTGGGACAACGCGGTCATGAAAGACTTTCCGCGCTTGGCAACAAACATGGCCGTGTGCTTGACGACTTCCAAATCCTGGGCGTTGATGATCGGCATGCGAGCCGAGAAGTGATATGCGGCCGGTTCGGGTGGCCCCTTGGGCTTCTCGGGTTCTGCGACTGTTTCGCCAGCTCGTCCTGCTGCGACAGCTGATCCTCGGCCTTCCCTGATTTCGACAAGTCGCCATTGATAGAAAGGCGCATATGCATCACCTTCGACGAGGAAAGAGAACTTGGGGTTGCTTTTTTCCTTCTCACGGACACGATCTTCAAAGACTGGTCCATTGCGAGCGACGTAGCCCGCGGTCTTTTCGACAATGGCCCGAATGTCTTTTGGGGGTAAAACCACACCCTCTGGCGGCTTGTTGGCCTCCTCTGGGAGTGCTTGTCCATTTGACTCCATGGTTGTTGTTGAGGATGAAGAGATGGTAGGTTTGGGGAGAGTTAATTGGTGATCCGCTGACTACGAAGCTCCAGCCACATGTGGCGCACAGGGCGGTGTGCAAGTGTGAAACTGTGGCGGTGTGGCTGCAACCATCTGTTTTCCCCTTTGCATTTCCCCGCTGTTTACTCTGCCTCTTGTGTCTCCGAATCTGATCAATGCTGTGTGGCTGGTTGAAAAGCAATATGAAAGAATATTTAGACTGGATGTAATCTCTCGAAAAAAACAAAACAACTATAGAACGTACAAAAAATCACTGTGTACTCTGTGTTCCGTAGGGTCCAATACTAAGGGGGCCGCTCACGTTGTCCTCCACAGCCGCCGTCGATCTGGCCTTAAGACGGAACCGCACGCTTTCGTCCATCGGGGCTCACCTCTTGTTTCTCGACCTGTTCCCTTTTTTCCCCAATCTTTCTTACTCTCCCTCCAGCGACATTTTTCTTTTTCACCTTGATTTTTCTTTCCCTGTCATGGGGCCTTTCTCCTCATTGTTACACGATCATTAACTGGTGTGGTGTTTAAAGCCATTAATTCACAGCTCGAGGTCGGAAACAACTTTCGATATTCGACGTTCGTCCATTGGGGATTTTGAAACACCTCCCTCTCCTTACCGCAAACTCCACAACTCAATCGTTCCACAATCACACTCTCGTTTCCATTCGACACTCGACATTCCGGTTCCTGCGCCGATCTCCTGAATCGCTGACGTCGTCTCGCGTCTGTGTCGGACTGAAACAATATGGGTCAGAAGTCGAAAGATACTTTGTCCGTGCGGCCGCAGAGCCGCTCTGGTCGTTCGCGCAGTCGTTCGCCCAAGCCCAAGAGCAAGCCTTCGGCGGCCCCCCAGAGCTATGCCTCGGAGGGAGTGAAGAACAATGATATCTTCCAGCTCCCCGGATCTGACTATAAGCTCATTGTCCTGGTGACTTTGATCGCTGCTGTGGTCCGTTTGTTCAGAATCTATCAACCCACAAGCGTGGTCTTTGATGAAGTCCAGTAAGAATTCCCACCATTGAGGCGAAGAACGTATATTAACGACTTAACAGCTTCGGTGGATTTGCATCCAAGTATATCAAGGGAAAGTTCTTTATGGATGTTCACCCTCCGCTGGCTAAATTGCTGCTCACACTGGCTGGCTGGCTGGCCGGTTTCGATGGCAACTTCGATTTCAAGGATATTGGCAAAGACTACCTGGAGCCCGGCGTGCCCTATGTGGCGATGCGCATGCTCCCAGCTATCTTGGGTGTTTTGACGGTCCCTTTGATGTTCCTTACTCTCCGAGTGACTGGGTGCCGGAGCTCGACTGCGGCCCTCGGTGCTGGCCTTGTCATTTTTGACAATGCTTTGGTTACTCAATCCCGTCTGATTCTTCTCGACTCCCCATTGATCTTCTTTACCGCTCTCACGGCTCTAGCATTCAACTGCTTTACAAACCAGCAAGAGCTGGGACCCGCCTATGCTTTCCGCGGACCGTGGTGGTTCTGGCTAGTCTTTACCGGTCTCTCTCTTGGCGCGACATTGAGCGTCAAGTGGGTTGGTCTCTTCACTATGGCGTGGGTAGGCTCCCTCACAGCTCTCCAATTGTGGGTTTTGCTGGGTGACAACAAGACTGTTACTCCACGCCTGTGGTTGAAGCATTTCTTCTCTCGGGTTTTCTGCCTCATTGTCATTCCCGTGGGCTTCTACCTTGCTATGTTTGGTGTTCACTTCATGTGTCTGGTGAACCCCGGAGAGGGTGACGGGTTCATGTCCTCGGAATTCCAGGCGACATTGAACTCCAAGTCGATGCAAGACGTTCCCGCTGATGTTTCTTTCGGATCCAGAGTCAGCCTGCGCCACCTGAACACCCAGGGCGGATACCTGCACTCTCACCCTCACATGTACCCAACCGGCAGCAAGCAGCAGCAAATCACACTATACCCCCACAAGGATGAGAACAACCTGTTCATTTTGGAAAACACCACTCAGCCCCTTGGTCCCTACGGAGAGGTTGAGGGCCCATATGCATGGGACAACATGACCGATCCTGGTTTCATTGTAGACGGATCTATCATCAGACTTTATCACTCAATCACTCACCGAAGAATTCACTCTCACGACGAGCGCCCACCAGTCACTGAGGCTGACTGGCAGTACGAGGTCTCCGCCTATGGATATGAGGGCTTTGCTGGTGATGCCAATGATCTGTTCAAGGTTGAGATTGTTCCATCCATGTCTGAAACACCGGAGTCCAAGAAGAGACTGCGAACCATTCAGTCCAAGTTCCGATTGGTGCATGTCATGACCGGCTGTGTTCTGTTTTCCCACAAGGTCAAGCTCCCGGATTGGGGATGGGAACAGCAGGAAGTGACCTGCGCTAAGGGCGGTACTCTTCCCAACAGTGTTTGGTATATCGAGCAGAACCAACACCCCGCAATGCCCGCGGACGCTGAGAAGGTCAACTACCGTAACCCCGGATTCCTGGGCAAGTTCTGGGAATTGCAAAAGGTTATGTGGACCACCAACGCCGGCTTGGTTGAATCCCACGCCTGGGACTCCCGCCCTCCCTCTTGGCCCACTCTCCTTCGTGGTATCAACTTCTGGGGCAAGGACCACCGTCAGATCTACCTCCTCGGAAACCCCCTCATCTGGTGGTCGACCACCCTGGCCATTGGTATCTACTTTGTCTTCAAGGCTCTTTCCGTCATCCGTTGGCAGCGAAGCTGTAATGACTACAAGCACGTCTCCTTCAAGCGCTTTGACTACGAAGTGGGCACCAGTGTTCTGGGTTGGTTCTTCCACTACTTCCCATTCTACCTCATGGCCCGTCAGCTCTTCTTGCACCATTATCTCCCTGCGCTCTACTTTGCCATCATGGTTCTCTGCCAAGAGTTCGATTTCTTGACCAACCGCATCAAGAGCTTTGGTCTGGTGTCTAAGCCTGCCATTGGCAAGACCCTGATGGCAGCCTTCTTGGGCCTTAGCATTGTTGTGTTCACACTTTATGCTCCTCTTGTGTACGGCAACCCTTGGACCAGGGATGCTTGCAACAAGGTGAAGCTTATGGGATCATGGGACTTTGACTGCAACACCTTCCACAGCGACGTAAGTGTTCCACAATGGAGGCCTCCACGACGAGGCTATTGAACACCACGACTGGACCATGACTAACATGGAATCTTATTCAATAATTAGTTGAGCGAGTACGTCACTCAATACGTGCCAAACGTGCCTGTAGCTGCACCCACAACTGCAGCCCAAGCACCTCCCCCGCCACCACCTGTCCAGGCTCAAGAGCCCGCCCCAGCCAACGAAGCTGTTGGTGCTGCCGAGGCCTCTGACCCTGCAGCCGTCACCGCACCTAAGATTCAAGGATCCATGGCCCGCGTTGAGTACCGTGATCAGAACGGTAAAGTTCTTGATCAAGAACTCGTTGCTTCGCTCCGGGCGGAGGGCAAAGTGAAGTTCGAGACTCGCTATGAGCCTGGCCACAAGATGGAGAATGCACACGAAGTTCCTATCGTTGACGGCCAGCTCGCACCACCGCACCCCGATGTGCAGGGCCAGAACCCTGAGACTGGTAGTGCTCCTGAGGACTCCGTGCCTCCAGAGAGCCCTGCCTCTGTGGCTGAGGGCAACGAGCGTTCCGTTGAGAAGCCAAGCTCTATGGAAGCTAAGCCTGCCAGCGAAGGGAATGAGGCTACTCAATAGTGGCCGTGTGGATGTGTAAAAGGCGAGGGGATACTGCCATGTATAATGAGACTTCATAGAGTAGTTGTTCGTTTCAAGTGTTAGCTTTTTTTTCCCAACATGATATTCCAACACAGATGTTCATAAAGTAATATTTTTGTCGGCCTTGCTGTGATGTGCTCCACGGTAGGTTAAATGGTCAGTCATCTGGTCCACTGGGATTTATATAGATGAAGGTATACGGTAGGAAACAGTTATGGCGCAAAAAAGAGACTGATGCCCAATTGACTCTTTATCTGAAAAATGGATACTATGCACAAATTTCTTGCAATCCCAAGGCAAGTTCACGCACCCCTTCTCCCCCGGTCGGAGCAGTCTTAGTATACAGCGGTTGGCCGCAACCAAACCGCAGTTTGCTTCATTCAACTTGTGAAGGCACTTCTTATTGCTCAGCAATGAGCATTTAGTAGTCCCACTCCTCCTTGCCGTACTTGTTGAACTTCTCGTGGAGGTCCTATCAGAAGAGAGGTGATGTCAGCATTGTATGACTAAACGACTGACTCGGCGATCATGCGATGCTCCTGAATCCCGATTCGGATATCGACGGGAGCCAGCATGGCGCGAAAATCAGGTAGTACAGTGGGTTCATACCTCGGGCAGGGTGACATTGGGCACAATGACGGTGTTCATGGCGCTGGGAGCAGCACGGAGGGGCTGGCTCTTGTCACCGTGGGGGTGGTACTGGTACTTGTAGACCTTGCCATCCTCGGACTGGTGCTCCCAGGGCATGGAGCTCTGGGCGATGCGAACGTTGCTCTCAGAGTTCACAGAGGTGGGCTTGCGGCCGAAGTACCTAGATTATCGCAAAGATAACGAATTAGCGATCGTATCGATTTGGTGTGAATATTGACGTTGTAGGCAATTGAGTAATAAAATCCAGCGTGAAACTTTCCCATGGCAGGAATGGCACGTCACAATTGCGCAAATGGGGCGAAATGTTGATATGAGGCGATTTAGGGTGATTTCGGGAGGGATGCTCACCATCCGGCAATCAGGAAGGCACCAGACATGACACCGAGGAGAACCTGAGCGACCAATTGTTAGACCGGGATATCCTTTGTGTTTCAAGGGCGTATTAGTTTCGTACGTAGAGCTCGGGGTCGCGCTTGGGGGCCTTGTCAAGGCTGGACTCCTCAAGCTTGGAAGAAGAGTTGAAGCGGCGCGGGGGAGCGCGGAGAAGGGACTGGCGGGTCAGAGCCCGGCGAGTAGCCAGAGCAGCAATGGAGGACATGGTTGCAGCAAATTGATTGTGCGTTGGGGTACAATTCGTGAGCGGAGATCTAGTCACGGGTAGTGCGAGAGAATCATGAATGGTAGTATGATGTTGCCCGTTGGTCATGTGACCAAGTCATGTGACATCGCCGTCTTGGGCTGCAACTATTGAGCTCCCTTCGGGTGTGATTGTTTGGTTCGAAATATCCAGGTTGCTGACGCATATACGATCATTTCCAGGGTGTTTATCTCTGTGATGTAATCGGCCCTGACGCGATTGCTGTTCACACCAAAGGTACAACTCACTCCAGTTTTCTCCATCAGGGGCTCCATCTTGGCCCTAGCTCTACGGCGCGTTTGCTGGTGGGACTCGGACAAAGTTACTCGGATACTGACAAGGATATAGGGCCCTCATCGACTTGTTGATTCACTCTTTAACCTTGTCTTGGTCCATCGTCACTCCTTTTTGCTCAAACTGCTGGTTGTTCCTCAATTTAGCTGCCCAAGTCTTCGTGCAATCCGCTCCCTGTCTCTCACCATTGACAACTTGGTACTCAAATATGAGAGTGCGCGTTGCTATCTAGCCGACTGTTGATAAACCCCCCTTTCCGGCGCCATGTCAACCCCCTCAGATCGCCCAGACACATACGCCACAAGTCAGGCTTCAACACAGCAACATGCTCTAGGAATTCCTCGACCTCCTTCCGTGGGAGGAATCTCTTCCCGGGTGACAGATGATGATGGAGAGCGAACCCCGTCTTATACGTCACCTCCCCCTCAGCACCAGTCTCGGTCATCTGTTTCTCGTCGTGGTCCGCCTCCAACCCGGACCTCTATCACCAGCCAAGTCACCAGCAGACCTGGAAGCTCGGGAAGCAGGCTCAGCAGGTCGCATATTCCATCCCTGACCGCACAGGGATTTTTCCGACCAATGAGTTCGCAACGATTGCAGGCACACCGAGGAACACGACCTTTAACGAAGGGGACCGGCTCATCCACCGACGAATGGACTCAGCAGGGCAGCCAACACCGTGGGAGCTTGATCTCCAACAGCACAGTTCCACAAGGTTCTCTTCCGACTGAGATGGAAGTCCCGCCATCACGAGGGACAGAGTTCACCGATCCCATAATTCCAGACCGCAACACCTCGAACGCTAGCCCTACGGGTAATACAACTATCCGGAGTCTGGGTGAGAGTGTCCGACTTTTGCGGGATCGAGATCAGAAAGAAAAGCCTCAGCGTCTCAATTTAGGCGCTAACTACACAGGGCAAGCTGCACAAGAGGCACCGCCGCCCAAATCACCCCTTTCGTTCCTGTCACTGCAAAATAGGGGCGTTGGACACGGCAATCACGATTCGCGGAGTCACCAAGGGCACGAACACCTTTCCTCGGCTGGGTCTTCTCCGAGCCCTCTTGATGTCAAGAAACCGCAGCTACCAAGAACAAATTTAGGCAAAAATTACGAATACTTCCTCGGCAACACCTTGTTCTGCGGAGGTGGACGGCTCCAAAACTCTCGAGACAAGCCTGTTAACATTGCAACCGGTCTTCTGGTGGTCATTCCGTCTGCCTTGTTTTTTGCCTTTTCGTATGTATAATTCACATGTACTTTGGGGTCCCATAGCTAACACTTACTTTAGGGCTCCTTGGCTATGGCATAACATTTCCCCCGCAGTTCCCATCTTGTATGCCTATGTCTTCTACGTGTGTTTTTCGTCCTTTGCTCACGCATCTGTTGTCGATCCCGGAGTAAGTAGCTTGGTCTTACCTTGCACATCAAAGTTACTGACATGACAAACCAGGTTATGCCTCGCAATGTTCATCCTATGCCCCATTCAGAATCTACAGGTGATCCATTGGTACTTGGTCCCCCCACCAACGACTGGGTGATGGTCAAGCTTGCTACCTCAGATGTAGCTGCCATGGATGTACCTGTAAAGTATTGCAAGACGTGTAATATTTGGCGACCCCCTCGTTGCTATCACTGTCGGGTGTGCAACAACTGCGTCGAAACTCTTGATCATCACTGCGTGTGGCTGAACAATTGTGTTGGTCGCCGAAACTATCGCTATTTCTTCACGTTTGTCAGCTTCTGCACCCTCCTCGCACTATTTTTGATTGGCGCGAGCTTGGCTCATATCCTGGTTTACATGTCCCGAGAAGGTGTGTCCTTCGGAGCTGCGATCTCCAAATGGAGAGTGCCTTGGGCCATGGTTATTTACGGCATCGTCGCAGTGCCGTACCCAACTTCTCTTTGGGCCTATCATCTCTTCCTGGTCGGCAGAGGCGAAACCACAAGAGAATACCTCAATTCGCACAAGTTTGCCAAGTCTGACCGGCATCGACCGTTTACTCAAGGCAATGTCATCAAGAACTGGATTGCTGTTCTTGGGCGTCCTCGGCCTCCTACTTACATGCAATTTAAGGAGCAGTATGAGGATGGTGACCAGCGCCTGGGCACCCAAAAGCGGAAATACCGTGTCCCAGATGTTGAATCCCAAGCCATTGAGATGCAACATGTCGGTCCTCACCAGGACTGAAACCAAGAAAAAAGAAAAATCTCTCAATCAAGGGAGTCATTTGTTCCTGTCGGCTTTTTGTCCGCTACGACCTATGAAGATGATGACCATGATTTCTTCCCTTCTCGAATTCCCTTTCCCATCTACCACTTTCTAATCCCATTTATACATACCCTTCTAGCCATCCCCTCTGTTTATTCTGCCATATCCGGCACTGACATAATTTTTGTCCTTCCACTGATCTACCATGATCAATCTCTTTCTATGTTCTATCTGACTTGTGTGACTACATGGGATTGGGCAACCCTACTCGAAACCAGCCTTCTTATCCATATTACTTCTCTATTGGAAACTATATCTCTATTTTCCACTCGAAATTCGCATAGTTGCAGATGTAGAATCACTCGATCTTGAGATTGTAGACATCCTGAGTATCATGCGAAGGAATTTCGGCATTCCACTGACTTGGTAATCCTTGCCCGCCTTTAGCGCTGCCAGGGCTTATGTACTTTGCCTTCGCCCTTGCATCTCCTGTCCACTTATTGTGTGATAAATCCGCCTGTCGGGGGAAAATTCTGCCTAGTTTGAAGTGTTCGATGTGTTGGCGTTGCACGCGTCAGACCTCGCCCTAAATTGATAAGACGCGGGTAGCTGATCTCTTTCCCCTGATATTCTCCCCATCTCAGCCGACCACGCGCGCCAGTTGTTTCAACCTCGACAGATCCAGGCGGTTCCTGGTGGAATTGTCCTTTTCTTCCTCTCGGTTGCCTCAGAATGGCGCCCCGAATGTCCCGATCACTCGCGTCCGCGGCTCCCGATCCCCAGGCACACGAACCTACCGATGACGGAATGAGCCTCGATGTGCCTGAACAACTTTTGACACCCGAAAACAGTCGCTCGGAGACATCGAGCAACAATGAGAACGCGTTGACCGACGAAAAACCCGCTGGACGGCGTAGGTCAACACGGGTTGCACGCGCATCTTTACGGGCTGGTGAGCCACTCGACGACACACCCGAGATGGAGGAACCCGCAGCTTCGTCTAGCGAGGCTTATGTCGACAGCCTTGCCAAGGCGAAACGATCCCACTCCTCACTCCGCCACAGTATCGCAGTAATGGAAAACTCCTTGTGGAGTGCTACGCCTACCGACGAAAATGCCGCGGTCGATGACCATGAAATGGCCCCCGATACCCCGGTATCAAAGTCTTCACAAGACATCCAATCTGAGGATATGAACACATCACTTCAACAACGAACTTTGAGAAACCGGGTGGAGAAGGCATTGACTCAGGATGAAAAGAAGAACGCGGCTAAGCCTGCTCCGCCTCGAACCAGTTCTCGTAAATCTCTTCGGCGATCAGGTCGCATAGGTCTTCTGGACAAGGCCACTGATATTGTCGAAAGGGCCAGCAGTATTCTAGGGAAGCGCACAAGAGGCTTGGTTGACAAGGATCTCGGCCGGCGTTCTAGTTTGCGACCTCGCAACATCGCCCCTTCGACAGAGACGACTAACGAGCCGACATCAAAGAAACGCCGAGTCTCGGAGAGTGATCTTTCCAAAATTAAGGATCAAGACTCCGAACCAGAGGAAACACCAGCACCAGCTTCGCCACGGCCCAAGCGTAAGATCTGGCTCTCTCAAGGGCTTTATACAGGCCAGCAACCCTCAGACTCGCCGCCTAAACAGCGCCGCAGTAAGAATTCAAAGAAAACCGGAACCGGTCCAATGCAGCGTACGATTCTTCCTATGCCAATGTTCAAGGGTTCACGGCTTTTGAAGAATGGTCGAGATTTCCAGCTACCATTCGACATCTTCTCGCCCCTTCCTCCTGGTCAACCTAAGCCAGACGAGTGGCGTAAGACCAACAAGAGTAAGGCTTACATACATTTCTTGTATAATGTTCCGAAAACTGACAGGCAATTTAGATGTTTTTGTTGGTGATGCAGGAAGTTTCTGGAAAGCAAACAAAAACCTTGAGCTGTCACTTTGCATGTGTACCGAAGATACTGGGTGCGATGAAAACTGCCAGAATCGCTACATGTTCTACGAGTGTGACAATGGGAATTGCAGGCTTGGTCCTGAGTGCGGGAACCGAAACTTCGAGGGGCTCAAGCACAGAACCAAGGCTGGAGGCAAGTATAATATCGGTGTTGAAGTCATCAAGACGGCAGATCGTGGATATGGCGTTCGCAGCAATCGCTCTTTCGACCCCAACCAAATTATTGTGGAGTACACCGGAGAGATCCTCACCCAACTGGAGTGTGAGAAGAGGATGAGAACGGTCTACAAGAACAACGATGTACGCCTCTTACCCCGGCTTAAGTTCTCGGTTGCTGACCTTTTAGTGCTATTATCTCATGTACTTTGATCAGAACATGATCATTGATGCTACGCGCGGGTCGATTGCTCGCTTTGTTAACCACGCTTGTGAGCCCAATTGCCGTATGGAAAAATGGACAGTTGCTGGCAAGCCACGCATGGCTCTTTTCGCGGGGGACCGCGGAGTCTCAACTGGGGAGGAACTGAGCTATGATTACAACTTCGAGTGAGTTGCCCCACAATCAGAATCTAGTGCTCTCATGCTAATATTCTACCAGCCCATATTCCAACAAGAATGTGCAACAATGCCGCTGTGGGTCGGCGAACTGCCGAGGATTCCTTGGTCCGCGTCTCAAGGATAAGCAGCAGCGTGCCAAAGAACTTGAAGACAAACGCAAGGCCGAGGGAAGCCCCAAGAAGGCTGCTGCCAAGAAGGTCGTTGGAAAAAAGCGAAAGGCCGGGGAAGAGTCTGATGATTCTGATGACTCTAGTTCTGATTCCGACTCAGACTCCGATGTGCCCGCCCCAACCAAAAGGCGCAAGACGATTACAACCAAATCAATCAAGGCTGGAGTGAAAAAGGTCGTTGCAACTGTTCGTGGCAAGAAGACTACAAAGAAAACGACTACTAGTAAGGCTGCTGTCAAGCTGCCAGCGGTCAAGACCACAGGCCGAGTCAAGGCTGCTGTGCGAGCTCCTAAAGCAGCCAAGGAAACCAAGGCCACAAAGTCAACTAAGCCAAATAAACTAACCAAGGCAGCGCCAGCTTCTCCTGCCAAAACGAAATCTCAGCTGAAGCGACCATCCGCCGAGACCAAGAAGAAAGTTCTCGCTGCTGCTTCCAAGGGCTCTGGGGTTTCTCCTCGGAAGCCTGCTGCACGCAAGGCCCCTATTAAGAGTCCTGTCAAGCCCAAAAAGCCTGTTGCCAAGCCCAAAACCTCCGCCAAGGACAGCCTTGCTAAGGGCGTCAAGAGCGTTGCTCGGCGGTATGTGAAGGCTGTCAAGGGATCAAAGAAATAATACAGCCTGTGCTTTGCTCAACCATTCGTCACCAGCGCTGCTCGCCTTGACTACTGCAGCATTTCCTTGCACACTTCTCATCTGACCAATCTTCGTCTGCCGGCCACGCTTTCAGTTCTACATCATAATATCCTTCTGTTCTTTATTCCAGTGAATTCTTATCTTCTTTGATCCTTGCTTTTGCTTGACTCCTAGCATCCGTATACGTTGGCTAATTTCACCCTGTGCGACATCCCCTCGAGGTTTTGAGAGATGGTGTTTGTGCTTTCACTCCTGTCCTTTTGTGTCTGAGGGTTTTCCCTTTACTCATCTTTTTTCTTTCACTTCTTTTCTCTTCTTTTCTTTTCGCCTTTTTGCTGCTCTGGCTTGATGTTTCCCTGGTCTCCGATTCGATTTATGCGTCATGGTCATGAAAGTAAGAGATTGTTCTGAGCCGATGTTGGGTGTTCAGCATGCTTGGTGCGCGGGTTTGACATCGGCTTCAATATAACGGGGTAGATACCACTCTCAATTCAACATGGTTTTCCCAAAACTTATATTCTCTGGTTCATGGAGTCACTTCATTGCTCCAGTCTGCTGCACTTCGCCAGCACCAATGCCTGAATAAGGAGGATTGCCATTGGTTTTGAGAGTCCCTGGGGGTATTCCTATATCGTAGCAAGGTGTCATGAGGAGATCATCAAGGCCGGCATCAGTATCCATCCCAGAATCTGAGATTGATACCGCTTCTCCAGGGTTTCCCCCACGCAGCTGTTACGGTAGGCGATATTCTCTAAACCCAGGTCTGGGGAGAGGTTCAAAGCACGAAGATATTCAGTATGGATAGAAGAAGAGAAGAGCTCCATGGCTATGATAGGGAGCATCTAATATAGTAGATGCTCCAACCTTGGAAGCAAGCAAACATGCTGAGGGAAGTAAAGCCTCACATTATCCCCCGGGGAAAAAAAATCAGCATCTGTCCCCTAAATACTACTACTACTACTACTACTACTACTACTACTACTACTACTACTACTACTACTACTACTACTACTACTACTACTACTGCTACTACTACT
Organism: Penicillium salamii; assembly: GCA_911197225.1. Classification (NCBI taxonomy): domain Eukaryota; kingdom Fungi; phylum Ascomycota; class Eurotiomycetes; order Eurotiales; family Aspergillaceae; genus Penicillium; species Penicillium salamii. Next base: position 63,305 of record CAJVOY010000033.1, read on the forward strand.
ACTACTACTACTACTACTACTACTACTACTACTACTCTTAATAACGAATTTGAACTTCCGCGTCATCGTCATTGTCATCCGCTTCCAATCCAACCTTGGAACTATTCTTGGGTTTGCAATCATTATTCGGCTTAGTCCCTTGATCACATTGACATTGGTATCTATTTTGTCAGAAGCGTGTTGATAGGTAGGGTTTGTAGGGCGTTGGAGGTTCGTGTTTGACCGGTAAGCTGTTGTATAATCCTCACGAGCTCGGGGTAGGTTCGGGGCAGGTTGGACTGTTGCGAAAGACGGGATCTGATTGTGGAGTTGAGGCCTTTATACCAAGCGGAGATCTTGTCAACATATGGCTATTGGTTGCTACGTGCTTCATGCAGAATACATTACAATTTGGTAATGTATGCAATCGTAGTATCGGTGGTATCTTGCTTGATCAATAGCAGGCGGTCTCCAGCTTCTAGGATCTTCGATGGGGTCGTAAGGAGTTCGCCCCAACCCTGTAGATAGACTCCTCTCTTCTTATTCTTCTTCTTCTTCTTCTTCTTCTTCTTCTTCTTCTTCTTCTTCTCTCTCTCTCTCCGGGAGCTAGAATCGATTCATTCCTTCCGCCCTTCTCCCTTCGCCTGTAGGCTTCAAGACAAGTTGAGGCAGTACCATTGTTTGTACGGAGGATGCCAAGTCCAGGTAGACGCAGTCAAAGTGGGCAGCGTCATTGCCAATGGCGGGTCTATCATTTGTCAGCTTTGCTCGAACAGCTGCATCCCAGGTATCGAATTGGTTGACGCACCACCTGGTTCATGAGGATCTTGGAGGGAGGGTCATGGTCGTCTCGTAAGCTCGGATTGTATTTGGGTGATCCGGTCACATTGGGCCTGACGCTCTTGGTGTAAGGCCAGTCTCTGTTTGTGGAGCTTCAACAGTGTTGATGAAATGAGTATTGTGCTCGGTGTTGAGCGTGGATGGTGTCGTGGAGGGTAGGGTCCATGGTAGATGATGGAAGGTGATTCAAAATGATGGAAAAGATGATGGAGAAGGTGATGGAGAAGGTGATGGAGAAGGTGATGGAGAAGGTGATGGAGAAGGTGAGTCCAAAGAACCTTTGCCGCAGCGTGGTATTTGCCTTGGAGCGATCCGATCCCTCTTGCGTATCACAGTCCAATGAAAAAAAGGCTTCACCAGATCGCCCAAACGGGGTTGAAAATGGGGTTCAAGAGTGGCAAGGTCTATCAAACCAACGATATTGAAAGGCTGTATGGTTGTACGCTGTGGTCCCGTTGCCCAGTGCCAGTATTCGCCTGTAGAGCAAACTGTATGCGGAGTGAGGATCTTGGATATGATGAGACGGTAGGCAATGTTCTCTCCACCTAGGTCTTGGGAGAGGTTCGAAGCACGAAGACATTCAGTATGGGTAGAAGAAGAGAAGAGCTATGCAAACGGGGAGCATCTAATATAGTAAATACTCCAAGCAAACATGCTAAGGGAAGCAAACCCTCACAGCAGCTGGACAATATTCCTCATCCCGGAGGTATTCGGTATAAGGAGGAGGAGGCTCGGCATTATATTCACAGAGGCTGTCTGGAGATAGCCCAGTTGAATTAGTTTCTGATGGCAGGCACAGGGATACCGGGAAAGAGGCGCAAATCTAAACGGAATACATAGTTAGCAAATCCACACACTTTGAATTTCGAAATGTTTCGGACAGTCAGTTCAATACTGACCTTGGAGAGGTGCCCTTCGGGATTCTGGATCATGATCGTAATATCCAATGAATGTTTCACGTCGACAATTATAGTCTGACAGCTTGGTAAACACAAGCCCGTCGTGAGTGGAAGCGTGTGTGATATTAGCCGCCATTCCTCCATATCCTCGGTTGTAAGAGCCGTCCCCGAAGATGGTTCGTATGAACAGTCGTCTTCGACTCTTATCTTGGAGCGCGTCTGTGGTAGCGGGCTGGCGCCTGGGCCTGTTGGTTTCAGGGTATGGCTTTCCACAAGTTGTAGTTGAATCGACGAAGGATGGACGCCCTTACGAAGAGCAATGTAGCGGAACTCTACTGGAATTTGGTCACCGAGGCTGAATGATCTTCCAGGGATGCAAATTTCGTACATGAGTTTGTCGGGCCACGGTTGTTCGATGCTCTGTATTTTTTCGGTCAGCTTCTTTCATTTATCTCAGGCAGATCAAATATGGTGGGACTAGCTTGCCTGTGGCTCGAGAAATGAGAGAAAATCCGGGGTTCTCGTGACCTTGAGCGTTGTTGATTCCTGAATCACACCCCATGCACAGTTGATTGTCGCCGTCAAGTCATAGTGAACATAGCAGTCGTCCAGTCCTTCGACGCTCTCTGGCATGGTGTTGTGGAGGGTAATTGAGAAAGGAAACTCGTAGTTGCCTGGCTGTAGCACTTCTCTGTTGTTCGATCCCCAGAGGAAGTTCCATACTTGGTGGTGGAATGTCGCTTCTCCACACGCCGGTGTTGTATACTGCCCAGCTAGTGTTCTCGGATTCAGTCTGTTACTTGGTGTTAAATGAGCCATCGGCGGAATATATTATATTAGAAACACTCACTTGGCGTACTGGTTGCCTCTCAAATGCAGTTTGATATCTTTTGTATGAAGTGGTTTATTTAGACAGAGCACAATGGTCCCGTTGAGGTGACCATAACTGGTGTCTTCGTCGTCTCTTAGCTCTAGGGTGCTGCGCTCAAGTCTGTCGACAAGCAGATTAGTATCTCACAGATGTGGAAGGCAAATGGATCTGCTGGGCTTACCGGATATCAAAATAAGTTGGTTTGTTTGCTGTACGGCCGCAGCTCAATAGCCACGAAGCCATGGGTCTGTTCTGACCTTGGGAGGCTATAGGCTCTTGGGGTATTGTAATTTTACCGCACCTATGTAACTTTGGAAGTAAAGGGGTGTGTTTATAAAGTTCTCAAGAACTTTAGAATCTCTCAGCTTTATATCTACTTATGGATATATATCTATCTGAGTAGCTGAAAGACCGAAGTGACTAGATCGGCACAGTTTCTGGGTTTGGAAAATACACTACATATTAAAGCATTGGTCAACGAGCTCCATCGATCTTAGGACGAAAAAGGTTTCTTCTTCTCGAATAAGTGTGGACTTCAGGATGTATGAGCTTCTACTAAGTAGTTCAAGATTGTCGGCTGATTTCCTAATTTAGAAACCCTTCCGACACTGTGCATCTGAAATTATCATTATGTTCACCGGGCAAAGCGAAGTTGCACGCGAAATGGATCATTAAAACTTCTGAATATTCATTTTCAAGCTATGGAATTTTGATCAAGCACTGTTATTGGCTTACATTTGGGATACCTGGTCCTTTTCGAGATATCAGAGTGGTGTCCACGGGTCATCTACAGCCTGACTCACCTGGGCATGAGGTTTGAAGATATAGCCATCATTGAACAGATGTGTATTGTTGATTTGAGAAAGTGGTATATACATGAGAATATATTGGGAAAAGCGGATCGCAAATGTGCCGTGCGGATGGGTACAGCACCCGCAGAAGGTAACGCCAGTCTCCAATAATGCAGGATCCAATTCAATCCATGCATAAGATAAAATTACACGAAGAGAGAACTGTTTGGAGCCAGTGTATCCAGCCCAGACTCACCTTCCAGGAGAGGGAAGAGTCTGCGAATTCGATCTTCCAAAATGGTATTCTCGGCCTCCCAGCGCCGACGCTCCAGCGACTTGGCCTGTGCATGACGCTCACCACCATACCAAGCGCTCTTAGCCTGCTCTTTGCTCTCTTGTTCTTCCTTGTAGGCACGAGTGACTAAGGAAGAGACCATGGTCTTCCAATTCTCCAGACCAACCTTCAGACATTGGGCGCAGCGAGTTCGGGCGGCACGGTCACTGGAGTTGCCAAGTTCAACCATGGTGGATTCGGCCATGTCGACTGCGTCACGGGTCCAGGCGAGACCGGATTCCTTGGTTGATGAGGCGTAGAGAATCTCGCCGATGTAGGTCATCAGGCCTGCTTCTTCGCAGGCGGATGCCGCTGTTCGGCGTGGAGGCTCATCTCCTGAGGGGAGAGGGGCTGGGTATTCCACGGGGATGAGAACAGTTTTGAGTGATTTGAAGAGTGAGGCAAATGGGTCGTTCGTTGATTTAGAGGGGGGCGTGAAAGAGAAAGGTAGATCGGAGTCTGCTGCCAGAGGAAGGTTTCGTCGGGCCTTGAGGACCGAGGTGAATAGGGAAAGGGCTGTGGGAAGATTGCCTTGACGAGCGTTGTGCACAGCAAGTGCTGTAGAGACACGGAGTATGTTTTCTGAAGGCAGGTCTCCAGCATTATTCTTCAGAAGACCGTTCTTCATGTCAATGATCTTGCTAGCATCCCCGTTCAGACCGCTGGCCGCGATGTCCAAGGCCCAGGTATACATATCACCCGCGGTGATGCCCAGACCCTTGAAATCAAGCCAATCAGCATATGCCAATGCCGCATTAAGCTTTTGCCCTGTATCAAAGCCCTTGGTCGTCAAAATTTTCATGTAGAAGCTTTCTGGAGATGGGGAAGCTCGCTCGCAATCCTCTTCCTGTGGAACCTTCTTCTGACCTGCGGGCATAGGCTTTGGGCGGGGATTGGAGGGACCGACGACATACTCCGCTGGCGCAGAAATGCGCTGTTTGCGGTCCGTCAGCCATCCATCCAGGTTCTCTGCAGCCTTGGCGGATCCCATGAGAGCCTGGAAATATCCACGGCGCCATGGCTCACTCTTTGCGGAAACATCGAGTCCTGTACGGCCAACACCTTCGACCAGGAAACCGCCCTCGTCTTGTTCAAGAATACCCTGGCCTTCTCCTTCCAGATCTTCCAGTCGCTCCAACAATTCACGGAGATAACCAGCAACCATGGGCCAATTGGTCATCAGCTTTCCAATCTGTTCGGGGTTTTGCAGTGCCTGCGCGGATCGGAGACACCAACGACTCTTCCATGACCATTCTGGTGGTGTGGGCCATGAATGCTCGATATCTTCTTGGTAAACACCGAGCTTGATGGCGGAAAACAAGACAAGGATGGCGTAGAACGAAATACCGAGCTTCAGACCTCGCGACACTCTCCGTTTGTAGTTCTCACGACTTGCAGTGGATACCAGGCGACCAAAGTGTTGGCGCAGGTGAATTGACAAAGGGGGGATTGGGCGAGTAGGTGCAAGCGGTGATAGGAATGGTAGTTGGGGGCGGCCGGGCGCCGGCGAGAGAAGTAGTAGGCGTGTGCGGTGAGTAAATGGTCGCATTTGAATATTTGAACTTGGGATTCGGGCCGGAATGACCGGTCGAATGTGACTCGGTATTCGACCGACGGCGCTTCGCGGAGGCAACATGGTTGGGCTGCTTCAAAGCTGGAGTTGTTGGATTAAGCCTTGAATAACTTGATGGTAGTAGAGTGTTTGTCATGTTTGTCTCGTTTGTCATGCAGCAATCCTTTTTCGGGAAAAGGTACGAATACGAACTATTCCCGAAGCACAAGAAATATCATTTCTTCGTACAGAGTGCTGGTTTTCGAAAGCACTTGAGGTATGGTTTATCTCGATCTAGGAGTAGCATTACGGTTTCTTTTTATGGGATGTGTAGCAAGTCTTTTGAAAAACAATCTTGAACCAAATCTATTGGCAGCGAACATTTGAAATTATTCCTAAGCCAGGGGAATCCAACAAAACGGCCTTTGAAAGCCAACCCAGGTTTCTATACATCATAACAAATCATCGACTCCAGCAAAACTCGAAGGGAAATGAGCGGCAAGTCTATTGGCGCTCCAGGAAGCCCTGGCTCTCCAGAACGAGAATGATCTCGTGCACAATGCTGCGCACGCTCTGCTTGGAGAAGTCCACAACGAGATCGGCCTTGGAGGGGGTCTCGTAGGTGTCATCAACACCGGTGAAGCCCTTGATCTCACCGCGGCGGGCAGCGGCGTAGATACCACGCTTGTCGGTCTTCTCGCAGTGCTCGAGGGGAGTGGCGACGTGGACCAGGAAGAAGGAACCAGCCTGGCTGACGGCGTCGCGGGCGAACTGGCGGGACTCCTCGTGGGGAGCGATGGGGGCGGCGATGACGGCGGCACCGGCGCGGGTGAGCTCGGTGGCAACGAAGGCAATGCGCTGGATGTTGGTGTGGCGATCCTCGCGGGTGAAGCCGAGCTCGGAGGAGAGCTCGTGGCGGACGGTGTCACCCAGCAACAGGGAGACGGAGCGACCACCCTGCTGGTTCAGAGTGACCTGCAGAGCACGGGCGATGGCATCCTTTCCGGAGTTGGTGTAACCGGTCAGGAAGATAGTGAAACCCTGGGAAGCACGAGGGGGGTTGGACTCGCGCAGAATTTTGACAACCTCGGGGTAGGAGAACCACTCGGGGATGTGAGCGCCGGAGCGCAAACGGCGACGGAGCTCGGTACCGGAGATGTTGAGGGTCTTGACGCCAGCGGGGACCTGGTCAACGGGGCGGTACTCGTCGGTGTCGGGCAGGTAGGTGACCATCTGGAACTCAACAACCTCGATGCCGAGCTCGTCCTTGTACTTCTCGACGGCGTGCTGGGCATCGTAGGGACCGTAGAAGTCCTCACCCTTGGAGTTGGAACCAGGACCGGCGTGGTCACGACCAACAATGAAGTGGGTGGCACCATGGTTCTTACGGATGATAGCGTGCCAGATGGCCTCACGGGGACCACCCATACGCATGGCCAGACCGAGCAGACCCAGAACGGCCATGCCGTTGGGGTAGCGGGGAAGGAGAGCCTGGTAGGCGCGGACACGGGTGAAGTGGTCAATGTCACCGGGCTTGGTCAAGCCGACGACGGGGTGGATCAGGACATTGGCTTGGCGGGAGCGAGCCGCGCGGACAGTCAATTCACGGTGAGCACGGTGCATGGGGTTACGGGTCTGGAAAGCGACGACGCGGGACCAGCCCAGCTTGTCGAAGTGGACACGCAGCTCTGCGGGAGTGTCTAGAATTCATCAGTCCTTTTCTCTCATATTTTGTGGGAGGCTTGAACATACAGCGGAGAGCGACATAGTCGTAGTGGTTGAGCTTGTTAACAGCCTCGATCTTTCCACCAATGTAGAATTCCTGGACGGTCTTGTTCAGGTAGACGATGGCAGGGTGCTCTGGGTCACCACCGAAGACGAGCTTACCCTCTTTGGTCCTAAATCAGGGGAAATTCCGCGTCAGCAAGCCCCACTAGAGCACGAGCCATTTTTGCTTTTTGATTGCGTAAGGATTCATAGTATGCGACGTCAATCGTCACAGATCGCTTTCTCAATGTACTTTGTTCAAAAGAGAAAAAAGACCAAGGATGGATATCCAAATGCGGAACGGGGATCGGCAGTGCGACCCGAAATGAATCCAAAAAAAAAATCAAAATCAAAAATCAAGGGCCAAAAACTCACTTGTCGGGGCGGTAGATGTCGTCAATGGTCAAGATGGCCAAGTTACGGTCGTCACGGAAGTCACGCAGGGTGATGCGAGTACCAGCCTGGAGCTTCTTCTCGTCGATGAGCTGCTGGGAAGCATCGAGGGTGATGGGCATGGAGAAAACATTGCCATCGGCAAGGCGGTTGTCCTCACAGACACTATACACATTGTCAGCGCTGCACACGTCGCATGAAGAATGTATTCGTCTCGTCACACATACCGGTCGTAATCGGCCTGGTTCATGAACCCTGTTGCGAAAACCGGCGTTAGCCCGCTGCCCCTCTATTTCCGAGCCGCCCCGCCATGGATAGTTGGACCATTGGGGATCTGGCAAGCAAGTTTGTATTCAATTGAACGTACCTTCGAGAGGAGAGAAACCACCGTTCATGATCAGCTCGAGATCACACAGCTGGCGCTCGGTGAGCACGACGGCGGGGAGGGTCTCGGCCTCGGCGGCGAGCTCAGCCTGGCGAGGAGCATCGCGGGCGAGAAGGTCCTTGAGGACACCACCGTGAGGAGTGTTGGCCATTGTGTATTTAGGGATGAGAAAACTCCAAAGAAATCGAAGTTGAGGAAAAAGAGAAGAAGGGAAAAAAAAGTGGAAGAGGCGTGCTTATCAAGAAATTTGGGAGGGGCCGCATACACAGAACACGACCATCAAGCGTAGTCGTCAATAGTGGAGTCCGTGGAAGGTCTTGGCTCGCGATATTTCTTGACTCGTACGTTCGGTTTGTTTCGTTTTTAAGACCGTTGTGTTCCAGGCTTAAGCGGATGTTCCTTGCTTTCCATTCTTTACATTACAATGGACTTCCCACCTATCGTATTGCAAGATTCGGTCCACTTCCATTGAGGACATCCCCGATCTCCGCTTCCGCGGAGGAAGAGAGATCATCAGATATTCAGGGGGATATTATTACTCGTACGCGTACAGAGTCCCCGCAAGATAGGTGAATGAAGTTTCTGTATTACTTTCCAAGACTCTCCAAGACAGCTGGTTCCCCAATCATCCCAATGGTGCAAAGATGTGCTCCGAAGTATAGAAATCGCCCAGCCTTATACGCCATACATGCGGCTCACGTGACGCAGCACGTCACCCCCGGGGAGAATCACGACATGGGTGCCCTTCCTAATCGGGTAAGGATCGATGGAAAACCCTAAATGCCGCACGTTCAAAGGCTGCAGGACATCCATGGATGTTCTAGGTGCTTTTTCCGGCGATCACCTCATACATTACTGAAGACGCTAACATAGTGTACACACTTATTATATTACATTTATCCTGCCTTGACCGTGCTATTCGGAAGCGTGATGGTCAAATTCACATAGTCCACCGTGAATGCCCCCACTTTCTGCGTTGGCCAGGCGGCGCTCGCATACGATCCAGTGAGGAAAGACTCAATGTCATCTTCCGACGACATTGCCGTATCCATGGATCCGGTCTTCTGCAGAATGTACAACACCGCAATCCGAGAGAACTCCACGACATCATCAGGGACGCTCGCCGTCGTGGTGGAAGCCTGACCGGTGGAAGTAGCTTGAGCTCCAATCCTGGTGGCGGCCACTGCCCCATCCGTTTGGGTGGCCGAGGCCGTGCCGCTGAGTGTGCTAGCGCCCGAGTCATCGTACAAGATGCCATTCATCGTAGCCTCCGCGCGAGCTGCGAGGATGGGAGTGGGCCCAGTGGTGATGGTGGGAGCATGGACTTCCGGTGTATCTTCATACGGCAGCGGGTCTGCCTCGAGGGACCGACGGGCATTGCTGGAGCCGTTCGTCTTGACCTCGCTGAACGCTACAAGCGCATTTTCCGTCTTGCAGGAGATGTCGTTCATACTGAATAGTCCCATGATAGTAACCGGGTCGAGTGTGAGATCGTATGTCTCCTTGGAGACCGCGAGCAAAGTCGGAAGTGAAGTGCCCATGGATGCATTCTTGGTACCAGAGCTATCCTCGATGAGGTAGGTGGTGCAATGACCGTCATTGGCAATGGTGCATCGCGAGCCAGTAAAGCCGTTGGAACAAACGCATGAGCATTGACTTCCGCTTGAGACACTCACTCCTCCATTTTGGCAGGGGTTGCTCGTCGCACATGTGGTGTCTTTGCTTGTCTTCTCGCGAGGAACAGCCACGAGGAAAACGGGCAGCAGAACCGCAAGAATGACAATGATGAAGATGATAATACACATAGCTATGAACAGCTTGCGGGGCATCCCGCAACACATCTTCCTGCGGGGAGCTGCATTCGGATCATCGTCATGTGAGTGAAGTGGCTCGACATTACGCAGGTTAGACCGGCCGAAGAAAATCGGCCATGAGCCACGACTCTCTGGGGTTGCCAGGCCTGGTGGAGGGAATGAGGCAAGCATATCCGAGATGGATCCCGAGTTGCGAGGACGATTGCCTGGAGTTTAGTCAGTATGGGTCGTGCATTGGTATCGTAGCGAGACTTACCCTTGGAGGCTTTGAATTCAGCCTCTCCACCACCGAACAGATCAGCTCGACTAGCGGTTCGTCCGTGATCTAGGTTTGATGCGAGCTTGGTGGCACGTCGAATTAAATCACTCAAGCTGGAAAGACTTCCGCGGGCCTCTGCGTCGCGCACTGCATGTATGTTCAGGGCAGCAGGCTTACGACCCCAAGGCCTTTTGTCGCTCATAGTTGGTGCGGCTTTTGGCAAAGCACCAAAGATTTCGATTTCCTTTTCGAGGCCTGTACTGTAAGGCCGATTTTCTTGGGCAAAGGGTGGCTTTTCGGGATCTAGACCTTGCAATGAATCGGTGGAAGCCGTGGAAGTAGATCCTTTGCGCAGTTGGCTTGGTGGATGGAGCATTTGGTTTGCTGGAGGGCCCATCGCGATAGGAACAACGGCCGTTTTCTTGGGGGATTCTTGGCTGCTAGGTCCTGGCGTGTCCGTGATAGGGACCTCGGATACAGGGTTAGACTTCGAAATAGTACGCATTGTCGGCTTTCCTCGTTTACCAAGACTAGCGCTGCGGACAAGGGCCCCATTCTCCTGTGTGCTCGGTTCAGGGTGTTCGTTGTCTGACTCCATTTCGAGATATGCTCCCAGTATTTCAGATTCGGCCGGGCCGGATCCCCAGCTGGAAGGGACCGCTCGACTTGACGCAAATGATCCTTTGGTGAAGCGAGGATCTGCAAGCTCTTCCGGTATTGGGGAGACAGAAGAACGTCGAGCCCGAGGAGCCTGTTGAGTGGCTGGCGGTGCTACAAGACCTGCTGTTCGTTGCCTTGGGTCATGCTGGAAGGGGGGCTCGGATTCCGGCATTGGTGGTGGGAACGGAGGCACATCCGGAACAGAAACCATGGTCGAAGCCGTAGATTGTCTGAAAAGGTCATCGGTTGCAATCGATATCCGAGGAGTCATGTCAACGGTGCTGGTAGGGCTAACTGGGGCATCAGTCATGGCAGGGCGGCGTAGCTGCAACGGCGGAGGTGGTTGCAGCGACGAGAAAGATCGGGGAGGCCGTGCGAATTGCGAGCTTGTCTCTGAGTCTTGGCCATCTCTTTCTGAGTAGATAGAGGGCGAATGCGGAACTTCACTCGGATGAAGTGGTCTTTGCGGTGGAGGACCGCGCGGCACCAAGAATCTAGGATGGTGATTGATAGGATGATGTGGTAGCCCGGACTCAGGAAGAGGCCATTGTGTTTGGTGTGATACATTCCTAGGGAGTGGAGGATGTCTCAACTGATGTTGTGGCAAGACTCGTTCTGGACGCACGCCGGCTGCCAGCAACTGTCTGGCCCTTTTGACAGAGCCTTGCCTATCGAGCCCCTCGGAGGGTTCGGGGTTTTGGGGATTTGCGCTCATTGCGAGTCTGTTTAGCTAACCGAAGAAGAAAGCCCGAACAACCAAAGCACGTTGAATGACTGGCGGCAACTTAAGGCTTGAAATGCATCAAGTTTGGTGAAGTGGAGGTGCAGCTGAAGAACGCTGGGTAGTAGCTTGAGCCAAACGAGACTGAATGATCGCCTGCTTTTTGCTGCGATAGACGTATGAAAAGAGTGAATAGGATTGCCTTGCAGGATTGCACTTGGGTAAAAGGCACGGAATATTGAAGTTAAGGTCCAGTAGAGAGGGCTGGACTAGATTTGAGATCCACAGGATCGAGTCGAAGTTGCGAAAGAATGAATAGGGCACTCAATGCCTCTATTGAATAGCAGGGTCAGAACAAGTGCATTGGATTGCTCTTCCATAATAGACTTACCGAAGTCAAAGCAGTAAAAAAGAGTTCAAAACGAGAGAAGGGGATCGCTAGTATCAAACTGGCGTCCAAACAAAGCTAGACATGCATATCAGTCACAGCTCTTGCAAACTCGCCCATCACACCCAATATACTTACAGAACTGAAAAAGGGACGAGCCTCAAGCTCTAAGAGGCATATGTCCAAGGGAAGAAAGGAGAACAGACAGAAATCAATATGAGGAACACGGGGCTGGGGGGGTCCTCAAACGGCACAAAATGGATAAATAGATTAAAACGTTAGACTAATCCGGCTGCAAAGTACCAATCCTAGACACTCCTCGACACTATCGACTTGTCTTTTCTCAAAATGGGCCATGCTCCGTGTAATCTTGTGAGTTTCGGATCTGCCAATACTGACAGTTCCCAAGGTGAGAGATCTCTCTAAGCGATGAGCAGAGGGTCACCTAAACATGAGACCCTGGGCGAATCACCTGGTAAAATCGGGTGACCACGAGCGAATCAGAGTATCCAATCTCGAGGATGTTGTGCCAGTGGGGTCTTTTCCAGGAGAGTGGCCCCGGACGCTACGTCTCACATTTAGACTGTTGTGGTCCGAGCGGCCAGCCTGAAACTTGAGACGGTTCACATATTGTAATCGATGAATTCTGATGTGAGCTCGAACAAGGCACAGCCTGCAAATGGACAGTGGACAAGAGTACGAGAGAAGCGTGCGAGGAAACGCATGTCGAATGCCGTGAGGTGGAGTCAAAGTCGGCTCCAGCGGCTCGGGTATTCTGTTGCAAACGGGCGTCGCGACTGAAGGCTAAGGGTTCGGGCTAGCAGTGCCACCTTGGGCCTCGTACTTGGCGCTGAAAGAAAATAGCAGCAATATCCACTCTGGATAATGCATGGCTACGGCAATCGATTTTTTTAATTATGGGACCTTGAGACCACGTCCAATAGTGCCGGACGAGGCCCATCAGCCCCATACATATAGTTCATGGATCATATACAATTTCTGCACAGTGCTCCCATCTAATCTATTTCAATTCTGGGGCAGGCATCAAAGGTTCAATGCTGTCTGGTAGGTGTAGGTGACACTATCTCAGGGAGACAGCGTTGTGTCGCCGCGGATTCCTAATATCTGGCTGTCGACTAAGCGCTGTTGGACGAAAGGCTCACAAACGGATTTCTCCAGACTCAGGTTCTAATTGAACCTGTAATTTGCGGATCTGTTGCTCCAGGGCCCGCATTTCGATTGTTGTGCTGGCCAGGTCAGGCACCTGATCATCGATCACGGCAGTGAAAGATGCCTGGGCTTTGCGCAGCGACTGCGGAACCAAGATTCCATACCAATGAATTGGATCGGTGGAGTGGAACTTTTTGCGAGCCTCGGGCTTTTCGGCCTGAGTAGAGGACTCCCCGTGTTCAGAAGATCCCGAGCTTGTCGTCTCACCCGCGGTGGATTCCTCCGAAGCTTCAGGTTCTGACTTCTGGGGTGATTGAGAGGCTTCGCTGTCATTTTCGCTGGTATCGCCGGGTACACTACTCGATGAGAGCTCGACGGAGAACAAGGAGGTAGAGTCGGCGAAACTGGAGGTTCCGTCAATTCCTTGCGAACATTCTGTGGAGGCGTTCGATTCTTGTTCGGGTTTGATCAACCTAGCAAGTTCAACCGGTTAATAAAAGCTGGTACCCGAGAATTGATAGACTGACATCCTCCTAGTCGCTTTCATCCGTTCGTCATAGTAATCGGCCCCATAGCGGCGGCCCGGTGGACAGGTGAAGTTAGCCTGGGCGAGAGCGAAAAATCCCTAATGGACGTTAGCCTGTAATATTTCTCCTGAGGACCGAGAAAGTCAAACCGATGACAGATGTTTTGCCAGTTCTGATTGCAGCTTTTGCTGCTGATCTAGCAGGCACAGATAACGCTCAAGAAGTTCGTCCAGACATTCTGTTGAAGCCTTGGAGTCGGGAAACTCCGAACCTGCTCGCGACGTTGGCGGGGTAAGTAGTTGGGCCATAGAGCAGATGGTGTGGAGGAAGAGAGATGCGATCAACGCGGAAAGGGAGCTCGGCCCCGGTGCGAAGGAGTATAGCGGCCAGTGTCCCATGCAGTGCATTTTGTCATTGGTGCCTGAATTGGCCTGATTCTATGCCGGCATAAATCAATCACCTCCATAGTACCCAAATCACCCGTAGACCTCTTAAACATGAAGCTATTCAGAATCTCAAATGCCTGTGGCCTCTTATATACTCCCTTCTCGTTCGTCTCGTTCCTTTGTTTATACTGTACATCTACATCTCACCTTCATCCCTGTGCTTGCTTTTGTAATTGCTTATATGCTTATCTTCTTGCCTGCAACCTTGGAAGATTTGGAAACCTTGGAACTATTCTAATTCCTAACACCCGCCAAGCCAAAATTCATTTAGCCTACTTACCCACTTACCCACTTACCTACCATGTCCATAACAATAAGCCACGCTTGAGGGTTTATGAGACTTTACAGTGCATGATGGAGGGCGGTATGGAGGGCGGTCAAGAATACAGGCCAAATGCATGGCATCCGACGATGGCCACTATCCCCGTTCGCCGCCCCGGTATCTCCGTTCTTCCCTCCGAAAAAGAATTGCCCGCCTTCGTTCTCCGATACTCAATCAACTGAACCCTCCACATTATCGACGCATTTCAGATACTGTGGTATCTAGAGTCGGAAAGTTTCACACCTCCACTCGTCGATCCGAAAACATAATCTCACCCGCCATCATGTCTGTTGCATCCTTGAACCGTGAGACTGCCTTCCAGGCACGCTCTTTGGTAAGTAATCGGATTTGGATATGTGTGCATCGCATCGGTCGGGCGCGCTTATATTGGCAGCATCAGACTAACGTGCTGTGCTTTCAGTTCCGCTCCCTGCTGCGATATTCCGGCCAGTTTTCCAACTACAATTTCCGAGAGTATGCTCGCCGAAAGACAAGGGACTCCTTCCGCGAGAACCAGAATGCGACAGAGGAACGCCGGGTACAAGAATTGATGCAAGAGGGTTTGCAGAGCTTGCGGTTGATGAAGGTCAGTGGGACATGAATGGTGTTCCGGCAAAACTTGATCAGTCCTGGACTTGAGCGACTCCCTCGTGGTCTTTCGCATGAGAACCGCCCTGTCTTTTTTCTTTTGCCTAGACTCCAATCGCAGGTTGTATAGACGAGCAATGCTGACAGCCTCTGCAGAGACAAACAATCATCAGTCAGTTCTTCCAGCTGGACAAGTTGGTTGTGGAAGGCCAAAAGACCGTAAGACTGCAGAACCCTCGCCAACCTATCGAATCAAACTAACGCCATTCTAGGGCAAGGAGACTGGAGACCATGGAGATATTGTTCGTCAGAAGGACGCTGGGTAAGCTGTTCGAACCCCCTCCGTCACGTTCTCGCTAACCTGTCCAAGCTGGGCCTGATTTAACACTGGATGGGAACTCTGTAACTCTGATACCTTCTAATATCCCATTCTCTTTGCTTTGACCCACTGGTCTTTCGAGCCTTTCTGTATTTTTACCAGCGTGGCTGTAGCAACTTTTGTCGAAAATACTTCTCCACTCCTGATTTCTATAGGCATTTGGTCACCTTTTGGACTCTCAGAGAGGCTCAATTGTATATACCTGTAGCTTGCTTCAACTTTATCATAACCGGCTTCGCCAACGTGTGATCTTGTTCTAAGTACGAACTGTATACGATGCCTCACGTGATGTCCCTTTACGGCCGTCGCGGCGAGCTCGGCGCGAGCTCACCCTCTCAATGCCACTCCACACCCGATCTGGCGCAACATTGCTCACAGCCAAACATTGATACCCTTGTGAACGTACGAACCAGACACTTGAATCAAATTAGAGGCCGACTCGGGAGGATCACCCATTATGCCCTCTACTGTACGTTGCAGATTGCGCCCGTGTCCTACCTCATCTGGCCCGGGGCTAGGTTGACAAAGCCATATGCCAATTCCCAACAATGCCAGATGGTTAGATTACAGGGCTAACATGGATTACAGTTCAGGGCGTCGCGCTCAGGGCGACACCTCGACGGGGGGCCCAACCGCACTCGAACCGGCCAGATTGACCACGATGTCTTTGAGGGCTTGCCAGTACGGCGGTGGTCCAAACAAACGCACACATTCTCCCAGGCGCCTAAGCCCGATGACTCTGAATTCGGTGTTCAAGGCCCAGGTGGAGGGCCAACGTTGCCAGAGCTTCCCATGCCACGAGACAGCGGGCTCTTGCCGCCTACCAGTCGCGCACTTCTTCGCGCAGCCCGCGCTGGATGCAATCATATTCGCCAAGGCGTACGGCCCACCGATGAAGAAGAGCACAATGCAGTCGACCCCGAGGATCCGACCGCATCTTCAAACATGGCCGATCGCAGCTTTACGACACGCAAATGGATGGCTGTTCCTAAGCACTTAGAGGCAGTGGAAGTGGAATTCTTGGCCAAGCGGCGGCCTGGTCTACCATCCCTCTACGGGGCTGCTGCTGGCATTGACGGAACCACCGCGGCATCCGGGCCTATGAGAAGAACCAAGTTCAAAAAAGTTGATCCAGAGACTGGCAACATCTCCATCTACGAAGCTTGGGTACCAGAGGGCCATCGCATTGAAGGAGAGATTACTGGTGACGTGCAGACAATTGTTGAGCAGAGTGACGTCCCTGTTAAGCCAGAGGCCCCTGCTCCCGGAACGATTGTTGAGGGTGTGGGCATCGTCAACGCCGAGGGTGTTGTCGTTGCGGAAGCTGGCTCAGCTGCTGTGATGACACCTCCAAAGAGACGCCCGCCCCCTCCCAAACGCAAGGGCAAGGGCATTGGTAAAGGCCGGAAGAAGAAGGTTATGTTCGCTCCCGGTGAAGGGGCCGATGCCGTAACAGTCCACGGAGTGGGCTCTGGCCCAGGCGCAAATGGAACTGTTCAGGACGGACAGGGCCAACGGGATGGGTCCCAGATGTCTGTTGATCAATCAGGCCAAGACGAAGACGAGGACGACGGTGATGAAGGTGACGAGAGTGATGAGGGTGATGAGTCTATGATGGACGCCAAGACCCCCGAGACCCCCCAGCCTCCGTCTGGTGCAGAGTCTGCGGAGCAACCCTCGATGGAGACACCTGCTGGGCAGTCTGTTGATGCCGATGTCGACATGACAGATGATATTCCCGATGTCGCACCCGAGCCATCTCTATCGGCCGGAAATGACACACCGTCACAACCCCAGGCCGAGAACGAGACAACTCAGCCTCAACCCGTTGTCGAGGAGGGTATCGATGTAACAGTCACTGATGCTCCTACAGAAAAGCTTGAAGAGGAGGAAAAACCCACAATTTCGGAAATTGACCAGGCACCCACCTCTCCTCCTCGAGAGACCACGACAAAGAATGAATCTCCCCAGCCTTCAGCTGAAGCTGGTGAAGCCCAAGGCTCTGAAGCTCAACCACAAGAAGGCAATGTCACAGAACCCATCGCCGAGCCCGTTGCCAAAGAAGAGTCCGACTTGCCCAGTCAAAAGGAGACTGCGATTGCGCCGTCGCCATCTGTGGATTCCGAACAACCCTCGAATCCACACCCTTTGGAGCAACCACAAACGGTTGAAGAGTCAACAGAAAAAGTCGCCGAATCAGAATCAATCCCTGAATCGGCTCCTGTGTCAGCTGAACCACAAATACCCCAAAAGAGTTCAAGCGAGCAAATAGACCAGCCCAGCACACAAGAGCCTCCAGAATCTTCCCAGCCCGCTCAAATTGATCCCGCGGGGGGTCCAGAGGTTGAAACGAACGTGGGTGATGCAATCCAGCCAGAAACGAAAGACCCCCCAGTGCCGGAACCGCCCACAGCGCCAGAGTCACAGCCTGCCGCACCTTCAGATTCACATTTACCACCACCAGTAGCAGCGGAGACCCCACAGGCTGAACCAGCCCCAGCTACTGAACCCACAACTGTATCTCCTCCCACTTCTGCAGACCCCGTTCCCACGAAAGAACCCACTCCGACTTTACACGAGCAGGCCGAGCCGTCAGCAGGATCAGAAGCCCCAGATCAGCCATCAACTGGCGGTGAATCAGAGAAGAAGGACGAGGCTGTCTGAAGAGCCCAAAAGCTGGAATTGATCAAATGCCAGCTTGGACTCCAGAATCTGGGTCTCTTTACTTCATCTCCCCAGTATCAACATAATGTACAATGAATGGTTTCCAAGGTTTTCATTTCTATTTTAACATGCTGTAGTCACTTCATGCGCCCTTGTTTTCCATGGTGGACAGGATGGTGTATGTTCTCATTTCTGAATGTGATTTTTCTTCTTGGGCCGATCATCCAGAGCCATAGTTACTTAGTATCGATTCTATTTTTCCGAAGAAAACATTTCATTATGCTAATCCAATACGTTCTATTCTCATTACTCCGTGGACAGGAAGAGCATTAGCAATTATCTTCATTCATGACATGATCTGTTCTACTCCGTACAGTACTCAGCAAAGAGAAAACCTCAGACTAAAGCTAGGCCGACTGCGGGCCGCTGAGACTTTCAAGGGATACTAGTAGGTTGACCAAGCGAGCTCCTCAATATCCTTGGAGATTTGCCAACCATGGGAATTTGAAACCCTTTTGTAGGCATCCACCGCTTCGCCCACTGAATAGTCCATCTTGCTAGCATTGAGCGACAAACGCGCAGGTCGGGGATCGGGATTCAGTATCGCCATGCGAACTTGCAACAGCACACTCTCTATCGAGGCAGTTGGGAGCCAACCAGACTGCGTGAGAAGCTCCAGACACATCGCACCACCACTGGTGACATGCCCGCCACCTCCCTGGGCGAAGCTAAGGAAACGAGGCCGGATCACTCGTATGAAAGGGGGATTCATGGGAAATTGGGATGGGAAACGAAATTCCAGTACAATGCTCTGCATATTGACAGCTTGAAGGTCTTTCGCTAGTGGGATTTCGGAATCGAAGGAGTGTAACTCCACAATCCATTGGTAGACTGTATTGATTAACTTGTGGTCAACATACCAACCCAGATCCTGCAACGGG
The DNA here is from genome assembly GCA_911197225.1 of Penicillium salamii. Lineage (NCBI taxonomy): Eukaryota > Fungi > Ascomycota > Eurotiomycetes > Eurotiales > Aspergillaceae > Penicillium > Penicillium salamii. The sequence continues at coordinate 81,995 of CAJVOY010000033.1, forward strand.
ACTTGATTCTGAGTTTTGAGAGTTGCAGCCAGATGCTGCTGGAGAATCTTTGTCGCCGGTGTAGTTGCGTATCGCGGATGGCCAAGCATGGGTAGAGAATCTTCTTGTAGCGTCCCAGGGATGAAATCGGTCTTGGGGTCAGAATTTTCCACTGTCTTCTTTTGGCTTTTGGGTGCTTCATCGTCAGATAGTAGAATGCTGATATCCTCCATTTCGGTTCCAACACTGACGTTGTCGTCGTTGTCATTCTCTCCAACACCGATATTTTCTTCGGTTTCATTCCCTTCGCCCTCCACAATTAGTTTGCGCCTCTTTGGGGACAGATCAAATCCTTCGGCCCATAACTTGGAGTGAACATTGGTCCGATGGATTTTGCCTCGCTGGCCTTTCAGTATCGAGATTGGAATGCCGATTGGAACTCCGTTAAGACCACGGGCAAGGTGAAATGGGTTTTGTTCGTAAAACAAGCCGTCGTCCTGCTTGTTGAAAGTAGAAGACTTCAAAGGGTATCTTGCAGCAACCCCAGGAATGCTGAATTGGACAAAGAGATATCTCGTTTGGATCCAATCCAGCTGCTGCACAACATAATGAGGCCTGTGGTCTGCGAAATCCTCAATTGAATTGACTACTTCATTCAGTGAGACTATCGTTGAAATCTTCAGGCGAGACTGAGGCCACACCGAAGAGTCATAGTGGGTCCAAGGGCAAGTGTAGGTTTTTGAAACCTCGAGGTGCTTTGACATGTAGACACCATCACCATATGAGCGACCATGGACTTTCTTTTTGAAGTGAAGGCCCTCACGCAGGATGTTGTGCCAATTTTGCACGGGGCTCCCATGCCATGCAAAAATTGTGGGATATTGGGGATTCTTACCCAGGGAGACAGAGTTAACAGCATTGAGAAAACGTTTCTCCTTGTCGGGTGCACCCTGAACTTGGCGAAATTGCACATATCCATTTATTCCAGTCACTTGATGTGATGTGTTTTGATCGTCTTGTTTGATCAAAGATCGATTCGAGGCAACAACCCAACGTAAAAGGTCCAATGCAGTAGGAGAGATGACGTGCTTCCATGCCGAGAGAAGGTTCTCTTTACCACTGCCTTTGATGAATGAATACATCTCCTGGACATTAGGAAGTGTACCAAGAACAACAGAAATCATCCTCATCTTCAGAGGTGTCGTCAATTCATCCAAATCTGTGTCATAGATCGTGAATTGGACTTCTTTGTATTCATTCGGGAGACTTTTGTGCTGCAACTGCTGCCCTTGGCAGATAAGCCCCGAGAGAAGAATGTGACCAGGTGATTCTTCTGTGTTCTGAACACGACAGTGCCACTCCTCCGTGGTGTCTTTTCCACCTTGGCTGAGACCAGAACCGACGCAAATGACAACCCAATCACCAGCCTTGAGAGGAAGTCGCGCGGTCGTCAAGAGATCGAGCTTGGCTGCACTCAGCTCTCCAGTATAGAAACGCTCATCGCCTGAGTCAAGTTGAAGTAGCTTTGCCGGGACTTGCAGCCTCAGACCATTTGGAACCTCTTCAAGTTGCTCTGAGATTGCTGCAGAGTATGCAAGGCTAATCAACAACTCAACAACCAGTGGCTGTGAGTAAATCTCATATTCGAGACTGGAGCCCATTGCCAGCGCCATGTATTGGTACAAGCACAGTCCACTCGAGCATACATAAGGCTTGAGTGCCTCAAAAGACCCATTTATCTTGCAGTGGCAGACCAGGCAGAATTCTGTGCATTTCACAAAATGACGCAGGGTAAATTGCATGGCCAAGAGTGGCAAAGATATTTCAGAGGTGTTGCGGTCAGCTTCAGCCAGATGGTCTGCCACAAGAAACTTCGGCGCCGAGGTAGCCCATATATCCGGTTGATCATACTCCTCTTGGGGAGTGTCAGATCCACTTCGAATTTTGCCCTGGTTGTTATTGAAGAACAGTTCTGCCCCTGTCCATGAATATCCATGCTGTAAACGAAGCTGAATAATTCCAAACAGACGCTTTTCGAGAACTGAGTTCAGGGATCTCCCTATAAAGAGAGACCGCAGGGAGCTTTCGGTCACTGCTGTATCCGGAATGGCGTCTTCGTCTTTCTTTTGGAGATCTCGTGTACCCTGGAATGCCTCCACGGCCTGTTGAAGGGATGGTTTGTATGAGTCACAGGTACCGACGTGCATCTGGACCAGGTTCTTGGCTATGTTGCCGCATAATCCAAGCATTCCCTGCAGGTCAACGTAGGTCGGTACGTAGCGGATCAGCAACACCACGTATTCCGAGGGGTTGACGTTCCAGGCATCCATGGCTTCGTCTGAGATACCAAGCTTGGCAATGCGGCATGAGACTGACACAATGATAGATTTATTTTTCGAGCCCAGGTATCCCACCCTGAAGCCCGCGTGTTTGACAAGACGCAAGTCACGACGAAGCCTCTTCTGTAGTTCGCTGTCGCTTTGAACAGGGCCAAACATGCCTTCCTCTTCATCGGAGTCCCATTCTTGCTGACCAGTATCATTGGTTGACTCGTCATCATCAATATCAGATGTGTTGTCATTGCCGGAAGAGCTGGATTTGGAAGTGGTGTTGATGAGGGTGTTTGTGATGATGTCCGCCAAGCTACTTAACAGCTCATGGATTGTCGAGCCTGCAAAAAGAGATCCTGGGTTCTCCAGTTTGGAAGTGATCTTTGAGGGGCAGTTTTCAGAAGTTGCGAAAACGAAGTAACTGTGCTCCTTGGGATAATCGTGGGAATCTGTTTCGTTGGTCAATAAAGCGTCAAGTCTTGTCAATCATGAGATCTTCCTACCGGATACAATAGCCTGGAACTCAATTACCAAGTTCAGCTGAGAGTCAGTGAACTTGAAAGAAATCGATCCGTCATAATCCCCGGCTCTGATATCGGAGATGCAGGAGAAGCGGCCAGGAGCTGCAGCGTGCTCGAGATCTCGCAAAAAGTCTTTACGCGGCATGTTGCATGGCTGGAGATAAGATGAAGTTTGAAAGAGAGTGACGAGGAAACAAACGCGAAAAATCAAAGAGAAGTAGAGAAGTAGAGAAGTGGAGAGTGGAGAAGTCAGGCAAACAAAGGTGATTTAAAGTCGGCGGGTCGGCGGGTCGGCGCCCCCCACTTGAACTATGGTTCAAACTTCCGACATTCACTTCCACTTTTCACTGCTCGCTTCTGTTCGTGGATAATTGATGAGAGCTATTTAGCCCAATGGCTGTATTGCGTTTTAGAAGCTGCATTCAGAAGTTCTATATTCGCTGTGGCTTGGTTTGGACACTTTCCCTTCCTGGGAGTCTACGACTTCAAGAAAAAAATAGAACTAGGCTGTTATATTAAGTGAGTTTTCCTATGCTATGCAGTACATCTATCAATCTTTCAGGTTCTCCGTAGTCATAGACCGATTGAACAAGAAGGCTACAGTGACCATGAACTTCCCAACAGCACACAGTAAGACAGGAAATTTCGAACTAACTTCACGCTGAGCGAAGGCACCCACAAAGCAGCCAGCAGTCAGCATGACCAAGAACATGACTCGACGGTTTCGCAGCCGATTTTTTAATCTTCCCAAGTTGGGGTCCATAACCACGTCTACAAATGCGGCCGTTGCCATGGCTGTCGTAATCTCGGTGATCTTCAAAGAACGGCTCATGGCGACCTGGGCCCCAGACGAAAATGCCAGAAGAGCTATCACGGCCATGGCAGCAGGACCATCCCTTTGTATTGGAAACGAATACTGGATAGCAACTGCAGCAAACACCAGGGATGTTTGAACGAGATTGCTTGTCAGAAGCCAAAGCCGTCGTCGTACACCAACATAATTTCCAATTTGTCCCATGACGAATCCACCTGCCACAAAAAGACTGAGACTGATCCCGATGTTGGGAAAGCTATAAGCGTCGTTTGTGAGTCCCGCAACACCAATCGCTAGGAACAGTGTGTTTCCAGTCTGATTGGACGCGAAGCAACTATAATCAGGCCAAGCAGCTGCATCCTGTATGCCGGTTGCGAAAGACAGAAGTAGAAGCTCACATTCGAGAAGAAGGTCCTCGCGGATCTCTTCGCTGAGAAATTCACGCAGTCGTGATCGAGGCGTGCCACTCGCCTCATTCACCGGTAAAGGGAGTGTCATTTCTCAATGTTGCACTTGAGCACTAGTTAGGGTCAGTAATTAGTACTTTGTACCCATGGGTGATCAAGTCATCTTGATGTCTGACAAGAGCTTATACCAGGAGCTTTAGAGGTGGATGAGAACAAGACTCACAATCTCGTAACGATACATGTATCCCAAATATAACCTTAGAACACGCGAGCCTATGGGTTTGGGGCGTGTCTAGGTGATATATAGTCGATATACCACGTCAGCGTGGTTCGAAAGATGTCGGAATTAGTTGGATGGGAAGAAGTAGTGCATTTCGTAGTCCTTAAAAAAGTCAAGATCAAGGTTGCAGCGACTCTGATTTATACAAGTGACATGAGATCATGGAAAGCAGGTAAATTTCAGCATTCCATGCTGACGTTGTACTATCATTCCGCCAAGATATGTGGAATCTCGGAACGATCATCGAGCGAGATCGACCACGAGTGTAAACCAAGATCAATATCTGCGACCCGCTTCCCATGTATTTCTTGGTCGAGATAGATTTGCCAATTCGTCTGGACCGGGATTTCTGTCCTTCGCACCGCCCATATTGCCAACTTTAGAATGTGATGCTCTTGAAATTTAGACCTTCGTGGGCAACCAAGACCTCGCTCTCCATACACAGTCAAGTTCCCGGTTCCCTTGAACAAACACATAGAGAAAGACTTTGTTGGAAGTTTTGAGATCAACGTCTACTTCGTGGGCAGCTAAAGCAGGCCTTTATTTTCAAACTAAACCAACGTTTCAAATTTGATATCAAACAAATGAGATGATAGGATTGACTGCTTAGTGAGGGTGAGCTTCGCTTCATTCTGTCAACTAGACCTTCAGCACTCTAATTGAGGGACTGTGTGTTTGACTCCTAGAACGACAGTGCAATAGATGTACATGGAATACCCGGCCCAACAATGCGATGAGTGATTCCTGGCAGGGGTTGAAGGTGTGTTTTGATCGCGGAAAGGCCCTGCTTAGGTAGCCTTGTCCTTGTTGTGGTAGTTGACGTCGGAGTTCCAGCTATGAATGTTGAGTCAGTCAAAAGATCTCCATGTCTTGTGTAAAGACGAGACAGATATCAGTGGATTCGCCGATTAGCGTATAGGGGCAGTGCCCAATCGAAACTCGCATAAATCGGAATTTGTATCGAAGTGTGTAGGATGAGGGAAACAAGCGGGTCCAAACTCACAAAATGGTCTAACGTCAGACAATGATTAGCGATCGTTTTGGGATAGTGGGGCCTGGATTAACATACCTTGTCACCGTCTCCCCAGGGGAAGTTCTTGGAGCGGATGTTCTGGTAAGGGTATTCGGTGCGCTCCTCGAGAGGGGGCATGTGGGACCAGTGCTCCCAGTGCTCGGACCAGAGGTTGTAGGCGTTGAGGCCACCACCGATCAGACAGGGGACAATCGCGCTACAGATGGGTTAGTTTATCTGGTTGAGCTCGGCTCATGGATTGTCTCCATAAGGAACATACTAGATGGACAGCTTGCGCCAGAGGTCTGGGTAATGACAGTGTTAGTAGGGGAGATATTAAGCGGTGCCTAATTGACCAGAAATTATCAATTGATTGAGTTGGACACGACTGACCACTGGTAGAGGCAGCATGGTGCTTGACGGCAGCTCGCTCACGGTTGAACTCGTTGTCGGCGGCCCAGGACGGCTTGGCCTCGGTGCTGTTGGCACGGCGCTGAATGGTGGAGCGGACCGGAGCGGAACGCATCTGCTGCGACGCGCGCTGAGAAAAGCGACCGATGATGCGCTGAGAGAACATGGTGACTGGTGCTAAGAGGTTCTTTGGTGGTGTGAGGTCCGAATGTCGTGGGTTTGCAGCAAACCGCCTTTAGCGGCTTCCCGTGATCTCCCGCTTACGTAACCTGATGTCACGCCACGGTAACGGGTATTGTATGCACCTTGATTCGACGCCAGGACATTTCTCTCCTCGGTGACCTTGGACATGCTGCATTTTCACTTGTCTTGAACCTCAATCGCGTGAGAAATGGTGTGCTCGATCTGGGTACATTAGCTGTTCATCATGGGGCTCCGCCTGACAACATGGAATGGTGAGTTCCGGTTGATCTGTTGATAATGATTAGTGATCCCTGTGCATGCTAACAACCGAGTGATCAGTGAATGGTATTCGGTATGAAGAGATTCTACAAGTCAAGATCGACATGTGTTAACATATCTGAAAGAAACCCATTCTCCTATGAGCCATGGAGGGGAAGGCGAACCTTTGAGGTATGTGTTTTTCCCTTTGCCTCTTCAGATTATTCGATTTTGATTGAATTTCAGTCCATGTTTGAGATCCTGGAAGCAGATATCGTTGTTCTCCAGGAAACCAAGATCCAACGCAAAGATCTACGTGACGACATGGTCCTAGTGCCAGGGTGGGACTGTTATTTCAGTCTTCCACGAGTCAAGAAAGGCAAGCTACGAAGCTAGTATTGTTCACAATCAGTTCTGACGGATTTCAGGATACTCGGGTGTTGTGATTTACACACGCAACGGCACATGCTCTCCTATTCGTGTAGAGGAAGGCATTACTGGAGTTCTCTGCCCACCGAACTCATCTGTGCCGTTCTGCAACCTTCCGGAAGAGCAGCAGATAGGAGGATATCCGACAAATGATCAGCTATCCAGGCCAAACATGGCTCCAGGCACCCTTGATTCAGAACAAGAGGAAGATTACCTGCAGTTGGCACCTGATGCTAAAATAGATGCATCGACTCTCGACTCTGAAGGCCGCTGTGTCATTCTGGAGTTTCCTGCATTTGTTCTCATTGGTGTATATTGCCCTGCCTATCGTGACGAGACTCGGGATAGCTTTCGCATGGATTTCCTCAATGCACTCGATTCCCGGGTCCGCAACTTGACTAAGATGGGAAAACGTGTGATCGTGACTGGGGACATCAATATCTCAAAGCAGGCCATAGACAGTGCTCACGGGCTTGAGAGCATACGCAAAGCTGCCACTTCAGCTGAGGACTTTATATCCAGCCCCGCCAGGCGGTTGTTCAACCAACTGCTATCAGATGGCGTGGTTATCGGCGAGCGCGAGCAAGGCCGGGAAACACCAGTTCTTGCTGATGTATGCAGGAATTTCCATCCACATCGCACCGGCATGTATACATGTTGGGACCAGAAGCTCAATGCTCGGCCGGGGAACTTCGGATCGAGAATTGATTATGTGCTGTGCAGCTTGGATATGCAGGACTGGTTCTCGGAATCAGATATCCAAGAAGGGTTAATGGTATGATTCCTCGGTGAATTGCTACAGTTTTGCCTTTTTGACCAAATCCTCAATAGGGCTCGGATCACTGCCCTGTCTATGTGGTGTTCAAAAATTCTGTTAATCTCTCTGGGAGCCAGACGTGTATTCGGGATATACTCAATCCACCGGGGATGTTCAAGAACGGTGAGCGTCAACAGGAGTATATGGGTAAATTCATGCTGCCAGCATCAGGGCGTCTGCTGCCAGAATTCGATCTCGATAAACGCATAAGCATCAAGGATATGTTTTCACGCAAACCCGCACCTGGTTCATTGAAATTGGAACGCGAGGCTGCCACGACGGCTTCGACAGCTGAAACCCCTGGGACTGAAGCTATGAGGTCGACATTTACAAATCATGACTTTCCGGACTCGTCACAGAGGGTCACCGCAGTTACCACCAAAAATACCCAACTAAGTCCACGCAAACGCCCCCAACCTCAGTCTGTCATATCCCTCAAACGACCGAAGACCGCCAATTCAGCAACTTCGGCAACCCCTGGAGTCTCGAAAGGAGGTCAGAAGACATTGAAGGGGTTTTTCAAGCCAAAACCTGTGGGTGATGGCGCATCTGCTCTATCACATGGAGCATCTGTGGGGCGGCAGACCTCACCTCTCGACTCCACGGCATCAAGCCCCTCACATGGAACCCAAAACATATCTCTCGCTGATTCTCAGAGCTCTCCGGAAATTGAAAACGACAGCTCGACAGAAAGGGAGCGCGATCAACATGTCCACTTGACAGTTGATCCATTATCTGCCGATGACTTTGTTGTCGATCCAATTGCCAGCAAGGAGGATTGGTCGAAGCTCTTCACCAAGAAGCCACGCCCATCGTGTGACGGACACCAAGAACCATGTATTAGCCTGACGACCAAAAAGCCTGGGATGAACCATGGACGCCTGTTTTGGATTTGCTCACGACCATTGGGCCCCAGCGGGGAAAAAGAGAAGGGTACACAATGGCGATGTTCAACCTTTATCTGGGCCAGTGAATGGAATTCATCTGCATCATCACCGCACTGACATTCCAGGATTTCTGTCTCATAGTACTGCTCAGCCATTCTATTAGACTCAATGAAAAAACTCAATTGGAGCAACTTGCTCAGGTGCTTTACCCTATTCAACGCAAGGCTGATGGTTGATCCATCTGGTTTGTGAGTCCTTCAAACCTGAAGACCACGTTTCACTGTGTATATCGCTCTACTGGGCTCAATGTACTACTAAATACCCGGCAGCACTTATCAGACGGAGTGATGTAAATGCCTGATGAGAGCCATTAGTCCATCAAGGCTGACTTGAACCATAGAATAGGTAGATCCTGTCACTGGGCGAAGCCTTGATATAAATTACCTAGGCACTATTTATTGCCCTGATGGGATCTGCTCTCGGGAATTGCCTTCATCGGCATCGGGCAGTGGTGCCCTCTTCCTCTTCCTCTTAATTTTTAGTTTTTTATGTCCTATTTTGGATTTTGGATTTGATTTTCTTTGTTTCCTTTTTCTTTGTTTCCATTGATCTATTATTATTATTATTATTATTATTATTATTATTATTATTATTATTATTATTATTATTATTATTATTATTATTATTATTATTATTATTATTATTATTATTATTATTATTATTATTATTATTATTATTATTATTATTATTATTATTATTATTATTATCATCATCATCATCATCATCGATGTTCCCAAAAGGGGATGGGAGTTGGGAGGCAGAGGAACATCGAGCATAGGTACCTCTGTGACCACGATGTCCTTGATCTGAACCAGCGTACCTGAGCAGAGTAGTAGATCGCCTTAGTAACTTCAAGGTCACCGTGGGGCTGCTGTGCAACTTGCAACCTTTAAGGTTGTGGGGCGGTAAGCCCCGGATCTACAGACCTACACCACGTGGTGCTGCCCACATCCCGTTGATGCCAGGTGATACCTGCAGACTCTGGCACTGAAAATCTCTTTCAATGAAGAATTTTAAGGCGAAGATGAAGTGCTATATATCAAGAGTAGGGGGGGAAATCAGTGTTTACCTTTTCTGAATCAAGCGTGCATGACCAGATCGTTGAGAAGGTACATGTTGCATAGGTTGTTCTGTGTTGCCATTGATTTTACCAAGGTAGGGAAGCCTATTTCCATTGTTCTGTGCCTCCATTGTTCTGTAATTAGATTGTCCTATTTAGGACTTTCATTGTTTTATTCATGCATGAATAGGACAATAGGATGAAGCTAAGAAGCCCCACCATTGTTGACAACTCGGTAGACAAAGAAACTGAGACTGGTTAATGATTGGCCCATTCCATAGAACAAAGAAATCTCATTTCTTCGCCCACCTTCCTGACCTGTTGATCTGTATTTCTTTGTTTACTCCCTCCTTCTCTCTCTTCCCTTTCCCACCCCTCTTTGTCTTTCTTCTCGGGTCACTCATATTTCTAACGTGCTTCTGTGTTACTGTTTTTTCGAAGACAGCTGCTCGGTCCGCTTAACCAACACTGACAAGCAAGCCCTTCACACTTGCTTGTCTTTCACTTCCCCTCGCCTTCCCTTTCACCTCTAACCTTTTCCAACCCCTCCCTAACCGCCCTTTCTGTGTCCAAGATGGTCGCCGCATCCAAGATGTCGGCTGCGGCCGGTGTTCCCGTTCCGGTTGAATACGAGCCTGCTCATCTTGAGATGTTGCTTTTCCGCTACATCGAAACCCTTGAGATTCACCATGCCTCCAGGGTGCTCTCGCGCTGGCCTCCTACCTCGCCTCCGGGAGAGTACGCTGCCCAGGTCCTCAGGGAGCTTCCGAGCAACTACTTTCAGCAGCCTCGCCTCCTGCCAACTGGTCCGCGATTTGTTTTTACTGCCAATGGCCTGTCTTTGTGCCGCGTTGATAAGGCTCTTCCCATGCAAATCCTTCACCGCGAGTCCACCACTGGCTTTGTCGGTCGGGAGCTGGCTGCGACTCCTGTCTTGCCTGCCCCAGTGGCTCAACGTCGCTTGCGTCCCCTGAACAGCTTCATGATTTTCCGAAGTAAGTTACAATCAAGCCATCACTTAGTCCACTACTAACAAGTCTAACAGGCTTTTGTTCACCTCTGTTTCCCAACATCCCGCAGAAGATCAAGTCCATTGTCATCAGCCAGATGTGGGACGACGACACTCTCAAGTCTCAGTGGGCAATCTTGGCCAAGGCTTACACCATCCTTCGTGATCACTTCCTTGTCCGCAGACCCTGCCTCAAAGGCTTCGTTGAAATTTGCGTGCCTCTCATCGGTCTTGCCAATGCCCAAGGTTACCTCGACCTGTGCGGCTGGGAAATCCACTCTGAGGACAACAGTATGAGCCTGGTGAAGGTTAAAAACTCTACTCTGTCTTCAGTGTTCTTGCCAAACCCTCTGTCCGTCAAGGAGGTTGTTGAGAACTGCTTGGAGGCCGGCTTTGCGGAGGCGCGTGATGAGGAATGGCCCAAGCACGTTCTTGAATGCGGCACGGTCTTTGCTGTGGAGCAGTCTTATCAGGGAACTGTCCACGAGCCTCAGAACTGGGTTCGGAAGGACGTGCCTCAGTGGCCCATGGAAGAGTTTGACGTCCATGAGATGTACTCTCAAGTGGACGCGCAGGGATTGCCCGTTGTCTACGATCCAGCTGATTTCGCCTTTGACGACGACGCTGATATTTTCCCTGGAGACAACGCACCCGAAGCGCCCTTCAACGTTGATACTGAGTTCCTCGATGACATCGAAATTTCTACTCAGCAGTACTAAATCGCTCACTCTGCAAAAAACATTACGGTGACACAACTTCACTCGTCTGGTCTATCCTTACGTCTTCGTCTTTCAATCTACGAGGGCCCTTTCAACCAAAAAAACAACAAAAACAATTGGAATTGAAAATGAGAAAACAACAAAAAAACGGACGAAAACCGAAACCACAAAAAAAAGTTTTACCCCTCATACCTTGATTCACCTGACGAGTTCAGCTCCTTGTGTTCTCGAACCGACATTGGTGCCTTTACTACAATACCCTGTACAATTACCGTCTTTTACTTCGCCTAGTCGTTGAGTTCGTTTACGAGGATATGCCCTTGGGTTTCGACCCGGGCTTTGAGTTCCGCACTTATTCGACCACACCACATTCACGATTTACGTTCAGAAGATATGCCCAGAAGAATTGCCCAGAAGAATTGCCCAGGAGACCCCGAGATCAACTACCCAGCGGACAGGTTGGGCTTGAGATTTGGGTTTCGGATATTGATATGGAGATTTGGAATTTGCTATGGAGGATTTGAATTTGCTATGAACAGTTAATAGGACTCAATATGTTTTCGCGGTTGAATTTGTTTTCTCGAGTCCTATGGGGAGGATAGTTAGCCGAGTGCCGGCAAGCTGAGGGTTTTCGTATGTTTTTACCTCAGCCTCTCCCGGTTACTTTAGGTAGTTAATGAAGAATTTGAAAAAATTCCTACTCTCTTGTAATCTGTGGTGCCAGACACGGTGAGTATGCCACCTTTGTCGGTAGATGGTCGCAGGTCTTCACATTCTCTAGACTTGCTCTCCCAAACATTTCTTTACGCCCAAAGGCCTCCCAAATACAACTTGATCCATCCCAGATCCACTGAGGCAGTTTTTCGGCCTCCATGACGCTTTGATCTCGAAGTTACGACGGTCTAGAACCGCCGTGGCACCCCGGTTCTTTGTCTGCGTACACGAGTTGACGTCTTGATATTCTTTGTTGTACCCGCCGCTAGTCGGCCCGACCCATGGACGTGCATGCGCCATGCTCGAGGATCCACTGGTCAGAGGTGGGGGCAAGGCTTGGCATGCAGCGACGGAGTTGCCGCAATGCGACCGCGGAACGGGTGTGCGACCGTGCTTTTTACAAGGGTATCTATTGGAGCCAAGGCCTGGGTTGGAATACAGGTGCATTTGTGCAGAATACGCGATCGGAAATGTGAATTACTTGCATTCGCTATGGGAATTCAAAACTCGAGACTAACAACGAGAAGATGAGACAGGGCACGAAGCGCGACACGGATAACACTCGTCGAGGTCTAGATGCGGAATATACACAGACATCCATGAGCGAAAGGAAGAGACATGCGACAACCTCCTCAGTCCTCCTGGTAGGAGATCTTGCGCATTTCGCCGAGACGCTGGCGCGCACGGGCAAGACCGTTTTCGAGTTGGAGGATTTCGACCTGTTTGGAGGATACGCATGAGTATGGGGTGGATTTACCATAAGGGGGAAGGGGGCGTCACATACCTGTTGCTCCATCTCGCGGACTTTGAATTCATGTCCACTGAGCTTGCCATAATCCTCTGCGTCGTCACCGTCCCGGTTCTTCTCTTTGATGATGTCCTGGACCTGTCGCACGAGGGCACGGCAGGCAGCACCGACGGCCTTACTAGCAGTTTCCAAGCGGTCCTGGTTTTTGCTCATGAAGGTTGCCTTGACACGGCTGGCGGCAACAAGTTGGGCAGTGCTGGCTGCCACATCGTTGGATGCGACAATGAGCTGCTCGGGAGAGTTGCGACCGGAGATGACACCGTCAGCAGTCTCAATCAGTGTGTTGGTTGAAGAGGCCACTGCCTTGGCAGCAGAAATCAAGCCCTCTGTCCAGCGGTTGTTCTTCTTGTAGAAAGCAGTACGAGAGGAGCTACCACGACCCTCGCGAACGATCTCCTGTTGAGTTTCCGTGGCGGCCTTGATCAGCTCGGAGATTGCGTTGGTGACGGCGATTGCAGCAGCAAGGATGACATCGTTGATGCGAAGCTCGTAGGTCGAGTAACCATCACGAGGCTTGTTCTTGAGCTTGGCGAGACGCTGGGCAGCCGCATCAATGGCATCGGCGGCCTTAAGCAACTCTTGGTCGACAAGGTCACCCAGATCACCATTTGTGCTGATCTTGCTATTCTTGGGAGCGAAGGTGTCGACCAGCTTCGACAGCGATTGCAGATCACGCTGGACTTCCAGGTTGTTGTTGATGACCACGTCAGTCTTCTGCAGTGGCTCTAGACCCTCGAGGCGGAAAGACTGCAAGCCACGGAAAAATCGCACGGTCGCCTGGGCAGACTTGCGAGCAGCGTTGACAAGATGATCCGAGCTCTTGTCGTCATTAGCAAAGCGAATGAGACCCTTGGTGTTGCTCAAAACATCCGAAACAGACCCAGAGAAAATAGAAACTGTGCGGATGATTTCGGCATGAGGGCTGTTAGGACCATCAGCAATGAAGTTGTTGAATGCAGTCGAGAACTCGGTCGCAGAGGCCGATGCCTTCTCAATCTGCGAAAGAACATATGGTGGCGAGGCATTCTGGTTACCGGCCTGCATGGACGAGTCCAACTCATACAGAGCATCATCAACACGCTGCACACCGGTCTGTAACACCGAATCGATAATATCGTTGATCTTCGCCACTGCGCCGTGGAGCACTGTGTCAATCTGGCTGTCAAGCGCATGGTCGACATCTCCTTGGTTCTAAATTCCAGCATCGTTAGCGTTCGATTTCATTTGGCGCCTGGATTTCTCCTTACCATTCTCAGCTCCTCAAGCTCCATGAGGGCCTGCTCCATTCCTGACTTGTACACCTCAATCTCCTCGTCCTTCTCAGCAAGGGCCAAATCGTGATCTCCCTGTCGGTCGTTGTTTCGGCTGGAATGCTCGTCAAGGGCTCGAGTCTTGACTCGAAGGGATTCCTCCAAGTCAGCCATCTCGCGGTTGTATTTAGACAGCATGGATGAGATTTCGGTGCCCTTTGATCGCTCTGCATTTTCAGCACGTTCGAGCGCCATGCGCAGTTCGCGCTTAACCTTCTCCAACTCATCCTTGTTGGTACCCGTCAGGCGATCACGATCATGCGTAGCACGATCACGTTCCCGAATCATGTCAGCAAGTTCCAAGTTCTTGGTCTTCAGCTCACGCTCCAGCTTCTCGCGGCGGTCGATGGCCTCCTGGGCTGAGGCGGCCTTGAGCTTGAGGCTCTTTGTGGTCTGAAGGAGATCGAGATGCTCCTGTCGAAGCTGGGAGTACAGTTTGGCCAATGCTTCGTACTTGGACCGCCAAGTGTTCACCTGCTCCTGCAGAGCTCGAATCTGCTCATCCTTTGAGGCACTTTGCATATTCAGGTTAGAATTCAGGTGGTTCATCTGCTCCTCGAGGTCCTTGACACGGCGGTCATATTGCTGCAGCATTAGCTGGTCCCGTTCATACTGAGCACGAGCATTGAGGTTCTCCTGCTCCAGCTCTGCCAGCCGACCCTGTGTATGTGTTGAATACTGGTCACGGAGAAGTTGTTCTTGTGCCAGTCGTTGCTGTTCCGCTTGCAGACGCTGTTGTTCCTCGAAATCATGCTGTGCCTGTTGTTGCGCAGCAAGCTGCTGGCGCTGCTGGTCCTCCCACTGCTGTTGCAGTCGCTGTTGCTCCGCCTCATACTCCTCTTGTTGGCGCTTAGCTTCGTTGGTCCAGAAGTCGTTGATCGGCTCAGGCTCCGCAGCAACTTTGGGTGGTGGCGAGGGTTGCTTTTCCACCTCTCTCGCTGGGCGCCTAGGAAGAGCTGGACGGTCGTCATCCTCCGAAAGCAGGTTGGGTGGATCTTGAGGCAGTTTTGGAATGGTGATGAGACCGGTGAGGTAGCGCAGGTTGGAGCACTCGTAGTAGAACCGAACGAGGCGGTGGTGCTGGGCATCATAACGACCTCGAAGTGGCTCGAGTGCTTCATCATCTCCGGTTGCTGCAGCAAATACTAGTCAGTGATCATCGAACACATATCCCACAGGTCGGGGCCAACATACTTGTGTGCATGGCTCTGAGCATGCTGGTGATGAACTTGTAGATACCATAGCTCTCCTGCACAAGGGGAACCAATGCTGAGATTCGACATTCATTGTTTGTGCCGGATTGGAAGTTCGAAAAGATGAGTTTTTGGAAAGAATCAATTTGATCCTGCAGGGCCATGAGATCGGAGATGGTCTCGTATCTGTGAACCGTTAATGTCAATCCATTTACGATTGCGCATGACCGGTATGTACACACCCTTCATTTGGATCGTTGATCGACTTCAAACTGATGTACTCCTCATACTCGAACAGACCTACGGTCATCAGAAACCTTTGATTGAAAGAGCTGATCGACAGCGGACAACATACCGTTGAATTCGGGGTGATTGCGGTGGAAGGCCAGCTTCGACTCAAGGAAGAAGACGTATTCCCGAATGAGCGGCGCATATCCTGTTCAGCAGTTAACGACCCGCCCATGCTGTGCGCTGCCACTCCTTGGGTATTGGACCCATGCGCAATGTTCCCGTGTGCAATTCGTACCTCGAATACCGTCGCCACCCACACCTCTCATCAAGCTATCGATCCAATTCGAGTGCTGCTGTGCCTCACGGACAACCATGGGGTGGCCTTCTTGGAGGACCTTGTGTATCGTGATCAGAGCCTTGAATGTCTGAACCTCGTCGGCGAGGACAGGCTGCCTGAGAAGGACGAGAACATGTCAGCCACCTTCAGAAGAACCCAAAACCTTTCACGCTCGCCGGATGTGCCAGAAACGTACACTTTCATGCCCGCCCAGAAAGCCGCCGACGACTTGTGGTCCCACGTATAGACGATACAACTCCGCACATGTTTCCCTACAGGCGCGGGGGATGGTCAGTTCGATTCGGAGGGGATTGTGCCCAGCGTGACATCAATCGGGTTCAATGAGGACAATTGAATATGGTCAGAACCTACGTTTGGGAGCAGTCTCCTCTGTTAACAGTTCAATTGTCAGCTAATCGTGTCCCCTCTCTCGCATTGGTATCGTCCCCGGTCTCCCACTTACCGATACTGGTGGCCTTGCGGATATTAATGGCCAAATCGGCCTCGGTCCTGCGCGATGGTCTGTCAGAGCAGGTTTCCACAAGTTCCACTGGAGTCTTGCTCACCGACTCATTGTGGCCGTTGGGGTGCACTGGATGTGTGCTCAGGGGGGGATGGATATCGGACAGGTTCGCGTTGACGAATGTCGAGCCCGGACAGCGCACAGACACTTGAGTGAGCTTGCGCCGACCGGATGAAGCGGATGGATCGAGTCGCGAAAGAAAGGGGAATTTGGTGAAGCAATAGTCACACGTGGGAGGAGCAATGACGTTGATCGGGAGGAAAGCTGGCGCCTGTCGGGGAGTCTTGGCGACGCCTAAGCTGATCCGGGTTGGGCACTTTGCGACTTCAAGGGTTCATCCCTTACCACTGTGAGTACAGAGTACGCGTAAGACATCCGAAGCTGGAAACTGACTGCGTCATCACTGGATTCTCACACTACAGCATTAAGTCGCAATACATGAACTGTGACCTTGGAAACGGCTGCCTACGATAAAATGGTGTATACTAGTAGATGTACAGAAGCAAAAGTATCACGAGATGGCATTTCTGACCATTACTAAACCTTCTAGGTATATCCTTTTACTTCAGCCTACGGTGGAAATACTCTGCTGGGGGCCAATTTCAAGAGGAGTGGATATACTTCATTGATTATCGCATACAAACAGAAAGGGAGAAGATAGCTACACAGTGCACACCGATACCTTTCTATGTGGAGATTCATCACATGCAGGAAGAGCCAGCCCAGCATGGAGTCTCCAGTACCATAGTGCGGTATGATTAGGGAATTGAAAAGCTCAGAGACTCTCTACCATTGCGAGTCACATGGGACGGCAGAGCGGATGACCTGACTTCCTGGGATGGGATTTCGTTTCCAATTCCATGAGAAAAAGCAGTCAGATGCTTTCACGATGAGGGTACCTCTGCTCTTCCAGTAGATGTCGGCACCCCGGGGATGTCGATAGGTGAATCTGGCATCTGGTCAACAGAGCGCAGTGATTCAGCATCAGGAGCTTCTGGCGTTTCATTCTCAACCACGGGCTGTTTCTCCTTCAACGCAGTATCGGGTTCGACCGTGTCTGGGGTCATCGGGGGGTGATCTGATTCGAAATCACCGGGGGCAGGGCTGTTCGGCTCAGAGTCGTGCAGTGCCTCTACTACAAGCAATTCATCAATGCCTTCGTCAACATGCACTCCAGGTGCCATGGGTTTCCTGCGGGGCAAAGATGATGATGGGTGTTGTTTGTCTGCAGTTTTGGGACGTTCGGCCGCATGTGCTGCCACTGGCTTTCGCTTAGGGGTCGATTTGGCCGTCGTTCCCGCATTCCTCTTCAGGGCATATTTGTCGGGGCGAGGCAATGGGGTTCCAGGTGGTGGATGGGGATGTCCACGTCCAATTGGCTGATCGGGGACACTAGGGGTTTCTCGTGGTAACTCCTGGTGAGGAGTGTGGTCGCCTTTCCCAAAAACACTCATACTCCACTTCTTGGCGGCAGCAGTAGCTGATCCAATGGTTATGGAGCCAGAAGACTTATCTTCAGAGGAAGTGTTGGTTGTGAACGACTTGGTGATGGTTTCGATGGTGCTACGTCGCCGACTCGAGTCGCTCACAACCGAGGTGGTAGAGCTGCCCCGAGAACTTCTCAAGCTGGAAAAAGATCCGCTCTCCATGCGAGTGGAAGAGGGCCTTTGTATTATGTGATCTTTGCCAAGACTAGGACCTTCAATTGGATCTACAATCGAAGATTCACGACTGTGGACAGCAATTTCCGGCATCGTGATGCCAACCGAGGGTGGCGAGGTACCGGGGGTGCGGTTTGGGGAGGCAGGCGGAGACCTGCTCGATATTTCGAACATAGCGCTGGCGGCATTGCTTTTCTCTTCGCCTTTGTTGTCCAAAACAGCCTTGTCAACTTTCGCATTGTCAGGAGTAACAACAGGGTCCGCGGCATGGGACATTGTTTGTGATCGAATGGCTCGCGGTAGCGGTGTGCTTTCCGGTCTTTCTATTCCTGTAGAAGTTGCAGTCGAAATTTGTGCTGTCTGTAAATCGGAATGGCTTGACTTCAGACCTTTGCGCGGCCTTTGCTTGGCTGCAGCAGGTTCTGAAAGAGTGGGCATGCTCATTGTGCGATCATCCTTGGATTTGAGTACCTCAATGGGATCCCCACCAACATTCTTCGGGAGCTGAGGAGCTTCGCCAGATTCATCAGGTATTTCTACCTCGGCGCTTGGCTCAGGGGCGCCTTGCTGCCAAATTCCACCGCGGAAAGCTTGGCCCAAAGTATCATGGAACGGAACGTCATCCCAGAAAGGTAAAACGATGCTTTCTGCCACCATTTCGCGGATCTTGCTCTCGATGGTTCGAAGAATCAGACTGTATGTGATTTGCTTCGAACTGACGATAGGCTGAATATCCATTTCCATCTTCGGCGTGGTTTCAAAGGACATCCACATGCGATTGCTGGGTGGAGGTTTGAACCGAACCAGCAGATGGCCTTCAAGCTTCTTCAAAACAACCGCAAGAACAATATCAACCTCTCTCGCTTTGAAACGAGGACCCAGATCAATACGGACAGTCGCCGAAATCTCAACGCGGAAATTACCGGTGTATTGAACATCGGCCTCGATGCAGCAGTTCCCGTCTACCGTCAGGTCTTTCAGCCTTGGGTTGGTTATGAACGGAGCTCCTTCACCCATGTCAATCCTTTGCAGCCCAATCTTGCTGATGAAGTTTGGTTTGTTTACTCGAGATATTTTCTTGACAATTTTGCTCCGCACGAATGCCTCCAGCTCGGGAGACTGGTACAGCGCCAGAAAGTACCTTCCAAGCAAAGCATTAATCCAGCGTGTTTGCAACTGTTCCTCGGAGGAATGCAGACGTTGAACTAAGGTGACGATGTGTTTTGTTTCAAATCCCTGGGGCTTGGGTGGACGATCGGTCGAGTCCCACAGCCGATTTTGGTTCTGCAGCATGGCAATATAGAAGTCTTCCTTCTCCGACAAGTTTTCTGAGAAGAGGTAGAATGGCGGAGTCGGCCCTCCTAAGTCACCTAGCGATTCAAGTCGCCGGGAGAGACAGATGGCATTCCTTTTGAGCCACAACTCTCCTTCGGGGATGTCCCCCTCTCCACCATATATGGTAACATCATGGTGAGCGAGCGAGATGACATAGCGTACTTCTACCTGATTTACATCATCATAGAGCATCAAATGGCCGTGTCTGGAATATGAGATTCATTGTCAGCAATCGTAGCTCAGGTCATATCAGTGAAGCAGAACGAGGAAATCCGCACCGAAGGACAATGAAGAACACGTTTCGGGCCCGCTTTGTCGTTTTCCCATTCGCTTTGCTGGGCTCAATACTCGGCGCTTGCTTTCGATCGAACAAACTGCGGTACATGGTCTGGTATACGCTGGGACTTTCGGCCGCAACAACCTCCCCCGCTGGGGTGGTTCTCTCGGGGGGCTTTCCATTCACGCCTCCAGGGACATATTCTCGGCATACAGCGAAGTATCCAGCTGCCACATCGGACTCGTGGGTGCGGTGGAATTTCTCTGCTAGTTGGTCGGTGCCGGACTTCGGACTCAAGTCGTCATCGGTCGGCAAGCGGAGGGGATCGGTTGGTTTCTGGCATGATTGCTGCGTGTCATGCACGGAAGGGAGAGTCAGATAGGCGTAGAGGAGGATCAAAGACAAAATGAGTGGAATGAAGGTGATTCCACCGAAGGCGTAGACGAAGAGGAAGCTACTGAGCGAACCCATGGGGAACCAGTAGATCAATGCGGGAGGGTCGAAAGCTCCATAGTTTGGGAGAGTGACCTCCAAAAGTGACGCCAAGCAAGAGACCGGCTCTACAGCAATAGCGACTGGAATGGACGAGGGATTAGAGCGCGCAAGAGATGTTGCAAAGGTGTTGCAGCTGCTAAAAGCACAGTGGAATGACGGAGGTACCTGGGTGCCTCGGCATTACAGGTCCTGTATTTGTATTTCGCTCAGTCTCATTGCTTTAAGCGGTGTTTACCCTGTACTTATGTCTGATATATGTTACATACCGTATCATTACAGGTACAGCCGTTAGTACCCCGCCTGATCCGACCAGCTGTCAGGAACATCAAAGAAACCTTGGAAGTGTGATCGGGTCCCGTTACCAGATTGACCTCTTCAGTCCGTGCCAAAGAGCACAGTTTCGCCTGGGCTGGATCAGAGAGAGCCTGGCACCCCGGGGTTTTGTGCAACCGGAACTTTGGCCCCCTTGACCGTTAGCGCCGATCTCTACAGCGTGATCATACAGAGCATAATCTGGGGAACGTGGTGATTGGGATCTTAGTGTACTTGGAAGTATCAGGCTTTTGAAGATACTGTCTACTTTCACATCCTGCTCTGGTCACAAAGACGAGCTAAGCTGCGGCTATGAGGATCACTGTTGAGAGAAAGTATATACGAGGTAGCTCGTTTCTAGGAATTGAGCTGCCCATCAGAAAGATCTTGACATTCATGACTATCGTAAAGGGTGTAAAATCAGAAATCAGTTATGATGAGAAGAAACAACTAGGTTATACCAGCATGTCTTCCAGGGGATGGGACTGCCCATGGTTACTGCCTGGGCCAAGTTCTTGGAGTACGTTTTCAACGACCATCGGGCGAATCCAACACACAGAGAGAGCTTCAAGGGGCCACAAAGGGACTCTTTAAAAGCCATATTATGTGTGTGCTGCGGGATGGGACCGGAGATGAGAGTGTGCTGACATCTGACTGTCTCCAAACATCACCTTTTGAGATGCCATTGGCAGGAGACCACCAGAAACGGTACGATCAGTCTTTATTTGACAAGCGCGTCGGACCGAGAAAACCTCGATATGACCAGTTGAAAAAGTCCAGAGGCCATTGCTGCGACCTCTGGTGGATGAAACGGCGGCCCAGGAACATTGATAGAGCACACCTTCACAATATGAGAACGGATATACGGTGCATGGAAGGCTCAGCCAACCAACCCACCAAGATCTCGTTCCATGCCGGTGACCCTCTCCTGCAAGCCTCGCTTCCGCCGCTCTAGATCTCGAATCTCCGCCATTTCACGCTCAATGTCCTCATCGGTGACTTCCGGTGCATCAGGCTGTGCCACCGGCGCAGTCTGGAATTCATCCTCTTCATCTCCGTAAGAGCTCCTCATTTGATCAAGCTCTGCGCTGTTTGTGGCAACTCTGGATTCCAAGCGTGCTATAGAATCAGATATCATCTGATGCCGATAGCGAAGGTTGGTTATTTTTTCCTGTGCTCCAGCGACAGGGCTTTGGCCCGGTTAGACATGATCTGTCTTGCTTAGTTTGTTTCATCCTACTTACTAGACATCGCACAAGATCTCAGCACCCCGGAGAAGGACTTCAATGTTTACCTCCCCGCGAGGTCCTCGAGTGGAAGTGCCTGCGGATCGCTTAATCTCTTCCATCATGTCGTGGCCCAGAACTCTGGCTACTGCAGATTGATTGCGGTTGTTGCGTGCTGAATATATCCGGCTTGCCATGGACTCGGGCTCAGACTCGGCGGGGAACATAGTCCCGCGCCGTGTTGCACGTCTCTGGGGTCCATGAGCTTTGGCTGCAGGGTCCACTTGGAACAGCGCTCGTTCGTGAGCTTCAGTATCTCGGATTAAGGCTGTGATGTCATGAGAGCCTAACAGTGCGGTGGTAAAAATGCGCGGGGGAGGAAATCTGGACATTTGCGTTAGCCTAAGCAACAAGGTCAAAGGGTCATGGGAGGTCTGACGGTAAATCTGCAATGGCATTGGAGGATAGTGTGATCTGCTCCATGTGGGAGTCAAGAAGCCCCATCTTTGCAAGTATGTACCTGTGGTGAATAGCCAAGTTGTACGGAGTAAATGGATGACTCTTGCACCGCAGTTGTTTACTCCGAGCTGCAGTTGATGCCTGAGGCACTAGATCCAGAGGCGCCTGTGTATCAGCAACCACACTGGGTTTGACTACCCAACAAGCAATCCAGTGGCTTACACTCAGCTCGACAAGTGATAAGATCTCAGGCTTTTTGAATATTTTGTATCAAATTTCTGGTAGCTTCGATTGCAGAAAAGAGTATCGTACTGAGTTAAGGCCGGGTAAGCTCCTGTGGTGACTAATCACTCATCTGGTCTCTTGCGCCCGTTCATCCCATCTCTTGACATCACATCACCCATCCACTTCATCCATCTCCCTGCACCGGTTTTCTGTCATCATATTTGTGATACGGGCAGCTTGGCTATCTTGTATCTGCCTTTCTGCTTCATACCTTGTAATCGTGCTCATTCGCCCCCCTACCTCTTCCGGTAGCTTGGTAGCTCGACTGAGCTCGACAGCTTAAGAAAGATGCCGGCCGAAAGGCGCTCTCTGCGATCAAACAACAAATCTGACACCTCTTCATCTGCTAACGGTGAGAAGGGACGCTCAGACTCCCAAAGCTCGGGTGCGAAAGACAAGGCGCCTACCACACGCGCTGCCGCCAACAAAGCCAAGTCCACCCAGCCCAAGAAGGACGCAAAGGGCGCATCGAACGGCGAGATGGGAGAGGATGATAAGTCGCATACCAATGGATCCAAGTCAACCGGGAACGGTGTGAACGGATCTGAAGATGTTGAGATGGGAGAGGATACGGCAGGTGCGCCTACATCCTCATTCAACGCCAGCAAGAACCGCAAAGGTGACGAGAAGATGACTGTTGTAGTGCCCCCGACCAAGGGTTCCAGATCATCTGGCAAAGACAAGGAAGAGGATGTGACAATGGAAGGTGCGGAAGACGGCGAGGCCGAGAACACCGAGCCTGAAGTCGACCCGAGAACTAAGGCCATTCAAGGTTTGTCAACTTCTCTTCTCCAGCCAACAGTATTTGGGTTTTCTAACCAGACCGACCTCGCTCTTCCATGAACATAGACATCAAAACCAATTTCACCTTGCTCGAGCGAGCCGTTGCCCACTTCGACCCCAGATTCACCCTCCGTGTCCTACGGTCGATATCCTCGATGCGGAAACACCTCACCCCGGAGGTCCTCGCCGAAGTCATTGTGGAGGTCTCCTCCCCGTCTAGCTCCACGGCTTCGTTCCTTCTGGCAGCTCTCAACCAAGCAAATGCTTTCGAGAACGCCCCATCCAACTCACAGATGGAGGTCGACTCGGAGAAGGCCGCCCCCAAGGAGACACTTGCCGAGGTGGACGCATATCTCTCGATTCTCGTCCAGATTTACTTGTTTGATCAGCGGGAGATCCAGAAGGGGGCTCAATTCTCAACAGAGTTGATTGAGCGCCTGCGGGCCCTCAACCGTCGCACACTGGATTCCCTTGCCGCACGCGTGTACTTCTACTACTCTCTCTTCTTCGAACAAATTGCCCCGCTACCTCCTTCCCCTGCCGCAGCCGTTACGACTATTCGCCAGTCATTGCTGGTGGCTTTGCGTACCGCTGTGCTTCGGAAAGATGTTGACACACAGGCCACCGTGATGACACTGTTGCTCCGCAACTACCTATCTACGTCTCACATCTCACAGGCAGACCTTCTGATCTCCCACAACCCATTCCCCGTCGCTGCATCCAACAATCAGATTGCCCGGTATATGTTCTATCTCGGCCGCATTCGTGCTATCCAGCTGCAGTACACCGAGGCCCACAGCCACCTCATTGGGGCTACCCGCAAGTCGCCCGCTAGCCCTATCGCTCGTGGCTTCTACCAGGCTTCCCACAAATTGCTGGTTGTTGT
This sequence comes from Penicillium salamii, assembly GCA_911197225.1. Taxonomy (NCBI): domain Eukaryota; kingdom Fungi; phylum Ascomycota; class Eurotiomycetes; order Eurotiales; family Aspergillaceae; genus Penicillium; species Penicillium salamii. Next base: position 106,006 of record CAJVOY010000033.1, read on the forward strand.
TGAACTGTTGATGGGTGATATTCCAGACCGTTCAGTCTTCCGCCAACCGGCCTTGGAACGTGCCATGCATCCTTACCTGTTGCTTTCTCAAGCAGTCAGTGTTGGTGACTTGGATGGCTTCCTCACTATTGTCAACACTCACAGTGAGACCTTCCGCAAGGATGGCACCTACACCCTGATTCTGCGCCTGCGACAGAATGTTATCAAGACAGGCATCCGTATGATGTCACTTTCCTACTCCCGCATCTCTCTGCGGGATATCTGCCTACGTCTAGGCCTTGACAGCGAGGAGTCTGCCGAGTATATTGTAGCTAAGGCTATTCGTGACGGTGTCATTGAGGCTACACTTGATCACGAGCATGGCTTTATGAAGAGCAAGGAGGTTGGTGATATTTACGCCACCAGAGAGCCCGGTGAGGCGTTCCATGAGCGTATCCGCGCCTGTCTGGCCCTTCACGATGAGAGTGTCAAGGTATGTTGTTGGATCTTCGGTATGAATATGTTTGCCTTGCTAACGTGAGTCCTTCCGCAGGCTATGCGCTTCCCCATGAATCAGCACCGTCTGGAGCTCAAGAGTGCCCAAGAGGCTCGGGAACGGGAGCGTGAACTTGCCAAGGAGATCCAAGAGGGTGACATTGACGATGAGGATGCTGGAGGTGATCTCGATGGCATCTAAAGAGGAGGCTCTGGTTGTTCCATAAATCGATACAGTACTTTTTCATCCTCCGCACCGGCCTGATAGGTCACTACTTCGTAGCGGCCTTCGACCTGTGTGTTAATTGTGCCTCTTTTTTCTTGGATCGTTGTTCTATTTTCGGAAGTGTAGGGGGAATGCGCTGGGCTTTGGTCGGCGCGGTCTTCTGTGTTTATTATACTGGATTGATTTCTTGCATTGGGTACCCAGAAATGTCGTAGATGTCTATGTAGAAGGTATAGTCTGGGCTGTCATCAACTTCCTTAAGGCGCCTTTTTTTAAAAAAATTAAAAAATAAAACAAGTAATTGGGATGCATGCGTTAGACCTAGGCCCAGGTGGTTGAGCTCTCACAGGGCCATGTAACACCGGGTCCGTGCCGACCCGAGAGCTCGAAATCTTCCCGCAAGATTGTTTCCTGTCCTTATTACTCCGCAAACACCTCGCATCCACACCGGGGGTTCTCATGCTCTTGTCCCCATTTTCCATTCGTCTCATCTGTTTATAAATAAACAGTCCATATACCGAGCATGGGAGCTCGCACCGCATCGGCCACCGGGCTGATCCTCTCATCACGACCGACCTCCACCTCCATCTGCTCCCAATGCCTCCGCGATGACCTCCGTTTGACGCATATTGCCCTTCAAACGCGCAAATACCATCCTACGCGCCGGAGGGATGCGTCGCCATTTGGAGCCGCCGTGTCGGCGGCACAGGCCATCTTCAAGGGCATGCCTAAAGCGCCCCCAGGCGTCTCTGTCGACCCATTGAGAATGGTTGGGAAAGAGCTGAAGTTCCTCTCTAAGAACATTCGTCAATTACTCGGGTCTGGTCACCCAGCCCTAGACAAAGTCGCCAAATACTACACTCACAGCGAAGGCAAGCACATGCGGCCCATGCTTGTCCTCCTCATGTCCCAAGCCACGGCTTTGGACCCACGCAAGCACCACACCTACTCTGATAAACCGAGTCCCGTCGATGCCTCTTTTAGCGCGCCCTCAATCCTCGAAGACGCCAACCCCGAGATGAACCCGCTCGTGGCCCCGAAGGCCGAGAGCCAATATGAAATTGCAGGAGATGACAACATCCTGCCCTCCCAGCGGCGATTGGCCGAAATTACAGAGCTGATCCACACAGCATCTCTGCTGCACGACGATGTCATCGATAACGCGGTGACGCGCCGCGCCAACAGCTCCGCAAATACGGCCTTCGGAAACAAGATGGCTGTTCTGGCGGGTGATTTCTTGCTCGGACGTGCCTCGGTGGCCTTGGCTCGTTTGCGCGACCCCGAAGTCACAGAGCTTATGGCTACTGTGATTGCCAACCTGGTCGAAGGCGAGTTCATGCAGCTCAAGAACACCGCGCAGGATGAATCGAAGCCCGTCTACACAGATGATACCCTGAACTACTACCTTCAGAAGACCTACTTGAAGACAGCCAGTTTGATCAGCAAGTCCTGCCGCTCCGCTGCGGTTCTGGGCCGCAGCGCTCCAGAGGTGATCGAAGCTTCATACGCCTATGGTCGTAACCTAGGCTTGGCGTTCCAGCTTGTGGATGACATGCTGGACTACACCGTCACCGAGGCTGAGATGGGTAAGCCCGTTGGTGCGGACTTGGAATTGGGCCTGGCAACTGCACCACTGCTCTTTGCTTGGAAGAGCAGGCCGGAACTTGGTCCTCTGGTTGGACGAAAGTTCAACCAAGAGGGTGATGTGCAGCGGGTATGTGATGCTGATTCTGAAGCTTGTTTAATATTTCAATACTGACCGTTAATTAGGCCCGTGAACTTGTCCACGAAAGCAACGGTGTTGAGCAGACTCGTGCTTTGGCTCAGGAATACGCTGACAAGGCCATCGCTGCCATCAGTGACTTCCCTGATAGCGAGGCCAAGGCCGGTCTTATTGAGATGTGTGAGAAGACAATGAAGCGGAGAAAGTAATCCTTTTCTCCCATGTAAACATACTGCTTTTCAGCTTGCCGACTCCATTTTTGCATGGGTCATTGCGCCGTCTTTCAGATGCTTGTGTATACTTAGAAATTTTAGATGATTGAATACATATCAACTCCTACTTTAGGCTCATGTGGCCAGAAATTCTCTTTCCGTTTCTCTTGCTATCTTGTTCTTAATATCTTGTCCCACTTCCATTATGTGTTACAAAAATGGCAACGTGAAGAGTCTATCACGTAAGTCAGACGTCTATCCATGGAGTATACAACTGCACCTCTTTCCTTCTGTTGTATGTTTTTCTCACAGATCTCTCACTCTTTTATTTATATACCTAGATATCTTTGTCTCTCAATCAATCCACTCTCACATCATATCTTCATCTGATACTCCTGATGTTTGGTGACTGACCAGAGACATTTCAGATCAAACCTAAAGGCGAGCTCATCCACAATATGACAGCAGATTATTTAATACACTTCAGATGGCAATTTGATAAACTGATATCTCCCTCTAGCTAGGGTCAAGTCTACACAGCATCTCTCTTATGCTTTACTTGTAACTACATACTCCGTAGCTTTGAAACTCATTGTGCTTCTCCTTCAACCTTAGAATAATTACCCGGCTTATTGGTTGACTGTTCAATTGCAGCACTAAATAGCTGTCAAAATCAATCTTTTCACAAGGGCATTCATAAAAAATTGGACCGGCTTACAGGAAATCCAAAGCTGGAGGACCGCGTGCCAAGACCGAGCCCGGGCCAGGCAACTTCACAGCCAAAAGTTGCATACCACAGCTAGCACTTCCGGTCAACCCTATCACACCACTGAACAGAGGCAAACTCTAGCTTCGTGTACTCGAAAGAGAATCACAACTCCTGTTACATCCTGGCAGGACGTTACTTCGACGTCATCTCGCCGTAAGACCCCTCGTGGCCCCGATTCTCCAAGCACCAAACGGAACGTCAACGCAGCGATGGATGGGTCTCAGGGTCAAGGTGGTCAGCCAATGGCTGCACCACAGCAGCCACAGCAGCCGCAACATTCAAACCTCATCCGAACCGATCAAGTACAGAAGCTGCCACACCTTTCCGATCAGCAGAAGGCCCAGCATACCCAGTTGGTCCGCAGCCTCTGGGAGATGCTGAACACACGCGACCCGCAGACCCATGAATATCAACAGGCGCATACAAAGCTTTCTCAGCTGTCCCAAAATCTGATGAAGGGGATGCGCATTTTCCAGCAGAATCGCCAGCAAGCGATGCAACAGCATCAGCAGACCCAGGGCGCGGTCGGTGTGCAGCAGGGTCAGATCCCACCAGGACAACAAGTTCAACAACCCCAACAAGGGCAGGCAGCGCCACAGGGGACACAAGGGACACAGGGGCAACCAGTCCAGCGAACACAGTCCAACAACCCCCAAGCAATCAACCAGCTCATTCCACAAATCCAGGCGCGTGTGAGTGCCTTGAACTTTTTCCTGCCGCCGAACGTCACCCCGGAGCAGGTTCAGACGTGGATTCCAGAGGCACGGCTGCGATATGGTATTGCGCTGCAGAAACAGGAAGTTGGGCGCGCTCGTATGGCCGAGCTGCGGTCCTCATATGCTCAACGGCAATCATCGGGTAATATGAGCCAGGAGGAAATGCAGGAATTCAAAAACCGACAGTTGGCTGCTGAGAAACTGTTCCGTGAGGGCAGTGAATTCCTAAACAAGTTTAAAGAACAGCAGGAAAGCTTCAAGCTGCAGTCGCAGCAGAATCCCCAGAACCAGACGATGAACCAGACGGGACAAACGAACCCACCGGCGAGTATGAACCAGACTGGAGGAGCGGCACCACCAGCTGCGACACAGACTGTGCCAAACACTCAGACAGGCACGACGAACATGCAATCCGGCCAGGCTCCAACCCCAGCTCCCCACACCATCAACTCTGCTGTCAATGCAGCACGCAACCAAGCCGGCCAGGCGATATCCCCGTCAGCTTCACAACCGGGACAACCGGCTTCTGTTCAATCTGCGGGAAATACTCCCGTCCCTATCAGTGCACCACAGCCCCAGGGCCAACGTCCTCAGGCACCTTCCCAACAAGGAACGCCGGGTACGCAAGTGACTTTCAGTCAAACTCCCAATCCTGACGGTTCTACACCCACACCCCCAGGACCTCCCCAACAGGTGAACCAAGGCCCACCACGTCCCCTCTCCCACCAAGCTGCGATCTCACAAGCCGCGCAGACTTACACCAACCCCACTCCCCAGCAGACCACGACCATCAACCAACAAGCCCAGGTCAACAATCAAGCCCACCCACAAGGCTATCTCGCCAACCGCTCTACCGATACCACATCACGCAACATCAACATGGCCATTCCCAAGAACCTAAACGTCTCCACCCCCGAACCCGTCTCCATGCCAGCCTCACGTCCCTCTCTCTCCGGTGGCCCCAGCCACGGTGCAATGGGTATGATGGGCCAACCCGCCATTCAAAAGCACCCTGGCTACGTCCTCGAGGGCGAAGGCCAACGAGTCCTCAGCAAGAAGATGCTCGACATTCTCGTCCGTCAAGTCACCGGTGGCGGCGAGGGCGAAATGCTCACTCCAGATTCCGAAGAAGTAAGTCCCATATGAGATATATCCCAATCACCACCGTCTCTCTATCATCTTACTTACAAAACCCCCACACAGTTCATCCTTCAGATGGCCGACGACTTTGTCGACGAAGTCATCACTCAAGCCTGCCGTCTCGCCAAACTCCGCCCCTCCTCGACTCTTGAGCTCCGTGATCTACAGCTCGTCCTTGAACGTAACTACAACATGCGTATCTCTGGCTTCTCCACGGACGATCTTCGCACCGTCAAGAAACCCCAGCCTACCCAAGGTTGGACTCAGAAGATGTCCGCCATCCAGGCTGCGAAGGTTACTCAGGGCCGCTCCGAGTGAGCATTGCGCAATTCTCCATGGCACTTTCTTGGTCGTGCGCTTTGATTCCTGGTCTACTTAGACTTGGGATTTGCTGATGGCCAAGGGCGTTTTCTCTTTGCTCTTCTTTCTCTTGTTATTTTCGGATGTCTATTGACAATACGGCGTTTGTGATGAACGGGCAGGTTTGACGTCTTTTACATTTGCGTTTTTCTCCCATGGATGGAAGGGTGGGTTTTCTTACGAGTTTCCCTTGAATCAACTCTTCGCTTTCAAAGCTCCTTATCGAGACCAATAATGAATTGCCTTTCCTTGGCCTTGGCCTTCAATGATGTTGTAGAGTAAAGAGTACAAATTTTACTATTGTAAGAGGCCGGTGAGTTCTTTTTGATGTATGACTCGGTTGCAATATGTGGAAGATGACATAGTGTGAGCAATGGATGCTACGATTAATATTTACTGCAGACACTAACAGTTCTAGTGGTTATGCGCAGGAGTTTACGAGCAAGAAACAGGAAAGAATTCACACGCTGGATTCTGCTAATTTGGATCTCTTTCAGCAAATAGAAGCACGAATATCAAGAGTAAACATGTGGTATAGTGATTGGTACAGGGTATGGAGAGGACTCGGGCAGTATTGAACGCAGAAAAAGCACGAAATGCACAAGACAGAGACAATAAGGAAATGTGTTCGTATGAACAGGTTGTGGCCAGGATATGGCGCTGGAGAGTCTTGGGAAGTTCTTCGGGAACATTCTGGTGAAGGAAAGAAACAAAAAGAGAAAAAAGAGAGATGACTTGTGAAAGATTGAGTCATTCACTGTGGTTGGCACAGGAATGACGGTATTGGGCTGGAGATGGGGGGATGGTTATGATATAGAGAATGTGGACGATATGTTCGGTCAATCAACGGGGGCGAGCTGTACAGTTTGTGGCACAGATCTTGCAAGCAGGGCTAGAGAGAATGTAGACATTCGGTAAAGGAAAGGAAAGTCAAAGTCGATGTTGGGCATTGACGATTGCACCGACACCCGAGGTAAACAAAAGAGGCAACACACGAAGAGATGGAGAGATGAGTCGCTCAGCATTCAAAAGGGATTATACACATGTCACTCGTGAACATCAGTTTCTTGCAAAAGTGCAGTAGTAGTAAGAGGGAGTAAGGGAGGACGAAAGATGAGATGCCTCGCGCAGACCATGCTGAAACATAATAAGTGGTTCTGGTTCTATCAAGCGCAGGAGGAAGAACAACAATAGGGGGGATATCTCGCTGAATACAAGAAACAAGGAAAGAGACGAATGGGGGATATCGTCAGGATGACAAGCATCGCAGGCCAGAGGCCTAGATTAACGACGAGGTGAGCTGGTGTTCAAGTCTTGACGATCAACTCCTTTGCCTTTGCCGGGTGGAGGCGGAGGAGCATCGCCGGGAATAGGAGGGAGCTCCTTGTCGGCGGCAGGATGACCGTTTCGGCTGTGTGAACTGTGGCCGCCAACGCTGCTCGCCTCGCCGGCTTCATCCACGATGGGCAAAGTCGACGTCGGGCCAGGGCCACCGGCGTCTGCTGGGTCCCAAACGGTGGTTAGTGTCCGGGGATGAGTAACGGAGACGTCCTTGGAGGCCTCCTTTTCTGCGGCCTGCATAGTACGCTCAACGGAGGATGATCTTGAACGTCGTTTTTCCGTTGATTGTTGAGGAGCGCCAGAAGCGGAGACTCTTGAGTCTCGTCTTTTTTCGGCTTCTTCCTTGGACATCGTGATTCCCTTAATGAAATTGATAAACCGTTCTCCATAGCCCTCGGGTGGGATGGGGGAAATCTGTGTGCGATCGCTCGATAATCCCTTGAAGAAGTGTTCAAGCTTTTTGGTAGTTCCGTAATGGGTCAAGCAGTCAATGATTCCAAGGTAATAGATCTCATCGCCAGGTTGCCCATTTTCGTGTGTTGCGCGGAAACCACCATCATCGGCGTAGAATACATGGTACTTCCGTTCATCCAGGATCTCATCGGGCATTTTCGCCGCTGCTTTATCCAAGGGGATGGGCCGCTCGCGCTTGATGAGCATGCGTAGCTCCCGGGCCTTGCGTTCGTTTTCCAATTTGGACGGAGTGCGCATCAGACCATTTGGACTGTTTTCGTCTTCACGGTCACCACCAGGGGAGAAGACCTGGAGAGTCTTGTCACGAAGCTTCTCCTCATTGCCCCTACCCCCATCATGGATTCCCACAAGAAGTGAATAATCCATGATCTTCAGCTTTTGTAGCAACACCACATCACGCTTCAGCTGTTCGATGAAGAAATCTCGTTTTGAGGGTCCACATTCTAGATGACGGTTCCGACGAACCCAATTGAGATCTTTCATGGTCGCTCGGGGGTTTCTCTCGAGGTCTGACTCCTGCAGGTCACGACCAATAGTCGAGCCTTTCAGGTCGAAGGTCTGGTGGATGTCTCGGTGTGGCGGGAACAAGTTGTTCATGACGACGAAATGGATTTTGCGGCCGTATGCCATCTTGACACGGTGTAATCCGTAGAATTGCGAGATCAACGTGTTCGGGTTATTCTCCACATGCCGGTAGTACTCCGGAAGGATCTTCCGGAGAAGCTTATGCTCGGAATGGTGAATGGTCTTGATGATGTACTTGTAGTCTCGTGAGAAGTAGAAGAAACTTCCACTTTTGCCAGGGGAGCCCAGTTCGGACAAGATATACTTGCTCGTGAGGGACATCAAGTAATCAGCAGGGTCAAGGCGGAACTTGGCGCGTAGATGCCGGAATACCCAAGGAGCATAGTCCTTGAACTTGAAGTCGTATTTGGCGGAAGGAATCAGTTCATTTCCAGTGCTGCTAATGTCAGTCTTGTTCCATTTTTTCAATGTGAGCAGGGAGAATGGCGTACATGTCAAAGGAGAACTTGTGCTTAGCATCGAAGTCAGCCGGGGTTAGTTCCCGATCCATCTTCGCATTGATCCTCGACACGGTAAAGCGGATACCGGTCAGCATGTTGTATGCTGTAACATAGTTGACATGGTTCTGGTCCACCTTAGTGCCCACGATGACCCGCTCATCGTCCTCCTCTTCGCGTCTGCGTCGCGAGGCTCGCTTTTGTTTGATGGCTTCGGCCCACCGGGCCGCATCTTCATCTGGCGGTGCGTCCTCCAATCCAATATCCTGATGGGTGCTAGTCTTCGTTGCCCGTCTGATCAGACCGATTGAAGTTCGACGGAAACCCGACGTGGGTGACATACGGCCAGTGCTGTAGGCCGCATCTTCGGGGTGTTCTCGGCTATCTCGACGCACACTGGGCGTTCTTGGGACCTGCAGGGAGTGGCGGTGCCGCATACTCGAATTCTGCGATTCTGCTCCGGGGGCAGTGTCGAGCATTGATGGCACGGGAGGAGAGGAGTGGCGATGGGGTCCAGCCTTCGCGTCCGGGGTCAAGCGATCGGAGTTTGGGGTGTGTCGACCATTCTCGTCGGACTGAGGGATTTGCAATAGCGACGCTGATGGCGAGACTGATTCATCACCAGAGGGCCGGTGGGCATCGCCGTTGACTGTGAGTTTCCCTGGGGTCGGCCGACCGTTCGTAGTGCCATTGGGTTGGTTCGACACAGAGGATGTAGGAACGACACCTGGGCCTGTTTCGGAAAGTTTCCGATCCAGCGTTGCGGACGGGCGCCCATTTTCGCGAAGATCCCTGGCGGATCCATTGCCTATAGAGTGCATGCTGCCGTCCTTGGGGGGTTGAATATCGCGCGTGTACGAGCCGACACTGGAGCGGGGGCCATTCAATGAGTAGGCACTTCCGTTCTTCAGGTCGTTCAACAGGTGTCGGTCATTCTGGTCGGAGTCGCCGTTGCCGTTGCCGTTGGGCCAGTTGGTCCACAAGAAGGTGTTGCCGACGGGAGCCTTATCGTGCGACTTGCGGGAGGATTCGAAGGAGCGAGGGTGGGTAGCCGTGGCAGTGGCAGTGGCAGTGGCGGTTTGGTAGGAGACGTCGTTGGAAAAGGAGGGCATATTGCGGTTGACGTGCCCTGTGGACTCAGGACCGGCAACCCGAAATGACGGCAGTCACCCTTATTGGCGGAGATTCAGGAAAGTTGGGAACGGAACCGAGTCGATCCAAAGGGAGAAGGGGGAAAAACTAAGATTAAAAGAAAAGCAAAGCAAAAAACAGCCGCAGCCAGATCACAGTTCAGATGTACATGGTCCGTCCAGCTTGGAAGTCGGGGGTACCTGAGGGGAAATGGTTGTCGGGGAGAGAAGAACTTACAGGAATTACGACACGTACTGGACGGGCTCCACCATTCAGCTCTGATATCACGATAGATAGTACATAATGCAATGGGTATTTGAATATATTCAAAAACACTCTATACTTAATATACTATACATACTGAAGTAATTTACTATATGCTTCTAAGTTTATTTCAATGGATCACCCCGTAAATATCACTCTTCTCTCGTACACAGGACGGAGTAGGCTGCGACATAAAAATTCAGCACGGCTAACTTTACTCCCGTACTCCCGACACGTGACCTCGGGGTAAGGCCCCACACCGCAAGACCGTATACTCCAGACACTCCTGAGTCTCTGATTCTCTGATTCTCTGAACACGGCTCATCGGGTTTCTGTAAAAGGTTTCTCGGTATATGGTTAAGACAAGAAATGATGAGCTACTCTTACTTAGTACTTAAGTAGCTTGGAAGAGGTAAAAAGAAAGAATGAAGAGAGATATAAATAAACCATGTCCACTGAAGTATACAACTGCTGTCCAGACGCATGGCGTCTGTTGATAATCACTTAACGGGATATTGAGCTGGTTATTGATGAACCATCACCTAATTCACTCACTGTATATATACACTTATCTTTTGAAATATTACATGCTAATTTCCTACATCACGTCAGTTCCTTGGGGGCCCTTGCCGTTCTTCGCGTAAGGAGCCAGATACCCCATGAAGCAGGCTGGAGTGAATCCCGACACTAATCAACCTTGGAATGATGCTGTCAGGATCACCAAACAGCGAAATCACTCCATTTTACTGCTATGAAGAGAGGCAGAGAGAGAAAAGGGAGAGAATGCCCATCTACGTTCACGGAATCGACATCACCGAGAGCACTATTATCAGCAGATGTGGATTATCAGTCGCTCGACAGGAGAAAAGATTTGCATGCTGCCACTATACTCGGATGGGACCTCAATCGTCAGGTGGGAGGGCCATGTGTGGGCATGGAACTGTGTGGACTGCACGGAGTACCCCGTGCGGAATCGAAAAGATGTCCCGATGAAGCGCCAAAGGGAAGTAAGTGGAATGAAACCATGAAGTCACTAATCGATTTAAGAATGCCGTTTAGAAGATCTTCCGGGTACCTGCTAGATATTGAATCGATCAAACGCTTGAAATAGCTCGCCAAGAAGCATCTGGCCAAAAAAAAAAAGGAAATGAATACAGCGATGATGCCATCACCAACGCGGCCTGGAGGGACATTTCGAGATTCTCCTCCCACTCTGAGCTCTGAGCTCACGCGCCCCTATCAAACAATTTGGTTTAACAAATTTCATCATCGGGTTCAATACCATGTTTAAAGTTGACTTGACAAACACTTTGCATACTATCATGAACGCAGATTGCGAAGAGCACAATGAGACTTGGGAATCTCCTTCCCAGACCGGACCTTCTCGAGTATTCCTTGTTCTATTCCAAGAATGATACGCAACTGCCGCTACTTATTAGGGAAAACAGTCCAGTACATCGCAAGGAAGACAGCTATCTCCGCCATGTATACCCTAGTCATGGCCCACACCGCATATAGTAAAGACACAAATCAATTCATGTACGGAGTACAATTTAGCAAGCATATTTTTCTAATTGCCTGCTCAAGTGCCCCAAGTCTTGAGAACTCTCGACGCGAAAAATGTGCTGGATCCGAGAGATCTACAGTTTGTTTACCCGTGCACGCGTCTACTCAAGCTGCGGTCTCCGGTGGATTCCGCGCCAAAAAGAGAGGTCGAGTTCACTTGACGTGGAATTGAATCAGATAAAAAGCATGAAAGAAAGCCCAGTTTCCCCAAGGTAAACCCCACCGCAGGACGCCATCCATTTGACTGTGGAGAAAAAAGCAAAGTCATCATAACGAAGATAGTCCCAAAAAAAAGATAGCAAACAAGCACATAGAGACAGTCAAAAAGAGAGATCAATCAGTCAAAAAGAAATTACAGGAGAAGGACAAAGGAATATAGCACCAGCTGCTCTCCCGGGAAATGCGCTCGTGAAAAGATAGGGAGAGCGGAATCTGGTCAAAAAGAGACACGAAGAAAGGAAGACATCAGCCGTCTATTTCTTGATGGTTCGCTTCTTGGGAGCGGCCCGAGCTGCCTTGGGCGGGGGAGCAGTGGTCTTGATGACACGGCCAGACTTGGTCTTGCTCAAAATCTTGGGCTGCTCAACAATGGCAGGAGCCTGGTATGTCGGTCAGTGAGCTGTCCAAAAGAGAGGTACTGAGCATGCAGCTACTTACAGCGGTAGTGGTCTTGCGGACCTTGCCCGAGTTGGCCTTAGGCTTGCTGGCAGTCTTAGCAGCCTTACCAGGGGGCCTGCCGACAGGCTTCTTCGGGACGGCCTTTTTGGCCGCGGCCGCGGTAGACTTAGCTGTGGTCTTTGCGACAGCCTTCTTGGGAGCCGCCTTCTTAGCAGCAGCGGGCTTCGGATTTAATCAGCGCAATGCACAGGATTTCTGTATTCCATGGAATCTTACCTTGGAAGCAGTCTTAGCAGCAGTCTTAGCAGCGGGCTTGGTGGCGGGCTTTGCGGCTGGCTTAGCGGCAGCCTTGACAGGAGCTTCCTTCTTGAAAAGCTTCAAGGGTCCAGATGGGCCTAGAGCACGACGTGTCAGCTGACTGGTCATATGACAGAGCAGAATTCTCCCAGACACAGACAGCAAGCTGTAGAAATTGAAGGGATTCCAGTATTCAGGGAGGGGGGGAGGTAGTGGGGGAAATTTGCATGAAATCTTGGGGAATGCAAAACTTACCCTTGGGCTGAGTGAACTCCTCCTTTTCAACGCCAGACTTGATAGCCTTGTTGAACTGGGCATCAAAGGTGCTCAGAGAAGAGACGTTAAGCTTGTTGTTCGACTGAACATATTTCTTGATCGCCTGACGGCTACAGTGGAATTTTCGTTAGTGACATTGCTATGAGCGCGACAAGGCCGACGCCAGTCGCGGAGGGGAAACAGCCAGAAACAGCCGGAAACATACCTGCTACCATTGCGTTCCTTCAGCTAAAAGCCAAAAAAGACCGGTCAGCCATGAGAAAAGAGACAAGAAACAAACAAATTGTTGTGGCTGTGCCCAAAGGCAAAGACGTGTCACGGTCGGGCGCGACCCGAATCACAACAACCCGCGCCGGCAGTAATCAACTTACGCTGATGATGGCATCCTTGATCATATCTATATCGTTCTGATCAGCAGATGCTCGCGACCGTAGCCATCCCAAAACCGCGTTTACGCGATGAGGTGGGCGTTCAGGATCAGAGTAGACATACCACGGTAGGAAGTGTGAGGAGCAGGCGCGGACTTCTTCGCGCTGGTAACCTTCTTGGGAGGCATGATGGAAGATTATAATAGTTTATTAAAGGGAAAGAGACGTAAAGTCGAGATGAGAAAATCGAAAAAATGGGTGAAAGCAGGAGAAGAAAAAAAAGAGCAGAAGGAAAGGGTAGGCCGCGGGGCATCCGTGATTTATAGGCGACGGAGCTGTTGACACAAGATCACCAGGGGGAAAAAGCACCTTCTTTTCTTCCCTTGTCTTCTGCCTGATCTTCTGCTGGATTTACACTCTCTATCTCTTGGGTTGTTTTGAGTCTGGATCCTGGGTTTCTGGTGTTTCTCTTTACCCATCTATCCTTGCTTCTAATTGCGATACTTTGAGCCCTGGTGAGCACACTTTACTCTTCTTTGCGGTGGTTCATTATTTTCTGTCCATGAATTCATATCATATCTTTTCAATATTCGAAGAAGTATCTGGTCATCATACTATCACAGCTATATCCACCACATCCATGAGGTGGAAGGGTGAGTGCTGAAGACTGAGTCTCCGGCGCGTCGCCTTCCCCTCCATAGAAATCGCGCATAGAAATGAGCAATGGGAGAATTCCTTCTTATTCTGGCACATATCTCCAGACCGAGATGCACATTCCAATGGCAGTGTGATGATCATCCTATCCCTCTCTCTGTTGGAGCCGGATCTGGCAAACCCTTCCTTCACGGAATCCAGATCTCTCAGTCAGATATGCTATACTGACATGTTTGGTGTACCATTATACTGGTCAGCCCATGACTGCTTGGCAAGCCAACTGCGCGTGGTCTCAAGCTTGCAAGCTTCATGATATTCTTATCGAAGCCTCCTTGCGTGGACCTGCATCACCTCGTGCAAAGTCACGTTCTCCCCCATTTTTAGGTGTCCGGTGATGGGTTTCCCTGGTTCCAACCCCATGGATGATGTCTTGACTCGCTTGGCTTTGGATTGGATCGGTACCTTGACTACTAGACTTTTCTTTTGACGACAGCTTAGTGATTTATTCTGCGCAGCGTATCCTGATAACCGAGAATGCTCCTTGTTGCTGGCTTTGGGGTCTTCGCCACTGAGTTTCACAATTGCGTGTTAGAATTCTGAACTTTAGAAGCTTCCTTGATGTATATGTAGTTGTTAAATTGTGGGCTAAATTACTAGACGTGTTCCCAGAGTCCACAGGCCCAGCCTGGTCCTTCTAACTTCAACGTTGATGCATTCCCAAGTTCCAAGATATATTTGTGACTATCGCGCCCCATGGACTAAATGACCCAAAAAGAAACTCTGATAGATTCCAAGAGAGGGGAAACTCAGGTCTGGCAACGCCACTGCACCAGAACCAATAAGAACTTTAGAAGCTGTATGATCCCGATACATAACCCGAGCTGCCCAGCCCAAGTGCTCAAGTGGGGACCCGGAGAGTATACGAGTAGACTATGTATAGTGAATATACTACTAGACTCGAGTACAGAAATCGTATTCATTGATACCTACAGATAGGTGGATTGTACATACTTAAGTACGCCCGGCGATCGCCAGTGAGCGCTCGCATGTCATTAGACACTTGAGCAGTACACTCTGAGGGCCTAGACGTACAAAGTGGGATCGATGATCCTCCCGAACTCATTGGTCGATCAGGGCACGGGGGGATCATCTGTCTGCACCCGCAACCGGCCAAAGGGTCGAGTTCAACACGCTGATCCCACACCACCTGAGTGTTTTCTGCATTTTTGAACAGGTAATATATTTCTAGCATGTAGTCTTCATACAAGAGTCCCAGAATGAAGGAGATGGTGGCCTTGAGTGTCGAGATCACTCGTCGGGGTGTTACGAGCGCCCGGATTGGCTCGGGATCTACTCCAGCTTGCGAGATTGATCTTCTGCAACAGCAACGCCATACTCGGGGTCGGAGACTTTCGATGCCCTGTAATGATAGAGAAAGGTGCCAGTATTCTACTTGATGACTTTTTAAATCGTCCCATATACCGTGGCGGTAAAGATCAGCCAGAGTGATCACAGGTGGCTGGTTTGATCCTGACTGATCTTAGGGCTCAAGGGCTGGAAAAAGTTTACGGAGATAATCCAGAAGAACAGGGGTACCTTGCAGTCAAGTCTGTTATTAAACAGACGTTTGGGTTGTATGTTACAAGAAAAAACTCATGTCTTGTCCCGAGTCCGGCATAATTGGACGGATTCTCCGACCCGGAAGCGATGCATTGGCAATAGAAAATCAAGAAACCACAAAACGCCTACGCCAGACCAGCTCATGTTAGATCAGGGAATAATTTTATGTCGTCAGTTCCTGGGAAGAAAGACAAAAGCCTTGAGAGACTTCGAGAACCTAGCCCGCCCCACGGGGCTTGGCTTTGGAATCTTTCTTCGCCTTTGCATCGTCCTTCTTTTTCTTCTTCTGCTGCTGGAGCTTCTCATCATTCTTGCGCTTGAGGGAAGCCTTTTGGTCTTCAGTCTTGGCAACGGGTTTGAAGAATCCTTCCAGGCGGGACTGTTGAGCGACCTTCAAGTGCTTAGACAGGCGCGCCGCACCGTTGCGCACACGGTCCTCGTTGAATCCCTTGTCCTTGACCAGGAAATCAATGAGGCCTTCGACGTTAGGACCATCCCATTTGAAGTCACAGTCAGGGTGGTCTGCAGGATGAACGTCCGGGTGGGTGAACAGGTCCCGTGCATCTTGGTATGGCCATTCTTCGGGGACCACGAACTTCTTCTTCGGGTCGTTCTTCATAAATTCGAGGACCTTCTCAATAGATTTGTGCTCTTTGATCAAGTTGAGAGCAGTGTGGGCTCCCACCTTAGGGATGGGCTCCAGATAGTCACAGCCCAGAAGAATGCAGAGGTCAATGAACTGTAGATATGGTCAGCTGCTGTATCATCTCAAAATCAAGCGTAGGAACACTCACCTGTGCACGATCCATGTTCAGGCCCTCAAGCGCCCGATCCAGATGAATTTCCTGAATGGGCTCCTTGCGCTGCTCACTGAAGGTGAGGTGGCGCAAGAGGATTGGCGACTCGAAGCATAGGGTGTCCATATCCTCAGACGCAGCGCCATATACCTTGCCCGCACGCGCCAGGACAGCGCATTGAGCCTCAGCTTCTGTGGGCGCATTGATGAAAGGAATTCCCATCAGCTCGAGAAGTTTCTTACACTCCGCATTGTGCTCACGGGTCACGCGGACCGTCCGTCGAGAGAACTTTTCAATGTCTTCGGCGGTACCGGTTTCCTTGGCCTCCTCGTGAGCTTCGTGAGCCTCCGCCTTACGTGCAACACGCTTCGCCAATTCGCCAGACTTGAGTTTCGGGGGAGCACCGTCGAACACGTAAAGAGGCTTGATACCGTTGTCCACCATTCGGAGCGTACGGTAGAACATACCCATCAAGTGGGAAGTCGTCTCTCCCGACTCGCTCATCAGCTGCTGACCTTCCGAGCGAACGGCGATCAGGAAACTGTAGATGCTCATCGACCTGTGCTGGGTTAGCGGCTAATGTGCCTGAGCAATCGAGGTAGTGGTGACATACGCATCCTGGCGGAGAGTTCACGTCAGCATGATAGCAGCAAGTATTTGGCAGCACAGTGTGCACAAAGCTTACAATGGCGACCTTGCGGCCAAAGTGATTCTTGATCTCGCCCGTCTTGATCGCATCGGGGGCATTTTCGGAGATGACCTGGTATAGATCTGGCGTTCAATGAGTAAGAAGCTTAATTTCAATTTTGAATTATGACTCACGTTTAATACCCATCTTTGCTGTGACTTGGAGGTTTTCGCGGTTAGGGTGGAATGCTGCGTAGAAAATGGAGCTAGGCCTGTCGTACCACGCGAACGCGCTTTCCAGGCGTGACCTACTTAAGCTCAAACAGGAATAGCGTGGTACCAAATCAGGTGACCGGCGGAGCTTTAGATGAAAGTGGTGCCTTATTCATGCCTGAATATGCATGGATGCCTCAGGTGGCTACCTGGCTTATGAGTAATTCGGTCGAGAACCGGCGCGCAGCTGCCCCGACCCCGCCTTTCTCTTCCCCGGAATGCGCCATGTGGAGGATAACCTAGCCTTCATATCAACATGAAGCGCAATCGCATGCAGTTCGAGGCCAATGGTGAGGCCTCGTCCGTGTCTCCCCCGCAAGGTGCCTTCACCCCAGAGGAGCGGCCTCACCATGTCCCGAAGATCTCTCGACGCATACGCGCTTGTACAGAATGTAAACGACACAAGGTGCGCTGTGATATGAAATCAACCGATTCGACCTGCTCGCGCTGTCGGCGCATGGGACTGGAATGTGTTGTGAACAAAAGTCTCCAGACGTTACTCGAAGACGAGGCCGAGTGAGTATCCACCTCAGCATATAAAGGAGCGTATATTGACTATGACGGACAGTTGGAAATCCATGATCGAATTGGCAATGACAGACTTACTCAGAAAGTCCCAGCTACCGGAGTTGTCATACTATCAAGCAGGCGGTGGCTCGACCGAGACGCCCTCAAAGAAGAGTAACCGGAAAGGCTCTACTGTTTCGACCGATGGCAACGGGCCTACACATAATCGGGCTGCGCCAGTGGAACAACCAGTACACAATGCGGTGGCATCGGGATCGAAGTACGACTTCCCTAAGCCGCAACCGCAGTATTCGCTAGACCAGGAGGAGACAGGCGCTGCCTCCTTGGTCACAGCGCCAATGGGGAGTCTGTACGAGGTGACGCAGCTGAGTGAGAATCGTGATAACTCACCTGGTCAAAAGCTTGCCCCCGATCAGACATTAGTCACTGATTTCATCTCACGTGGCGTGGTTGATGTTCAAGAGGCGGAGGAGCTGTTTTATCAATTTGACCAAGTTCTGAATCGGTACTTATGGGATGGGGCATTACTTGCACACAAAGATTTGACATCAGCCCGATGTTCATCGTCAATGCTGTCCGCCGCAATTCTGGCCGTCACTGCGCTTCACATGCCAAACAAGGAACGCACCTTCGACACATGCTACACCGAATTTGCCAAATTGGCCTCAGAGTCTATGCTGGGCCATCATCATACATTAGATGATATCCGCGCGCTATGTATTGGTGCATTCTGGCTTGCAGATGTCAGTTGGAAGCTTTCTGGGTATGCCGTGCGCATTGCAACTGAACGTAACCTACACCAATTCTATCGCAAAGCCATGCAAGGGTCGCCCGAACACCTCGAACAGGCGAGACTATGGTACCTTCTTTATGTGAGTCGCCCTGGAAATAGGTGGTTTTGCCATCATTGACATGTTCTAGACATTGGAACACCATTTTTCGATTGCATACGGTCGACCACCGATGATCCATGAAGATGCAAGCATCACTCAACACAATATCTTCACACAGAACCCGACAACTTCACAAGGAGACCTTCGACTTCACAGCCAAGTTGATCTTTTCATAATCCTCACCCGTATATATTTTGCATTTGGCCCTGATGTCGAGTTAGAAGTCCCCGAAAGTGACTTTTCTAAGATCGATCAATTCGACAATGATCTAGGGAATTGGAAATCCTCATGGCTTCCTCGACTTGGTAAGTCGACCACTTGAAAGACCAAAAATCATCGATTAACGTTTTACCACAGCGGGAAGTCGCTACGTCGGCGCATACCCATACAAGGCCGTGTACATGCACTACCATTTCTCTCGCCTACAACTCAATTCAGTTGCCCTGCGCACATATCACTCATCCACTTCTTCGGGGGAAATGTCCTTTGAACGCCGAAAACGTGCCAATATAGCAGTTGAATCGGCTATCGCTACTCTCCAGGTTTGCTTAGACGAGCGAGATATTCAGCGTGCCTTGGTCGGGGTTCCGCTGTATCTCCATAGTATGATCACATTCGCCGCGGTGTTCCTGCTAAAAATCGCAGCCAAGGTCTGTTCCAACGGGGCCATCCCCGGAAGCCAGGGGAAACAGACCTCCATCGCCTCGGCGGGTCTACAGGTCGACGTCAGCTACGTGCGTGTCCTTGTGGGCAGGGTCGTCGAGATCATGGTGTCATGTAGCCAACGAGCGAGCGAGCGCCATCTCAGTCATCACATCGCTCGGGGTCTCCGTAAAATGCTGACTGGTTTGGAGAAGTGGGAGAAGCGTGCTGCAGGCACCCAGCAATCGATTGGATCGGTCTCGCAGGACCCTTCTTCCCTCTTCAAGCCAGTCATCATACCCGGAGCTCCAATGCTCGGAGAACGTGACACTATTTTGAGCCATCCGCCCCCACAGCTTGGAGTGGCCCCGCTGTCTGCTGAACGCAGCAATGGGTTTGAGCCTTCAGTTGCCCCAGGCAAGCAGGAGCCAGGTCTGTCGGAGGGCTCGGTAGACCCTATGATGGCGGATCTATGGGGGTTCGATGAGGATTACTTCCCGACAGGAGTGTTCGATTTCCTCCAGAGTCAGATGCCGGCATGATTAATTCCAGGTTCGGTCATGTTGTCTTTCGAAGCCCTCATGATTGTTCTCTCTGCACATTCTATTAATGGCCCACGATTAACGACCACGATCGTTGCATGTAAATACGGACACCCAGAACATATATCGTTAGAGCAAAGAACAATTAATTACTGAGCCAAGGATGTAATCAACAATGTAATGAGATGACTCGGCGTTTGACATCATGAAGCGGACGCCGACTCCAAGAAGACCGAAAAAGTCCGAGTCGGTTGAACTCACGGAACCAAGCGATCAATTGTTCGGGCACTCTGTCGAATCAGATGAGCCGACGTGATTTCTAGGCCCAATCAAGGGGTGAGAAGCTAGTACAGCGACTGGATGATTTTCAAGACACCAGTTGACTGTTCTCGGTGATTTTATATACCCCAGGCCAGATTGCCGAGGTCTCCCCATCTTTAGTGGCCTATTTGACTGAACTCCCCCGCAACAATTTGACACTCTAATTCTTTCCCCCACACTTTACCGTTGTCATTCAATTCACCGACAATGATGAGCCGCTCAATTCTTCGCGCAGCTACGCGCTCGGCCAAGGCTACTTCTCCCTCTGTCGCAGGCCGTCGCTATGCGTCCTCGGCTGTCTTCAATTGGGAAGACCCCCTAGCTGCCGCGGAGCTCTTCACAGAGGAGGAGCTCGCGATCCAAGATACTGCACGCCAATATTGCCAGGATAAACTTATGCCACGAGTCTTAGGTATGTCTTCTGCCCGTCCCTGCCGCGACAGGCTGATCTGACGTCACCGGGTATACAGAGGCCTACCGCAACGAGGACTACGACCGCCGCATCCTGGAGGAGATGGGTGACTTGGGTCTCCTCGGTGCATCGATCGAGGGATACGGATGCGCTGGTGTCAGTACCGTGGCGTCTGGCCTCATCACAAAAGAAGTCGAGCGGGTAGACTCGGGATACCGATCAGGCATGTCGGTACAGAGCTCACTTGCCATGACCGGTATCTACGAGTTCGGCACAGAAGAGCAGAAGCAGCGCTTCCTCCCAGGTTTGGCCAAGGGCACAACCTCTGGCTGCTTCGGACTGACCGAGCCTAACCACGGCTCCGACCCTGGATCCATGGAGACCGTGGCTCGCGAACACCCCACACAAAAAGGCATGTACCTGCTCTCCGGCAGCAAGACCTGGATCACGAACTCGCCGATCTCGGATCTTGCGCTCGTGTGGGCGAAGTTAGAGTCAACGGGCAAGATCCGGGGATTCATTGTTGAGCGCTCGCGTGCCACGCCGGGTTCCTATGAGACCCCCGCTATCAAGAATAAGAGCGCCCTGCGGGCTTCTATTACCGGCATGATTCAGATGGATGACTGCCCCGTCCCGGCGGAGAACATGCTGCCCGATGTGGAGGGTCTGAAGGGGCCTTTCAC
This sequence comes from Penicillium salamii, assembly GCA_911197225.1. NCBI lineage: Eukaryota > Fungi > Ascomycota > Eurotiomycetes > Eurotiales > Aspergillaceae > Penicillium > Penicillium salamii. Next base: position 126,975 of record CAJVOY010000033.1, read on the forward strand.
GTGCTTGAACAGTGCCCGACTGGGCATCGCCTTTGGCAGTATGGGTGCGCTGGAGGACTGTCTTGCCCGTGCACGCGAGTACAGCCTGGAGCGCAAGCAGTTCAAGGGCAACCCGCTCGCCAAGTATCAACTCATCCAGAAGAAACTGACGGATGCTGCCACCGACGCTGCCTATGGTACTCTGGCTGCTGTCCAAGTAGCTCGGCTCAAGGATGCCGGCAAGGCGACACCCGAAATGATCTCGATGGTCAAGCGTCAGAACTGTGATCGTGCCCTGGCTAACTCTCGAGTGTATGTTTCTCCCTTTTGATTTGACTTTCCATTGCTGACGGTACTTTCAGTCTGCAGGAGGTGTTTGGCGGTAATGCTGCGAGCGATGAGTACCATATTGCCCGTCATGTGGCCAACCTGTTTGTGGTGCAGACCTATGAGGGTCAGAGCGATATCCATGGTGAGTTGATACCTTTATGCCTTATGCCTAATGACGTCGGGCTGAGACTAATACTTTCCGACAGCATTGATTCTGGGCCGAGCTATTACCGGCGTTCAAGCATTTGTTTAAAAAGAATATTGTACTATTGTACGAGTATATAGATATATCCCAGTTGGAAATACTTAAGTAGTAAATGGAGCCATGTTGAGGCTCCCGTACACAAAGACATACAATCCAACTTCCCTTTCGGGACAAGCGGGACCTCACACGTGACATCATGAGGGGCAGTTTCAGATACCGTTTCAATACCTGTACCGCATAGCCCGGCCATTTACGGAGTACAGAGTCGATGTATCAAATGCCTCTCTACGGAGTACAAAGTATGAGTTTCTTACTGGAGGGAGTATACAACAAGACCAGAATCTCAGCAATGCCTGTCTACCTTCTTCCAGGGGTAGACTGACTTCCTTATGAGTCGCAAATCCAACTATGCCAGTGCAAATATCTGTGTCCCTAATCAACGGTATATACTAAATTTGGCCAAATACACCTAACACTACTCCGGATTGCCAGGCTGAAGAGGCCAAAACATTCCAAAAGGCCACATAGAAAGAAACCAAGCCATACAAAATAGTCAAAGATGACAATGAATTGAAAATCAGGGCTGAATCATCAGATGTGTCATCGGGCTGTGGCGGTATCAGCCAGTAATACTGGGCAGTAAAGAATCGATTCCGCCCACTTTTCCCCTCTCTCAATAATCTTCTCTTTGAAGTTCTCTTCTCTTTTCCACACAAAGACGTAATCGTATGTTGACCTGGACATCTCTTCCAACCACCAACTAACCCCCTATCAGTTCTATTTACTTTCTGCAACTTGCACTCTTTGCTCGTCATGGCTCTCAAGCGCATTAACAAGGAACTCACTGACCTCGGCCGGTAAGCCCATCCCGTCATCGCCAGATCCTCATTCAGACTCTAACTATTCTTAGTGATCCTCCCTCTTCCTGCTCCGCTGGTCCCGTTGGCGATGACCTGGTATGTATTGTCGCTTCTCTCACAGCCGATATGGCGGGGTACAAGCGCCCCGCCAGTTGCTTGATATCAATGAGGGGCCGTCACTGACTCTGGTCTTTTCCCCCGTATTAGTTCCACTGGCAAGCCACCATCATGGGTCCTGTAAGTACCTCTTTGCCCTCGATCGCTTCTCTGGGGACCTTGGGGTTAGATGATTCTTCCCGCGAAGGCCCAGAGAGAACAAAGTATCGCTCAGAATGCTAACACATCGATCAGGGTGACTCCCCATACTCCGGAGGTGTCTTCTTCCTTGCCATTCACTTCCCCACCGACTACCCCTTCAAGCCTCCTAAGGTCAACTTCACCACCCGCATCTACCACCCCAACATCAACTCCAACGGCAGCATTTGTCTGGATATCCTGAGGGACCAATGGAGCCCTGCTCTCACAATCTCAAAGGGTGAGATCTCCTAAATCGCATCTCGTCACCTTACTTAACTCTAATATTGTCACAGTGTTGCTCTCCATCTGCTCGATGCTCACAGACCCCAACCCGGACGATCCTCTCGTGCCCGAAATCGCGCACGTTTACAAGACCGACCGACCCCGGTACGAGGCCACAGCTCGCGAGTGGACTCGCAAGTACGCTATCTGAATGTGAACGACCAATCTCATTTCTCCTTCTTCGCTCTCGCTGTCCTCAATAACCCCTTCGGTCCCCTGAACTCGCTCGACCACTTTCTCTCGGCTCAAAGCCGCTCTGCATCTTCCCGCTTTCCATTCCCCGCTTAGATTCAGTCGCGAAAGCCTGGCGTACCCGTGGTCGTAGAAACGGTGTATTTTCTTCCTTTTTTTGTTGTCTCGAAAATTCAAATGCTGGTTCTTGCACCTTTTCAATTCTGTCTTGCGCTGTTAGGGTGCTCCATTTGTCCGCGGGGCTTCTTTTTTTCTTCGGTGTCGGGTTGAGTTGAGGGGCCATTTCATATCCAACGATCCTTATGACCAAATGCTGCATTATGGTTTCTGTTTTTTTTTTTTTTGTGCTTCTTTCGCAAACACTACAATCGGTGCGTTTGCTGAGAACTAAAAAAAAATGGACTCCCTTTACGGATATTTCGCTGTTTCGTAGGGCTCGGGGGATATGTGAAAGACTCCTGAAGTCGGGGAATAGACTGGCAGAACTGCAGAGATCGACTTGAGATTGCTGCGAAATGTGTGTCGAGCGGTTTGGGGACCGTCTTTTTTTCTTTTTTTCTCTCTCTTTTTGCTCTTACAGATAGCACAATCCAGGCAGGCCCGTCTTTGTGTTGAGGATTTTGTTTCCTTTTGAAGATTGTAGGAAGCTGTACGAGTAGCGATGTAGAGCACGGACTGGGGATTCTGTCAGACTTCAGGAGGCTCGGAACATACTCTCGAAACTTTAGAAAGTTTGAGATGAAAGGATATCTGAAGTAAACAGGGACTTGCACATGAACATTATATCGTCATGTCAAATGAAATCTCCCCTATGCAATTGGAGCACGCGAGCTGATTCCCTAATTCGTTAGACTACGGCCTTCCAAGGTCGGGAGTCCATGGCCGGTAATTAGGAACACCACGCTGCAAGATGATGGCTGTCAGTAGGTTAGATCAAAGGTGCATAAGGTGGGATTATATTGCAGATTCAAGAATGCATTCCAATTGTCAAAACTCCATAAATGTATGTATATATCTGTGTAAATGCAAAGCAACCCAAAATGTTTGTAACTCCGAAATCAAATATCTAATCTGTCGTATGGAAACCTGTAACCGAATCTCATACCAGACTTAGTTCAAGTCTAAGCAAATTCGGCGAAGAGAGAGAGAAAGAGAGAAGAGAGAGGTGCCAACGCAACCGGGCTAATATGTATAGCCCAGGGAAAAGCAGTATTGCAGCGCAGATCATGCAACCTGACTACCACGACGACTGCCACCAACCTTGGAGCCAGCCTTGCTGCCTTCAGCCTTGACAGTCCGCTGAGAGGCCCGAGACACCTGACTAACAGAATCAGCGGGTCTCACAGCCTCATCGAACTTGGAACCGGACTTGGAGTGCACGCTAGGCTCCCGCTTGGAATGACTAGAGCGGTGCGAGCGGTGCGAGCGGTGGGAATGGTTGGATCGTCCGCCAGCCTGGCTGATCGAATCATCGGGCGACACATTGGATTCAACATCAACGTCGAGCACACTTTCGGGCAGCAATACATGACGTGCGGAGATATACGAATCCTTCGGCCCGTAGTGGTCACTGGGGCTGACGTAGGAGTCTTTAGGTCCAATAGCGATGTCTTTGCTGTGGATGCTCGAGCTAGAGTAGAAGCTGGGTGTCGAGGTCACCGGGAGCGGGATGTTGCGCGCAGACTTTGATGACGCAACGCTGGCATTGTCCTTGTCTTTGCCAGCGTGCGAGGAGGTGCGAACCGAGCGGTGCGACTGCTGGCTGTGATGACTGTGCACGCTTTGGCTGCGGTGACTGACGGATGAGTAGGTGTCCCTGTCATCGGTGCTGTGGCGCCGAGTCGCAGAGCCGGCTTTCACGGTCGAGGCGCTATGCGCGCTATGCACGCTGCCGGTCGACATATGGCGTGGCATATCCTCGTGGTAGCTGCTGATGAAAGTCGAAGGAGCACAAGGATACCGCTGCTGGGAGGCGGCGCTGGCGGGCGGGTACTCAATAGCGCGGAGCGGGGCGTCCTCGGGGATAGTGTAGACTGAGCCCTCGGAGGCACGGCGCATGTTGTCACCGTGGAATTCGGTGCCCTCGTAGATGGTGCTGGCACGTGGGTTCTTGGAAGTCACACTGCGAGAGATCGTAGACCGCGGGCCTGAGGCAGCCGAGTAGACGCTGCGAGGTGGTGGTGGTGCTTCGATGGCGCGGAACTGCTGGAGCTCTTGCTCTTGGGGGGCATTATTGTTGTTGTTGCCAGCACCGAAGAAAGACTGAGCTGCAGCCTTGATCTGTGGGAAATCCGTAGGGAATTGCTGAGGCTGGCTCCTTGGCTCTTCGGTTGACTGCGAGTCACCTTTAACCATTGCATATGCGATCGCAGCACCAGCAGCGGCGCCAATGAGCGTACCAACGATTGTCTTGGCTGCTTTGCTACCGTCGTCGGCTGGGGCCGGGACCGTTTGCACAATGTACGACGTCTGCGGGGGTTGAGCGCGGGAAACGACAGTTGGAGCAGACCGCTCAACGGCCGTAGGCGCCTTGGAAACGGCTGTAGGTGCCTTTGAAACGGTCGTGGGTGCACGAGACTTGGCCTCAGATCTGGCCACGGACCTAGCCACGGATCCTGCTTCGGATCTCGGTGCGACACTCTCTGCCTTGACGGTGCTAGCTCGGCTGCTTGCCTTCGAAACCACAGATCGATTGGAATCCTCCAGCAGAGCCATCGTGGGCCCGCTGACCGCCGATGCAGCGGAGGACACCTCGGGCCGGTACACGGCTTCAATGCTGTTACCATCGAAGTCGACAACGGCTGCGCTGAAGTACCCAGAAGTCGAATCTCGCTCCTTGGGTTCCCCATGTATCTTCGCGCCTGCTTTGAGAGCGCTTATGAAGAACGAGCCTACTGCGTCTTTCGACGGGGCTGGGAAGGCGACATGAACTGCACCTGGAGGAGTTCTATATCGTGATTAGCTTTGTGCTGGGAATATCAAATTCCGCTTCGACTCACCCAGGCTTGGTCTCAGTCATCCAGAAGTCAGCAGGCTCCCCCTGCTTCTGACCGAAACCTATGTAGTCGTCATGCCGCCCAATGAATTGGTATCCCAATGGTTGCAGACATGATAAGAAGAAGGACGTTGAGGTCGGCAGGTGAGAGACCGTGAGGGTGATGTGTGAGACAGGCATTGTGTTGGATTGCAAAAAAGAACGAGAGAGTTGAATGGATAAATAGCAAGAGAGAGGGGACGATTAAATTGCAGGCAAGGAGGATATATACGGTGAGGGTGTATGGGAACTATGACACAACCACGAGGCCGAAGCTTGCCAGTGCGAACCGCCGTGTGACTCTAATCCAAAAGTAGCAATCTCCTGAAATCCTGCCCAAGTCAAAGAACACCGCATGTTCTGAGAGCCCAGCCCCTCCAACGAGGTGGAACTTCCGGTTTCCTGTACGGAGTCGGGGCGAGTGGGACACGATTGGCCAGACATGATCAACTCATTGTCCAGTACGGAGATACGCTGTACAATGTACAGTCCCGATCGAGAGATCGGCGCCGGTTGAAACACCACTCCAATGGATAGTCATTCACGAGGCGACGGGATGAGGCCCAAAGAAACCATAGGCCCATATCGGCAGTGAGGAAGGGTCTCCTGTTCCTGGCTGTTTTCGGATGCGCAGCCCAATCTCCGTTTGAATGGTGAGACGCCTGTGACCCCAGCGATTGGATGAACCCTGCTGCCAGGTCATCGCGGGGAGTCCAAGTGGGTTCTAGTCATGGCGGATGGGGCGTCTGTTCAGGCCGTGCAGGAGCCTATGAAGGTTAAGTGGGCATCTGGCTTACTTGTCCTGCACAGAGCAAATAGCGACCTCGCAGTGGGGTAGTGCAGGGGCCAGAAGGAAATTCTTGTCGAGGTGGGTTCTTTTCTCGTCCGAAGGGCCTACAAGATTGTAGGTGTGCTGACCGCCACTATTCGGGTTGCTGACTTACTCTTAAATGACTCAGTCATTTTAATTTGCAGCGTACCTACAGTACGGAGTACCTACGGAGTACAGGGCTCTCAATGTTTGATAGGGGTGTCATATTCTTAGAAACTTAGTCTCTCTTTTGCAATAATGCGATGGGCAGAGGTGCATGGAACTAGTCCACCCGATTCGTGGGCTCAAAGTGAGGCGTGGCCACGTCGACAAAGATACGTTATACCTAGTACTAGTTTGACGGACTACGGAGGACATGGCCGTTACGCTATCTGCGCTCTTGAGCTATTGACATTAACTATGTACAATGACTGCATCGACTATACGAGTAGTTCTACCGGAGTACCTAGGTATGGATTACGAGTATGGTGTAGAGGGATAGACCGCTACAAAATCTACCCGGTACAAAGCACAAAATGTGGATATATGATATAATATTGAACACAAATTCGAAAACCTGTGCTCCTCAGGATCCAAATCAATGGCCCCGATCTATGTGCTGTTCACTTTTTCTGGTCAACGCATCGCAGTCGAAACCAACAATGGAAGATCAAGGGTTCAGGATTGGCGAAAAGGAACCAAATGCCATCCGACCCGTGTGTTGAGATGAGGGAGAAGACTCTCGACAGTCCTCTCAACCCCAAAGCAGACAAACACAGCGACCTGGGATGAATCCCGACGCTTGGTAGCTGCCGTCTATGTAGCATTCTCCTAAAACAAAACAGAGAGATAAAAAGGCAGAGGTGGGCTTTTTTAGAAAACAACAAACCCGAAACACTCAAAAGAATAACACTCCAAGACCAATTGAGGCGGTCACTGGGGTGCAATCTCATTTCCGCCCGTGAGAAATCCAGAGCCGGAAGGTAATATGTGTCGCCGGCGACGACACATGACGCGCACACAGTAGGCGCGATTGCCGCTCCAATCTGGCTTTTCACAGGATGTCCCAGACCTCTTCGGCCGCGTGGCAGAACTTGCTACAGGCCACACTGGCACTCAGACTGTAGTTGCTGATACTGATGCTCTCATCCTTGAAAGTATCGGCAAAGTCATCGTGACCCTTGGCCATGGCACCGACAAAGATGGCGACACTCTCGTTGGGCTTGAGAGACTCTAAATAGTCCCGAGTGCGCACCAAGGGTGCCTCGAAACTCATAGTCACCTTACGGCAGTTGGGAGGGAGGTGGTCGGTGATGGGGTTCTTGATAACCTTCAGCAGCTTCTCCTGTGAGTTGGTGGAGCGAATGGAGAGGCGGTGGAGCAGCTGAACCATGAGACCGGCGAACCGCTTGAAAGTTCGGGGAATGCGGACAGAGGGGTTAACCTCGATCAAAACTCCCTTGGCGGTGTGGATGAAGATCTGGAGGCGACCGGCTTTGTTGACGGGCGAATCAAGCAGAGTCAAAAGGCACTGCGGTTGGTTAGTAGACGTTCTTAGATTTACAATGTCTCTTGTGTCTGTTTCTTGTGGTTTCAGATGACCCGGGCGATGTTGAATCGTACCTGGTGAGTGATATCGGGGCGAGCTTCGCTGATATCACGATTCATCTTGCGCATGATACCGATGTGCTCATCGCTGTTGAGCAAAGAGAACTTCTCATCCTTGGTGCCACTACGGCCACTGGAGACCGCCTTGTAGGTTTCCAAGCTGGCATTGGAGAGAACCACAATCAGGCGCTGAGTGTCCTTGTCGTGAGAAGGAATGGCAAGATGTTGCTCCGCAACCAGCTGGGGCAGCTCAGGAGGAGGGCACGACTGGGTCCCTGTAGATAGACCGTTAGACATTTGGAGAGGCAAAGTATGCAGGAGGGGTAAAAACAGAGAAGTGACAAGGGGGAATTGGGCCCGATAGGTCACACACGTAGCCCAATTGAGAACTATTGACCTGGAAGCCAAGTATTGACTATAAACCCCCTTGTCATGACAGGTGCAAATTTTGCTTCGCCCAAGGCGGATCAAGTGTAGGTGCGGAGCACGTCCAAATGTCCGACCGACATGTGTGCAAGCAAGGGTTGGCCCATGTGAAGAAAAAGGAGATGTGACATGAGGAAATTCAGAAACACTTACTCGCACGCTTTCTCTTGCCAGCAGCTTGCTCTTGTTCCGACATTGTGGTGGTTTGAATGATTGTGACTGAAGTTGAAGAGTTTTAAGCAGAAAGTTTTGGGGGCAAAGGTCGGGCCGGGCTACGGAGCGGAGTCTGACATGTAGTTCGAGTTCACGAGTGCATGCAACCGACATTGTCAGCTCTGTAACTCCATTTTACAAAATATTCTTCTGTATTCTGTACGGAGTAGCTTTGATCGGACTCTTGGACTGCTGGCCTTATTCTATTTTGAGGTCGCTCTACCACGTATGAACCAACGGTTTCCGAGATGCTAAGAAAATAGCGAGCACTAGCTCCAGGCACCGTTGTCAATCTTCCGTAAGATCGTCTTCAAGATACCCCAGGAGTCTCTCAGGCACCATGTCTACGATTTACGGTTTTCTTGAAATATTACTTAGTACCAGACCAGGTTGGCACACGGTAGAATAGCTACATCTGTAGCACTCTGTTCAGTACCCTCGAATAATCATACTGTCCAACGGTATGAAAAGCATAGTGCATACTCCGTACCCAGATATGATTTGAAAAATAGAAAAAGATAAAAAAATAAAACCAGCTTGTAGCCAACCTTGGAAAGCCTGGATCTGGGGAACTCTCTGTAGCATGGACTTAATAGCCTAGAATAGTGAGTACGAGGATGTGTAACAACTGCCAGCTGCGTTGGTGACCTTGCGCAACCCAATCCAACTGGTTCCTGTCCGTCTCTTCGGAGCCCATGAGAGCCTCTGGTCCAGTGATATAAGAAGTGTCAGCATGTTTCCAGAGGCCATGAGTGGCCATCGATGATTTTGAATGGCAAGGTGATACAAGCGCCAGGGGACCAAATCCCAGGACAAGCAGAAACCCCATTCGGTGTGAACGGCCTGCTTATGTTGGATCTGACATCAAGATCTCCCAGAGACAGAGGAAATGACGCCTTTCGACCCCAAAGTCCAGCGACCGGGTTGCAGCAGACGTTGATTTCCCCAGATGACAGGCCAAGAGCCCACGAGTCGCCACCGAGTCCAGTGAACTCTATGCTGTATACCCATGCACGGTGGGATCTGGGGGCCTTTTCTTGTCCTCGTAACCTGCTGGCTAATGTCCCCGCGAAGACCAATCAGTGGATGAGGACGGATGATCCTTCACAGACTTTGACCCAATCAGCAAATCGCTCGTGTTGGCCCCGGCGCGGCGGCAAATTGGTAACTTTGGAGACAATGCCCCCAGTGGGCTGTGAACAGTGAAGCTGGATGCACAGTGGGCAGAGCAGCGTTGTGACGGGAAATAGCAGTCAAGCTGTCAATCAACGCGTCCTTACGGAGCACACCGCGGGAAGCCTTACTGGCCACAGACGGGTTAGAAGTCTATGCCTTGGCACCACAGCCAGGGGGGGAGCAGCAGTAGGGCGTCATATTTTAATCTCCCGTACTCCGTAGACTCACTACAAAATAGCCCCATTGGCCGAGAAAGGGGGATTGGAGCCTGTTGGGTTCGCGTATATGATTCTGTTTGACCTTGTAGCACTCCGAAAAGTTGTTGGAAGTTGCAACATTGACACAAGAAAGGGGGAGCAAATGTTTCCAGCATACCAAACTCAGGAATTTGACATTACAAAGAGATGGCTGGTGAACGAAGAGCTTCATCTTCATTTCTATAAAATCCCCTTACTCACAACTTCCGGTGGCGAGAGCTGTTATTGTCCAGTATCTGCCCAGCCCGTCTTCTCATCTTCCCAACTCCCACCATACTCTCCATTAATTTCTTCCTTCTAACATACATCTCAACCATCCCTATCCATCCACTATTTCTGATACTCAACTCCACTGGAGTTCTGCAGAAGAGAAAGAAAGCTGGTAAGTGCGCCGTTGGTCACCGAAACAATATGACCTAAAAGAGATTAGCGTCCCGCGCGTGCCGTCAGGTGTAAACCTGCCAATTTCTCAACTTCATCCCACCTTGAATGCCTTGAAAATTTTGGGAATACAGGGCCATGCCGTGGACAGTGACCAATTCATTTAAGAGGTATGTATCATCCCACTCTCCCTTGCGCAGAAGCTAATCCCACTTCAGAGGCCTTATGAAAACTTACGGAAGACCGACATGGCGCGTCTATGATGACGAGCGCGCCGCTAAAAAGCGACGCGTGCAAGATGAGTCGGATGAAGCTGAAACAAACCTACAATATGCTATCCGCGAGTCCTCTGCTGCCGTGCTATCAAGCCCATCGCGTCGCAACTCCGTGGTGTTGTCAGAAGGCACCCTCGACGATATAGACGATCTCACCACACCACCATCATCGCCACCCCCACGGTTAACCCCACCACCAGCAAATACGCGCAAGCCAACCTTCTCCTTTATGAAGCGAAAGCATAAGGATGCCCCGACCGGCTCGCCGTTGACGGAGGTCAACTCCAACAGTGTGCGATCCTCCGACCTGCCCAAGCAGAAGGGTCAGAAGCAACCGGTCATGCGCCAGATGCAGATTGATCTGGGCACTGACACGAGAAAGACCTGCGCTACTTGCGGAATGGAATATATCCCGTCAAACACGGAAGACGCGGCATTGCATAAAAAGTTCCACGAGATGAATGCGACGGGAATTGATCTGGGCAAGGCGTTCCTACGCGCAAATGCCTCTCGCTGGATTTACGAAGCGACTCGATTCGATGAGGGATACGTGGTTATTGTCGATCGCAAGTCGTCACCGAGCGCCAAGAGCCAGGCGAAGAAGGTTCTCGAGGTGGTCAGTAAGGAGCTCTCATCACCGGAGATTGACGATGAGACTCTCTGGGGCCAGACAGAACCTCCTGAACATTTAAAAGACGGTTCTACGGAGAAGGTTGACCGTTACCGGGTGTTCCTTCATATGAAAGACAGTCGCTGTGTTGGCCTCTGTCTGACTGAACGCATCTGGGAGTCGCGACCGGTCGCCACGGAACAAAATGGCGCAAACAATTCTTCTGTCTCCACCAAGGATGAAGTCCACCCGGCGATTGTCGGGGTGTCTCGCATCTGGACCTCCGGATCTTCGCGGCGAAAGGGAATCGCCTTGGATCTCCTCGATTGCGTGGTGATCAACTTTATCTACGGCATGGAAATAACAAAGGACCAAATCGCATTCAGCCAGCCCACCGAGAGTGGCAAGCGTCTAGCACATAAGTTCTTCGAGGACGAAGAGACGTGGCATGTGTATCATGAGCGTTGATGGAACTCTGGGCATAAGGGGAGGTTATTTTATCTTTTATTCGCCAGCATATCGGACTTTGAGCAGCGTGTTTTCTGTATCATATCTTCCCATTTTCCTGTACCATAGGAAGGGACAAGTCAAATTGAACACTACATTAATATTCAGGCCGATGTACTGTGTAGTTACAACCGGGACAGCCGGACGCCTCGAACGGAAAAGCGGCGTCTAGGAACAGAACATGGCGGGGAAACCACTCCTCTTCCCCCCCATCTCTGGTCGTTGGATGTGATTTACCTTCTGCGATGGCCGGATCGAATCCTTTTCGCGCCAGGAATCTGGGTGAGTAAATCCTGTGCATTGGCTCTGCTGTCCCCGTCTCATCCCGAGTCAAGATGGCATGTTGCTAATGGGACCGTGAGACAGGAACCCCCGATTCAGGCTTGCCTCCCTCCATTATTGCCCCTGTTTTATCCAAGTCGCAGTTTACCCCACCAGCCGCCCCGAACGGTTACGGAAAGTCTTCAATTTCCCTCGAGCGCGAGGTGGACGACTCGAGCTCCGACCAAGATACAAACCCGTTCCATCCGAACGTGTCGGCCAGCGACAGCGATGAAGACAATCGGCCAAACCACTGGACAGCATCCGATGATCGCCCAGCATCCTTTGGGCCTGCTCCACACCAAGCTCCATCACCAGATGGATCCTCCACATCTTCCGTTTCGCCCGACCGCAGTATGCGGTCAATAAGGGGTGCAGCCCCTGACGCGTCCCCGGACACCTTCCAGCACGCAATTATTGAGACAGAACAGCCGTCCCCAAGGCTGGAAACAAGTGCTAGTCCTCCCAACCGCAGAGACAGGAAGCCTCCCCCTCCGCCAAAAAGCCATCATGGGCGAAGGATCAGCTCTACAAGCACAGAACCAGCCCAGGCAGACCGGTCTCGGTCTACAAACCGTCTCTCGATCCATGGCTTCCCTAGCAGTGTAACATCTGGTGCTTCAAATCCCAGTACGGTGTCGCTGCCATCAACTGCCGACTACTTGTCGGCCTCAACGGACGACCAGAGGGCAACGGAAGCGACGGGTTCGCTCACACGCAGTCACTCTCAGAATAAGCGTCCCCCAACACCACCGCTCAGTCGACGGCGTAGCCAAATGCAGAGATCCAAGTCCACACAGTCCAAACACAACCGATTAACACTGTCTTCATACGACTCCGATAGCAATCATAGCTCTCGTCCTTCCAGTCCGGGTCCATCCACCCGATCTCTTGCGCACAAGAGAATCAGCATGCCCCCGCCGTCTTCGGGGGGTTTCCAGCCGATGACCCCCCTTGCCGACGTTTCCTTGAACGTCTCCCCTCCTACTACTTCTAGACCAGCTTCCCTGAAGGCCGGACGGCGAGCTTCGTCCTACGGCACTTCGGGGAGTGCAGCAGGCTCAACAGGACCACCTCCACCCCCACCACCACGAAGGACGCGAGACTCTATGATCCGTAGTAGTGATAGTGTACCGGTTCCAAAGCCAGAGAACCAGCCTCCTTCCAACGCCCTGGACATCCTGGCGGACCTCACCAAGTTGCAGAAAGAGGTGGATGATCTGCGAGGACACTATGAGAATCGAAAGTGAAGGAGAACAGCAGGCTGTTCTGTATACGAATGTATGAATCGCAGTAACCATACCAGGTAATTGAAATACCGTAGCTGAAACAAAGATTATTGGTCTGACACGGAACATGACGTCGGGATTAATTATTTAGACATTTTGGCCTCCGTGACTCCTTTCACTTTATCTGTATTTGTGACCCTTGATAATTTACTAACTCTGACCCAGTTGCTTTTTTTCTTTTTTGTCTTTTCTCTCTCTCTCTCTCTCTCTCTCACTCCTTCCAATTCTCCATCTACAAACATCATGACCACTCCCACTCTAATCAACTTGCCGCCTCCCCCATCGGACCCGGTCACCCCGTCTGATATGGGACCGTAAGACCTTCAATTTACTCCGCCATGTGAATCTGTAAGGAAATTAACTGACTTTGGGTGGGGGAATTCAGAGGCACCCCTAACTCCGGAACTACATCCCTCTCCGCCCTCTCGACCACAGCCATCAAAGACGGCCACCAGGGCCACTTCCCCCATGGTCGTCACGCTCACCATTCCTCCACTTCATCAGCCACAACCCTAGAAGCCGAACGAGCAGATCGCATCTCGCGACTCGCTGGTCTTGAGCGAGTCGCCACAGCCCGCGCCGGCAACCAGACATCCGGCCAAGTCCCCACATCTTATGCCCCGGGCTACTTCGAGAGTCAGCCGCTGAAAGAGCGCAGCACCGTCGGCAGCGCCAGTGCAACGGGTAGTCTCGGTGGCCGGACAACCTGGGCCAGTAGCAGCGATGTTTACGACGCTGACAAAATGAGTGAAGACCACGACGACGAGACCGATAGCGTCGGCAATATCAGTGAGAGTAATGCCAGCTTGGTCGGCTTCGGTGAAGGCGCAAACAGTACGATCAGTGGCCCGACTTCGCGCCCCCCGGGTTTGAATCGCATCTCGTCCGGTCACGGTAACCGCCCGCCCTCCATGAGCTCGAATGTCAGTCGTCCCAATGCTCTCGCTTCGTATCTGCAACAGCAGCAGTATCATGCTGGTGAAAGATCGATGGTTTCACCTTCGCCCGCGGGCTCGAGTACTCCCGAACCTTTGAATGAGGATGCCCGCATGGTTGATGGGATGACATTTGATTCGGGTGTTGTTGATACCACTGCTCGAACCCCACGAGTGGCTACGCCGTTGGGTAGTAATGGATTTGGCTCACCGGGTCGGGACTAGATTCTACTTCCATCAAGTAGATTAGGACTTTTTTACGATGGCGTTTAGTTTGTGGCTTTTGAATTGTATCCTGGAGTCTTTCCAATTGTGTGTAATTCTAAAAGAATGAACTATGGAGACGAATATCACAATTGACCTTTTGCAGTACTCTTCAATCCACGAGAACAATACATCTGATCGCGTGCGCTGCAGTCTTTGTGGTTGGACCCGTTCCCCTCCACGTTGCCACCTGTCTTCTGAGTACGTTGTACAGTGGTAAAGATCGCCGCAAGTGCAGAGAGACCTCACCAGGCCATTCTCATTTCTGAGAGTGATAGTGATACTGACTAGATATATAAAACATAAAGAAGTGATAGATATAGATCTATAAAGAAGTGGTCCTTGATTATGTAGATGACGGCATGCCGCCGAGCCACTTCACAACACCCGAATTTTCTTTCTTCACTCTTCACTCTTCATCCTCCCCTCCAAACCCACCCTCTTCGACCCTTTGCTGGCATTGACTTGTCTAGCAGTCTTCATTTCCGATTCAATTCCTATTATCACCGTTTTTGTGAACGCGTCCGCGATTTCTCGACGTTTCGATACGCTTTGTTCCACGATCCTTTAACCGTTCTTCTCAGGTTATTTTTGGCCCTTTCAGATCGCTCCGTGACCCGCGCCTCTTTATATTGAGACCCGTCTCTCCCTGCGCTTCTGTTGGAATAGCATTCGATTATCGTTCATTCAGTGGATTTTCTCAAGACTCGCGAGTTAAGATCAACATGGCAGCTCCTACGCAACTTGCTTGTGCGTGATATTGTTCCCTGTGCTTTGTGTTTGACTTCTGGTCAAGTGTCGATGCCAACTTCCCATGTGTCATGGAATCATCGCTGATTCGTCATACAGACCGCACGCTCAAGGGCATTGGTATCATGGATGCCGCGCCCGTCTACCAGCCTCTCTCGGGATTCGAGAGGTAGGAATTTCAGCCTAAAACTTCTGAGGAACTATCACTGACCTGTCCGCCAGACCAGAGGGTAACCTCCGCTGTAGCGCCTACTCGCCATGTGGCCGGTATTACGCCTGGGCCTCGCCTGAGAAGTAAGCTGATCTTGCTCTGTTCTCACGTCATGTGCTAATATCATATTTCACTAGGGTCACCATCGTCGACCCCTCCGTCGGCCATGTCGTCGGGACCATCCCGGCTGATAACGTGTTCGAGCTGGGTTTCTCCCCGCTCGGTACCTACGTGATCACCTGGCAGCGTACGTCTAAGGATGCGAACGGAGACGCCGTCAAGAACTTGAAGGTGTGGCGTGCCATTGAGGCCGGAGATGAACATTCGGTTGTGGGTAGCTTCGTCCAGAAGTCGCAGACCGGATGGAACTTGCAATACTCTGCCGATGAGAAGCTGTGCGCTCGCACCGTCACCAATGAGGTCCAGTTCTACCAGAGTGACAATCTGTCCACTGTCTGGAACAAGTTGCGTGTGGAGGGTGTGTCGGACTTTGCACTTTCGCCTGGTCAGACTCAGTCGATTGCAGTGTTCATTCCTGAGCGCAAGGGTCAGCCTGCCCAGGTCAAGGTGTTCATTGTGCCTCAATTCTCTGCGCCTGTCTCCCAGAAGAGCTTCTTCAAGGGTGACAAGGTTCAGCTGAAGTGGAACGCCTCCGGAACTACCTTGATTGTTCTTGCGCAGACTGAGGTTGACCGTACTGGCAAGAGTTACTACGGCGAGACCACTCTATACTTGCTGAGCGCCAGCGGTGCATTCGACTCGCGTATTGACCTCGGTATGTATTTCCCCCGTATTATACGCTGGGAATTTGATTACTGACGATCAACAGATAAGGAAGGACCTATCCACGACGTTAGCTGGAACCCCAACTCGAAGGAGTTTGGTGTTGTATACGGCTACATGCCTGCTAAGACCACCATCTTCAACTTCCGTGGTGTTCCCAAGCACAACTTCCCCCTCGCCCCCCGAAACACCATCCAGTTCTCCCCGCACGGTCGATTTGTGCTGGTCGCCGGTTTCGGTAACTTGGCTGGACAGATGGATCTCTACGACATGGACAAGAACTACCACAAGATCACCACTGTCGAAGCTTCCAACGCCAGCGTGTGTGCCTGGTCGCCCGATGGACAGTACATTCTGACTGCGACTACCAGCCCCCGTCTGCGTGTCGACAACGGTGTGCGCATCTGGCACCTGAGCGGTGGACTCATGTACAACGAAGAAATGACCGAGCTCTACGACGTCACCTGGCACCCACAGAGCATCGAGCAGCACCCGCTGGGTGAGCCGCTCACCAAGCTTCCCACCCCCCACCCCTCTGCGACAGCCTACATGGGCACCCGCAAGGCTCCTGTCAAGCCAGCCGGCGCCTACCGTCCCCCCGGTGCGCGTGGTCAGCTTACTCCCCTCGCTTTCAAGCGTGAGGATGAAGGTGGTGCCGCTTTCGTTCGTGATGGCGTTCCTGGCGCTAGCATGAACGGCTTCGGCAAGCCCCGTCGTCGTGAGATCCCCGGTGCTGAGCCCACTGAGGAGTACCTGCCTCCTGGAGCCGCTCCCGGTGGTGGCGTCGCCCTGCCTTCGGAGAATCTGTCCAAGTCTGCCGCCAAGAACAAGAAGAAGCGCGAGGCGGCCAAGAAGTCTAAGGAGGATGGTGAGAACGCTCCCCCTGCCAATGCGCCCACTGGTCCTAGCCCAGACCGCAGCCGCAGTCGAGGCAAGAACACCCCCAACGGCAACGGTGCTGCTAAGTCCACTCCCGCCCCTGCTCCTGCTCCCGCTCCCGTCCCCGCCGCTCCCGTCGAGGACCCTTCTGCTCAAGACAAGAAGATTCGTGGTCTTCTTAAGAAGATCCGTGCCATTGATGAGCTCAAGATGCGCCTTGCCGGTGGTGAGAAGCTGGAGGATACGCAGATGAAGAAGATCCAGACCGAGGATGCAGTGCGCAAAGACCTGTCCGCTGTTGGATATGAGGGCTAAGTAGTTGTACAAATGAAATGGGTGGTTACGATGATGCAAATGGTTGCATGGCCCCTGGGATATAGTCAGATTGAACTGCAGATATGCCCCGGGTTCGGGACCGTTCAATCTGACATCTATATCATTATCACTATTACTATCTGTCAATATCAATACGATCATCCAAGTTGATATGTACAAGTAAAGTCGTCTATATACAGGTACACCAGAAATGAAAACCAAGGCAAATATATCTTTACTCCCAACTTCAATGCCAGAAATATTCTCTAGCCCCATCAGATCGACGACCGTGAGAATTGATCTTCAACACCGGTCTTCCTCTCCCTGGCCATTCTCTCCCAATTGGCCCTCCACCACCAGATCCCTGTCTCATCCAGCCCTTCCGTCTCCCCTTCCTTGTATGTCTCATGCCAAGGCTTCGTTGCAAATATGTAGTGCACAGCCCGCACTTCATCATCTCTCCAAATAGCATCATGCACCCCCTCCATACGCAGTGTCTTCAGCGCATTGTACACATACGGCAGGGCAACCCACCGTCCCAAAAAGACATCCGACAACAACTCTTGATCCGGGAAATCGTACTTGTCAATCCGCTCAGTCTCTTGTAGCGCAGATGTGATCTCACTATAACTCCTAGCCGACGGCCGGACAACAAGCACACCACTATTGAGCATCCCGACTCCAGCCCCGGGAGGTGGAGCCGTTTTCTGCGCTGCCGTCGCCGCGGAGTGTTGCGTAGTATATGCGCAATTTTCTGGGACCCTGGATGTTGTCAGTCATTGTATTTTAAACTTCACGGTCTAATGACATGTCGCGCCACAGAAATAATGTGGGGAGGGCCATACCAAGTCGCGGGGTAATGGGCCTTTTTCATGGGATTGCAGGCACAAGCGTGCGCCGCTGCAAAGACACGTCCATCACTCTCGTCTAACGGTAAGTCCATGAGCTCGTCCATATTCCGGCGAACTATGATGTCGCCATCGAGCAGTACGATGCGGTCATACTCCCCCAAAGAGAAGACAATGAGCTTATTCCATGTCTCGGCGAAGCGCGGGTCTTGCGCGTATTTCCTTGTGATGGCTGGCGTCACGGAGGGAACCAATTGTGCTTTAATGCCGCGTGCCCGGAGTACGTCCAGACCTTCTGCTGGGAAGGTGGAGGTGTAGAAGGCTACGAATGGGTATTTCGTAGCTTGGGTAGCAGTTGGTGAGGTTGTTGCGGTATGAGAGTCTGGTGCTGGGTTGTTGAGGGAGTGATGGAGGGTCAATAAGCCGGGCAGATAGGAGAGGTTGGTGATTAATGAAGCCCATACTGAGTCTAGGGTTAGTTTGCGATTGGCTTTGGAGTTGGGTACTCACCCCGCTGGGATGGGGGTCGCTTTTCCTGGGTCATGGTATGCAATTGGCGTTCCTGTGAAAGAGTTATGCAAGAAGAGAGCTACAGTCAGCTTAGCAAGAGAGTGAGATGGAAGAGAAACAGGGCGGATGGAAATTGGAGAGATACCCGGAGACCCCCACCGCGGGTGGGGAGGAGCTATCGCATGTGGATAATATTGAGTCTTAAGTCTTTACGCAGAGTACAAGAGATAGTTGAAATATTAGAATAAATCTACCTTACACGGCTAATTATGAGCCCTCAACTCGATCGCCAACCTGCACTCCCCAAATCTGCCATTTGGCATCTTCAATGAAGTCTCTTCGCAACCAAAGTCCAGAACGCTGGAGCTTTTGATCTCCCTGAGAAGCCACTTGCCTAGAGAGGTGATCGCGCTCTTCGCCAGGCTGAGTGCGATCTAACCAATCAAACAACAAGCGAAGTTGCCAGATCCGATCACGAATCTGATCGGGATCAGCACCACGGCCGCGTGCTGATTGTACAATATTGCGCACAGTATGGGACAATGCGAGACGTGCATCCACAGCTGAGTTCCGTAGCCATGGGGGTGCCGAGACAAGATCGTTCGTGATTCGAGCCGAGCGCATTGGGAAGGATGAGGGGAGGACAAGGGAACGCTCGCGGATATCGAGGTCTTGTAGAGATGGCAGGTGGAAAACCCAGTCCCAGGGATTTTGGGATGGTGACGTCGATGCGGATTGTTTACCGGCAAGTAAAGCCAGACGGTTTGGCCAGGCCGAGGGAGGAGGTGCCTTGGCTGGATTTGAGGCCCCGCCGGTGGCCGTTGGAAGGATATCCTGCGCTTCGCTGAGGCCAGTCAAAGTCGAGGCGAAAACAGAAGTCGAGGAGCCTGCTGGATTGTAGGTTGCCTTGCGGCGGAGGTAGACAGAGGGATCACCGCGGAGGAATTTATCGCGGAGGGTGTCGTTTTGGCTAAAGTCCAGAACAAGAGGCCAATGATCGGGCCCGCGGATCTCAATGCGGGTGATACCGCTGGGGTCTGGTAGGAGACACGGGGCGCCGACGGTGCGGATAGACTCGTCGTGAGATGTGATAGTTATAGGGATGGAGATAGGGCGGCGAGTATCAAGATCACGAGGCACGAGGCAACGTGGCTCTGCAGCGAGAACCCAGAGGTGACGGAAAGCCTGGAGATGGCACTTATTATCGAGGACAGTGGTTGGGAAGATGGGATAGAAGGCGCAGATCAGCGATGCCACAGCCTGGTTGGATGTCCCAAGCGTGTAACTGCCTCCCCCGAGGAAGAGCACACCAATCGCCATATGCGCCGCCATGTGACTGCCATAGGTCGTGTCAGCGTCGATTCGGCCGTGGAGCGAACGCAGACGGCGGAACAGTGCAATATCACCCGTGCCAGCCATGACAGCAGTAGCAGCTAGGGCTACAACATCTTGGCAGTTCCGTACCGAGTTGCGTGCGAGTCTAGCATCGTAGCTTCGGACGGGTAGCCTGGAAATGCGAATAATTTGATCCAGGTAGAACAACAGCAGATCTCTTGCTTGAGCCTGTCCTGATCCAGCATGACGGAGACCAAGTGCAAAGCAAAGACCCGCAATGATGTTGAAAAATGGCATGTCTTCACTGCGCAGTCGATGTACATCTGTGAGCCGAGATCGTCCTCGGTATACCTCAGGTAGACTCTGGCTGATCCATTCAGCAGTAGGTTTGATACTGTCCCACATTATGATGTGTCGTGCCAATGTTCTCAGCAGGAACAAATCTGGTCGCACATAATCAAAGCGCACAGTGGTGTCAGGGATATCGATTTTCTTGGCTAGGACTGCGTCATTCGTCTTCATGAAAATGATCATGAGGGCAATGGTAGCGCCAGCCGTGGCGCGATCAAGTACATGCGCAATGTCCACGTTTTTCGTCCCCACGGCAATAGCCAGTAGACGCTCAACGATATGCATGTCTCGCATACCACGTAAGTCATCGCCTTTCCCAAGGTTGATGAAACCCAAGGAGAACCCTGCAGCCAGGCGGTATCCCTCGTCGCGCAGATCTTCTTGGGAGGCAGCTTGCTCGTCATGCTCGCTGTTTTCAATCTCCGAAAGCATGACCTCACTCATACGACGATGCTGAGAGCCACAGTATAGCATACCAATACCCATGATGCCAGCAGTTTGGGTCAATGGCGAGAGATTCAGCTCAGCTGCCCCAAAGGGGAGCATTCTTGTAACATGCACCGAAAGTAACCGTGTGATGAGAGTATCCATTGTGCCCAAGTATGAGGCAGAGAGTCCAAGAAGGAGACCGATGGATGTCATAGTGTGCTTCGGCGTGAGATACTTGAAAGCAACCCATTTGGCCAGTGATTTGAGATGACCATTTAGACCCAAAGCTAACAAGAAACCAGCATGTCGATTCGTCAAGTCTTCTGGTTTATTGAACAAGATCCATGACGTATCAATGCCCTTCGAAGCTTTGGAAATCGCAAGACCGGTAGACACCCCGTTGTGGAAAAAGGCCCAGCAGACCTTTTCTTCCGAGAACAAAGCTCTGTCCGCGCCGACTGTCACGTTGTCCGGCTTCATGACGCACTGCAAGGAAAAAGATGGAATAGGAAGTTTCTCTGTCAACAATGGTAACCTACCACTAAACGTGAGCATTGCACGACCAGTCGGGGTTGACAGTGTTCGGACTGTCACAAGCTGCACAATTTCCTTTTGCGCGTCCAAGAGGTCCTGATCTCTCCAACCAGGCTCGGCAATGCACTCCGCTATTGGTGCCTTGGATTGGTTTAAGAGTCTGGCTGCCTCGTGGAACCGCTTGTCTTCCTTGAAGATTAGCCTGGTGACGGAGAACCGATCCGCCTCCGCGGATGCCTCAAAGGCATTAATGGCATCGGTATTCAATGCAGAACTACTAATGTAGTGGAAATCACGTATGGCATCGTGAGATAGCACGGTTTGCTGTGGTACTGCCACTGAATTCGCCTGAGCCGAATTCATTGACATGTAAAGGTCTTCACGGTCAATCAGCTCCAGGAGCGCTGCGCTCCAAGACGTCGAGGCCTCGATTTGACATTGTAGCACCGCTTCGTAAAGCGGAGCACCAACACCCTCAGGGAAGCTATCAATGACACTCTTGGTGAATCCCCAGCGCTGCAAGAGCTTGATCTTCTCCAATGGCGTCGACACACTATGAACCTCAGAAAAGAAGCCGTTCAATGCACAGGTCCTTGGCGTGAGGTTGAAACACTCACGCCACATTCGACCTTTTCGAGGGGTTCGCTCAGAAGCATTCACGATGTCCAGAAGCGAAATGAACGGCGAAGGATTTCGATGAGAAGCAGCGCTCATGAGGAACTCAAAGATGGATGGAGGTGGGAAAGGCTCATCGGGGATCTTGAGCCCGGAGATATAGGTGTTGTCTTCGAACCGCCAACGTTCCATACTGGTCATCTCTGTACCATAGTAGGCATCATCGGTTCCATTCCAGGATTCCCAGCCTAGCCAGCCGCCCAGCTGGGCGAGGACAGGAGCCAACAATCCCAGAGGTCTCCTGGACTCTTCTGAATCGCAGATGGATAGCTTCTGTTCTTCGCGGAGTAAGTGCAGGGCCACAACAACGCTACACAGAGCAGTGCATCTTGTGTTCTCGGAAAACGCTTCTGAAATAGGGAGGTACCCGTCATGGCCAACGGCTCGAGCACCCTGAGGGCTTCGAAGGAATTCACGACTGAGGGCGATGCATCGGAGTAAATGTGAGTTGGGGCGATACGTAGAGAGACTCCCACTGGCCTGGGCATCTGCTTTGTGTGCCGTTTTTGGAGGGTTCTCAATCGCATCTTGTTCAACGATCCATCCCCAAGAGCTCTCCATCATCCATGGCGCTACAACGCCTGCTGGACCAGATTCCAGATCCAGCATGGTCTCCCAGCTTTCCAGGTCCAGGTTTCCTCCGCTGCTCGACCTAAGGAGACTCTTCTTGCGACGAGTTCGTTTAGTTGCTGGCATTAGTGGAGGGGACACAAAGGGAACAGCCAAACTCAACAAGACAACAGTCATGGCGGTCCATTCGAGGTCATTTTCGAGGTCCTCCTTGCCCTGAAGCCACTTGATAACCTCCCACCAAGCAACCATGAGGCCATCGCCTGCTTTATCAGAGTCACGCAAGGCAAACTTGCAAACCCTGAGGATTTTCTTCACCAGGTCATTGCGGGGCTCGAGCTGGATTTGCAGTCGATGCCGCTGCTGATCTGTGTCTACGAGGTCAATTTTCCCTCGAGAGCAGCCATGATCAAATTTGTTAAAGATTAGATCTGGATCGGCCATAACTCGGTGGACACCACTTTCTCTTGGGCGCTTTTCAAGTTTATTGGCACAAATCCCATCTGGTTCATAGAGCTGTAACGGCACTGGGACCTCCACTTTCACGGGGCTACCCCAGAGGGTTTGCAACGAAAGCTCACGGGTTTTGGAATCGGTTTCACTCAGTGAAATAATGCGTGAAATTTCTCCATCTGTGATCCTGCAAGCATCCAAGACGTTCGACACATTCTGGATTCTGACCGCGCGGACGAGAACCGAGCTTTGTCCAGTAGACTTAGCTTTCTTCTTTTGACTCTTAGAGAGTGATTCTCGATCTGCTCTCAAGTTCACAATCGTCATGTTTCGTGACACCTTGTCCACAATACATACTGCTAACGAGGCCGTGTGACCCTTTTGATTGCCTCCATAGTCCGTGGAAGCCAATGTAGAGACTTTCATTCGGTGGGATGCTGGCGCTTGAGTGGACCTTTGGAAAATTCCCGGACCCGAGAATTGCGAGGAGAAGCTCTCAACTTTGTTTAACAAGAGCTCTTCAGGGAGACCTGAGGCAGATTCGCGCAGTGCTGTATTCTCGAATCCAGAGGAAATGCCATCGCTGTTCAGCTCTTCGAGCAGCTTATCCACGGGGGCATCGAGGAAACTGCCTGCAGTGCTATACACGGATCCTGTGCCCGGTGGCAGGGATCCTCGAGGATTGAAACCAAAGCTACCACGCGTGCTCGCTCCTCCAATGGACTGTCTCAGTCCAACACCATGAGGCATGGTGCTAGACTGGCTGCCAGTAGCCATCTCTGAAAACGTGATGCGGTCCTGACTTGTCGCAAGATCGGTACGAGCAAGTAACGAGCTAACTCGTCTGGATGCTTTAAGAGGAACACCAACATCCCCGAAATCTTGCGCTACCCTCGAGGCCAGATCGTTCTCGGGATCGGTGCGTGTGAGAGATGGTTGGGCGGAGGGCCGCTCTTCTGTCCACGGCCCGAAGCTCTCCCTGGCTGCCACAGAGCGAGCGGCAGGGGTTGTTGCACCAGTGGCCATGCCGAAGTGAGAGCTCCGCCGAACTGATCGAGTGCCCCCAGTCTCTCGCCTCGCCTTCTCTTTCATCGAGCCTCCAGATTCATCGTCTTTGTAGCGCGCAGTCCAAATAGTATAGATTCCTGTGCTCGTGTTGACGGTCACTACCAGGATCAAAGGAGTCCCATTCAGTGGGCCTCTGCTGGTGCCTAAAAGTTCGTCTTTTGGAGAGATGTATACAATCTCGTCCACTGGATCCAACACTTCTAACCCGGAGGGTCTTCTTCTGGCACTGCCCACGCTGCTTTGGAGCCATTTGGAGGTCTGTGATGTTACAACCAGTCCCATCTCCGACTGAGGATTGATGAGAGAGAAGACTCGGGGGAGGTCGGCGCTTGAGCTCGGTTTTGGTATCCAGGAAGATACCGGATTTGATGGTGATTTTGTTGATGATGACTTCGTTGAAGGGCGCTTGCTCTTCTTCACGCTTGGGATGCCAAAGGACTGTGAAGCGCCTGGATCAAATAGCGAAGTAGTCATAAAGGAATTAGGTGGCGCAGTTGGGGGTTGACGGCCGGCATCATCGTCTAGAACTTTTCTTTGGAAAATAAGGCCCCGCGGGGTTGCAAAGACAGAATCAACCTCGAATGGAAGGGGGATAGTATGGCTGTTGCCCGCAACAAAGAAGATGTGGGCTTGTGATTTAAGGACCACAACGAGAGCTCTGGAAAGGGCTTCACTGGACTGCTGAGGAGCCACGACTGCTACTCGCGCATCTCCATGCAGATCCAGGGTCGAGAAAGCCTCCGGTGCTGACGGCTTTCCATTGCGTTGAACGTGCTTTCGTGCACCTTGTGTCCCCGTGGTTCCTCCAGGGCGGCTGAGAGGCGTATTGCCGGAGTGCTTGATATGGTCGACAGCAAATTGGGTGAACAGAGCATGTCGAATCTCTTCTTTCTCAGGATCCATCCGGAAGACTCTCTTGACCATCCCTGCACGAGACCATACAACGCAGTGCTTCGTCCATACCAGCTCGTCGTCCACGGGGCCAGTCAATCCGCTTTCGTCCGTGCATATCGTCCAGGTGTAAAGACTTTCTGAGGGCTCTGGGGGAAGAATCTCCTCTGAAACTAGGTAGGAGACGGCTGAAGGTTCGTGAACGCCGAGGGAGCGTACGGACGCCATGGTGGGCTGTTTAGCAGCAGTGGTGGCAGTGCGCTTTTACAAACAGGTTTGCGGTCGAAACTTTTGAATTGGTAATTTCCATCGTAGCTGTCGGCTCAAGTCACGGTGTATCGCTCAAGAGACATGCCGAGTGGTGAAATGTTAGAGTTGGAGAGCGCGCTGGAACGCGGATTGGATCGACTTTCTTTGCTTCCCGACCAAAACAACTTCCTTTCTCCATCTACTCAACCCTCCACTCTCCCCTTCCAACGTCGACCTCTCGCTTTGCTTCTGTTCTGACGAGAAGCGCATAGCTATTGAATTTATTCTTCAGCCAATAGTCCCCGACTGTTCATCTCAACTGTGGTGCCCCCGTTGGCGCCTGTGCTTCAAGCTCGCAGTAGCTCGAAAGCATCGCATTCAGCATAATGCCCTCATTCCCGACAACTCCCCTGGTTCGGACCAGGGATGATGGCCTTCAGATCAGGTACGAACAATGCGCTCCTGCATTTTAGCTTGGATTGATGCTGATTGCGTTGTGCAAAAATCTTTAGCTACCCGCTCCCCCATCGTATTCACACTGCCAAGGGCTACCCACTTCGAGCTCCGAATGGATCATCGATCATTATCTATGGCTACGACACTGGCTTGAAAGTAGTTTGGCGAGGTGGAAGACGCTTCTCAGAACTCAAGACAAAAGCACCCGAAGGGCGATCGAAAGGCGCCGAAAAGCATGCAGACGACTCAGTCATGATCCTTGACTCCGATGAAGATGAAGAACCTGAGCCAGTACAGGAGGAGCCCAGCGTCGAATTTGGTACTGAGGAAAGCGAAGTTGACCCCGCGGCTCCGTACGAAGAGATTCTGCGACAAATCGATATTCCCCTTGGAAGCCGAGTGCTAGATCTGGCAGTACCTCGCGTCCTCCCTGAAGAAGCGCGATCTCCCCTCGATCCCTTCCCACCTATCTTGAGGTCAACCATTGTTGTTTCTGTCGTATGCTCAGACCTATCGACCAAGGTCGTGACCCTGCCAATCATTCCTCCACACCCTGCACAGACCGACTCCAAGAGCTGGAAGATTCAAACTATCACTGTTACCGGGACTGTGACGCACCAAGATATCCCCCGTGGTGTATCTCTCACCTTCACCTGCCATGAATTTGAGGAGGAACAAGACCAGCGGAAATCGCGGGGTCGCTTTGGAACCTACGGGAAATGGGATCTGCTCGTGGCTACCCATTCTGCGGAGGGCTGTGGCTCCCTTTTGTTGCACCGTATTCCTATCCGCGAAACTTCAGGATCATATCGTCTCTTGGACGAGGAAATCATTTCCCAACGACGACTCCTACCCGCGCCCGCGCAGACGATTTCCTTCAATCCCTCAGCATGGCCGTCTGTCCGTCATGCTAACCTGCTTGTTGCATTCCACAGTGGGTGTGTTAAAATCTACTCGTGCTTCTCTGTCAAGAAGGCCTCAAAATCTGCCCGGCGAGCTTCGCTGCCACAAGAAGAGTACGACATTATCGATACAGAGGGTCGGTGGTTGATCACCCTTCATCCCGGATTTGAGCAAGGTCCCACTGGTATTCCTCGACGAAAGACAATTGTTGATGCAGAGTGGGTTCTAGGCGGTCAAGCAGTGATCGTACTCCTTGAGGATGGCGAATGGGGTATATGGGACATTGAAGGTGCTGGTCCTGGCGCCGCAAAGGGTCCTCTCCATCGTCAAGCGAGCATTCAGGGTGTCACTGGCGGCTCCTTGACTACATACGCAGTCTGCGGCCGCATCATGACACCGCCCTCCACCAGCAGCTCTGAGGTGGAGCAGCGACCCCGATTCGCCCCCATGACTCCTTCCACAAGACGTGTTCGAGAAGATGGTTTGCTCAAGGGCTCTCTGAACACAGCCAGTCCGTCTCACCGTGGTCAGATCTCGGTGTTGCAGACCAATCCTTCGTCGGATGTCCTACCCGATGAGTCAATTCTACTTCGTCACGGCCGTCAGAGCGCTGTAATTACGAGCTTATTGTCTTTGTGGCGGAATGCTGTGAAGACTACAGGCACTTTTGATTCTTCCAACCGCTGCAGACTATCTCCCTTCCAAGACGTGAATCTGATGGGACAGAACTTCCAGGCAATTGGCCATTTGCCGGCACCAGCACGCTGCTCTCGGGCAACTGAAAGGCAAACATTTGATGTGCTGGTGGCAGCAGAGCATCAGCTAACGATCCTTGCCCCAAGATTAAAGGAGTCTGATCTCGAAGAGAATCAAAACGCCGTGAAGCAAGAAGATACCGACGAAACCGATCAACTCATGCTCCAACGTGGCGAGCTTGACGTGGAGGGAATGGGTCGTCTACTCAATGGCATGGCCAACGGAAGTGGAAATGTGCCTTTGCGCATGGGCAGTCCGGTGAAACGGACTCGTACCTTCGTCTGATATGGAAAAGGGCATTCGACCAGCTTTAGATGATTGCTTAAAACTAATACCCATTTTCTCACAATAGGATTTCTTTTCCTCCTTCTTTTCCCCCTTGGTCATTGCATTCTGCTCACTTTCTTTCTCTGCAACTAGAACCCATTCGCGCTGTAAGGTGGAGCGCAAGGCGAGAATCATGCCTTGAAATTCCTCCTTCGGGGGTGAATAAGCTCTGTATCGGATGCGATATATCAAAAACCATTGCAAACAAGTGCCACGGCACGAGCCCCATGCAATTGAAAATTGCAATGCTTGCATCACACTTTGGGTTTCATCTGTCCTGTACTACCACTGATATCAATCTGTCTCTTGACGGTCCTCACATTGCTGGCTGTGGTAGGCAAGGGTTGGAGGTGGCCATAGTTGGGTGCAAGTAAACATGGGCCAGATGGGACATTCTATTAAGACCTTTAGGACTGGACAACTACAAATACTTATGGCTTGGTTAGACTCGTATCATCATTGAATTGTTTTCTATGCGTATGTGTCTGTTATGCATTCCCAAACTAGTCCCAAAAATGGTAAAATGAAACGCTAGAAGATCCTTATGTCGACCTGTGCTGGCCTTCCTTCAGCAGGCCGCGGTCACCGCCACCACCCTTCTGCCAGAGCCAGACGCCCTCCACGGCCCAAGCAGCAGCGCTGGCATGACGACCAACGCCGGAAGCAACGGGCAGAGAGCTTCCGCCTTCCTCGGTATCATTCTGATCCTTGGTAGATTTGCTCTTGCTGCGGCCTTCGGTCTGACCAGCATTCCCATCGGCTTCAGCAAGCATGCCGGCAACGATGCCTTCTTTCTCAATCACAAACCATAGACCCTCAGACAACTGCCCCCCTCGATCTCCGAACTCTGCCCGACCAAGACGGAACAGAATTCTACCAATTACCTGCCACGCGATACAACGCTGTGCGGGGAATGTGGAACGGGCGAGAATGGCCAACTCGGGAATTGTGTATCCCGCAGCATGGGGGTCGTCGCCATGATGGTGCAGACCCATTGTTGTCGGGAGGGACAGAGAAGTTTCAGGGGCGAGAATGGTTCCCCTCAGCGAGAAGCGAATCGCTGATGGTGCCAGTGAGATTGCGCTACTGGCTGGGTGATAGGCGGATGTTGAGTCTGGGTCTTCTTCATCTGCAGAGAGGGGCTGGAGCCAAGACAAAGTGGATGGGTCTTGCGAGATCTCGGGGAAGTAATGGGACTGTAGATCTGACAGGAAAGAAGGTGAAGATGGATCAAGGACTGGCATTGGCTTGGCCGGCTGGGGGAAGTGGAAAGTTTCTAAAGTTGCCGGGTCGAGGGAGGGGCGTTGCGAAGCGGGGTGAAGGTCTTTGGGGAGTGTGGATGGAGGTCGGTCTTCGTTTCCAGGGTGCGGCAATACTGGCTTTTGCAAGGAATGAGATTGCGCGCTTGGTGTTGTGGATTTGGACGCTGTTGGTGCCGAATCGGGAACATCGAACGAGACCGATTTCTTCGGCTTGGGGGATTTTTCATCGGGCGCAGGTGCTTTTGATGTGAAACCGTCGGCTTGATGGTCATCATAAATATTTACTCTTCGAAGAAATCGTTGGAGAAGGTCTGGATCCATCTGTTCCATCAACTCCTCGCGCTCCTGCTGTATCTGTGCATCCGACATTGCCGCCAGGTGCCGGCGATTTTCCTCGTCGATAGATTTCTTGTCATCCTGAGCAGTCGGTGGAGTCAAGGTGGGACCCGGTGCAGCCTGGTTAGCTCGTCGCTGCTTGAACGAAGAAGGTTTGCGTGGGCGAGGCGCTGGGAATCCGGTCGAGGTGAGAGTTGGCAGTTTGGGCGGCGGGGGAGTAGCGGTGGGGGCAGGACGTTCTTGGATCTCCCCGATCAGAGAGAATGGGGCTTGAGAGGGAATCTCAGGTGTCCCAGAGTCATCATCCAGGTTAAGCACGAAGCGCTCTCCACGAAAAGCCATGATGGGGTGATGTGAAGAAGAGAAAAAAGTTATGTCAGCGCGGCGGGGATGCGGCTCCCAAAGCTAAAAAATGGGGCTGCAGAATGATCTAACCGAAAGGGGCTAGTGGCAGATGGCGGATATGCTAGTCCCAATCGGGTTCCTAACATCCGTGCTATACATTGTCCCAGTCGATCCTCCACTCGGCAATGTGTAAGTCAAGAATACTATCGGCTTCCATCAATCAAGCTTCTGGTGGGAAATCATGTGAGCTCGCCACTTTTTTTATTGACGAGAACATCTGTTCACGAAGTTTCTCGACCCTTACCTTCGTGTCAAGGGTAACTGACTATGGGGTGGTACCTGTCTTAAGCTTCAATGGGGATACACAAATTGAATCAATGCGACCTTGGTTAGTCTGTTGAAGGCAAGAAGTAGTAGTAGCTAAAAACAGAATGAGACCATCGATCCCAAATATTGGTCGTTCTCCAGATACATAATTAGGGACAATGACCAGGTCGCATTGGCTGTACGGAGTATAGAGGCATTACATAGTACCGACATCAAGGTACCTGGGGTACGACGCTCAGTCGTGGCAGGGAGAGATTTCAGAAGCCCAACATTACACAATGTCCTCAAAAATTGAACTTGATACCTGACTTGACCAAAATAACGTCTTTAGTCTCTAGGGGAGGTCTGGTGTTGGGGTTTGGGTAATTTTCTAGTATAAAAAGGAGCTTGGACATATCGATTTGGCACTCTACTGCAACCCGTTTCAATACTCTTTTCCTGCGCTCCCCTTTCTTCCCTTTTCTTCCCTTTTTTCCCTCTTTTTTTTCCTTTCTTTTTCCCCTCCGATTCTCTACCCTCCGACCCTTCTGCCTTTATTCCTTGCCCTTTTCCCTTTTGGACCCCTTTCCTCTCCCGCATTTCCCCATTTGAGCTTCTGTGCACTTTCTTTCGGATCGTCTGTTTTCTCTATTCGTTTGCTTTCCCAACACGTCTCCGCGACCGTTTCAACCACAATCCAAGTCCATCACCACCACACCGTGACTTGACCAGAAGTCATCAATTTGTGAGATTATTTAAATTGTTCTAGGAATTATGTCCACGGATCCGCCTACTGCGGAGGTCCCTCAGGCCGAGGGGCCAACTATCGACGAAGCCAAAGATACAAGCGCCCGACGGGCCTCCGGTACCGCCAGGCGGTCGCGTCGTAAGAAGGATGACGACCCTGACACAAAGTCAGCCAAGAAGGACAAGGAACCTAAGGAAAAGCCGGCCCGTGCTCCTCGTCGTCCCCGGGAGAAATCCACTACAAATAGCACGAGCTCACGGAAGAAACCCAAACTGGATCCTGCGCAACAAACTACTGGGGCTCCTGTTCCGGACGCCCCAGCCCCGTCGGCGCCGCAATCTCAGTCGCAGCCCTCACAACCTTCTCAACCTGCTCAACCTGCTCAACCTGCTCAACCTGCTCAACCTGCTCAACCTGCTCAACCTGCTCAACCTGCTCAACCTGCCCAACCTGCCCAACCTGCCCAACCTGCCCAACCTGCTCCACCTCCTCAGCCCTCTTCAACTTCATATTCTCAAAGCCCGCATCTACCTTCAGCTCCCGGAGGTAGTTACCAGTTGTCACAACCACTGCAGCCCCCGCGCCAGCAATCCCAAACCCCAGTATCGCAACCTCCAAGAACCAGCGGACAGAACTTCGACCCGATCCGCTCTGCGTTTGACAATCCATCTCCAGCTCCCGCATATAGTCCCCCCGCTCGTGCATTGTCCCCACGCAACACCTACCGCGCTAGTGCATCACCGGCAATTTCGAGCATAATCGACCCGCCAACGCAAAATCAACATGTCTACACCCCGCTTCAACGCACCTCTTCCGGTCAGGCTTCACGTGTCGCCTCGCCGGCGGCGCCTGCAATGGCTCCTACACCATCACATCCATCATTAGCTCCGTCGCCTCTTCCAGCCTCATCTCCTTCCTATGGAGCTGTACACACCCCACAGCCGTTGGCGCATTCCAATCACTACACAACCCCATACCCACCTACCGAGCAGCGGCAGAATCCCTCACAAACACCGAAACTGGAACTTTCTTCGCCGGCGATGCACCAGCCCCAGCCTCCCACACAGGCAGAGCCAAGCGCACAACCAACCCCGCAAAAACAGCAATCTGAAGCAATGGACGTTGATCCAAAGCCGCAACCTAAGGAGCAGTCGGCTCCAAGCGCCAAAAAAGAGAAGGGCGCGGCCACGCCGACATCTAAAGCCTCGTCTCCGAAGCCGGCTCGGCCTGCGAAGGAACCCGCTCACATACCCCAAGGCTCTGGTCTGATCACCAATGCGCTGTTCGGTGGAGCAGAAGAAGCGGCCAAGT
Source organism: Penicillium salamii (assembly GCA_911197225.1). NCBI lineage: Eukaryota > Fungi > Ascomycota > Eurotiomycetes > Eurotiales > Aspergillaceae > Penicillium > Penicillium salamii. The sequence continues at coordinate 158,828 of CAJVOY010000033.1, forward strand.
CGCCAGATTCGCGAACCACACCCAACATTATCGTCCATGTTCCATTGAACAAGGGCAACCAGATTGTTAACTTTGCTCGTCTCGCGGAGGAACAATACGGATTCGCTGCTCTGCATCCTCGCCTAGCTGCCCACAAAGCACGCTTGGCTCGAGTTGCAGCCGCAGGAGCTGCTCTGGAAAAGAACGATAAAAACGCCAAGGGAATTTCTGCCGGCGAGAGTGCCGACGAGGATTTGAGCATGGACGCAGGTGGTGATAGCGATGTAGACGGGGATGTAGCCATGGGTGGAACCGGCGCAGGAACCAATGGCGCACCCTCCGAGGCAAGCGATGGAAAGAAAAAGCGTCGCAAGAAGGTTGAGGAATATGACCGAGACGATCCGTTTGTGGATGACAGTGAGATGGTATGGCAGGAGCAGGCTGCTGCCAGTAAAGACGGCTTCTTTGTCTACAGCGGGCCATTGGTCCCAGAGGGAGAGAAGATTCAAGTAGAACGGTATGACCCAACTTTCCTCTCTGCACCCTCCATTACACAGCTGACATGTTTTTTCCTCTATAGAGCGGATGGTACGATCAAGCGCGGTCGTGGACGTGGGCGAGGAACAGGCCGTGGACGTTCATTGGCCTCACATCCCCACGTTCCGATTGCTGCAGCTGTGCCTATATCGCAGGATACAGGTTTGCCACTGCGAGGACCTGGTTCTCGAGGTGGTACGTCACGTCGCGCACGTGGCAGTAAGAAGACCGAGGGTGAAAAGCACACTACCGAACGTAACGGCACTACTGCTTCCGCCGCACACGAAGGACGAGGTGGCCGTGGCGGAGCTTCAGGCTCCGGTCGTGGTGGTAGTAACAGTACTCGGGGCGGGAAGACCTCGTCTACAGCCACAGCCCCGGCTTCAGCTACCACCCCCACATCAACGCCGGACGTCGTTCCTACGCCCTCAACTCCGAGTAACCCGTCTGCACCGCCGGGTCCTAGTCCCTTGGCTGGCCCTGAGCTGATGATGAAACAGAGTGCTTGATATATTTTTCATGGGTGGTGTTTTCTTCATGGTGGCTGGGACTGGGAGTTTCATCTTACTTTCCGCTATCGTTTTGCTTGTGAGCTGGGGGTGCCCTTCTATATTTTATTTTTTTGTTCGGCCCTGGAGCTGTTTGCTGCTGTAAGCCTATGAGCTCTGTACGTATACCTTGATTTATTCTACGAGTGGCTTCATCTCTCTATGATCGTCCCTACAATGAAAGTCGGTCACTGAAGAAGCTCATCACACAAGTGCATGTTATCTGTAATGTCAGCTAGACTCTAAACGCCCACTACGTGTAGTTCTAAAAAAACTGGCATATAGAGATGAGAGCGGATAGACCTCATCTAAAGGATATGTGATTCAATCTTATTGTACCTTGATATGTGTATTTTGGTGTTTATGGAAAGATGGGATTGGGTTAAAATATGTACGCCATGTAATGCAGGAAGATATCCCAGCAGGCAAAAGATGAAATCAGGAATAAACACAAAAAGGGCTGTTGCCAGATATTCCAGTTAAAGCAGAATCATCGAGAAGAAAATGACCAAGAAATGTAATAAAAAGAAAGAAAGAGATATCTCCAGCGAGATGGGAGAAGGTAAGAAATTGGTATCGAGGCGTGTTGTCTTGGCTTCATGATCGTCTTCCACCAAAGGCTACAGAGTCAAGCTAGACGGCAGTTCACGATCGTGATCGGCATCAAGTTGTGAGCCCGGATTCAAAACATATATGCAAGTACATCTGAGCATAGACATGACATGAGGGAGACGGCGAAGCCGAAGGATTGATTCATATGAAGCACATCGGTCAATCAAATTATCGGGGCATTGCGCCCGGTTGGCTACGCCAGTTGCCACCCGCTGAAACTGGCGGAGGAGGAGGAGGTCCAGTCGGAGGAGCGGCACGTAGAGGCAACGCTGTTGATTGCAGGTTTGTGCGAGGGTTAGAGTTGTTGGAGCTCGCGGACCGTGGGCTCATGAATGGACGAGATGGGGCATCAACAGCCGAGACAGGGTCGCGGTCGCCAAGGTGCTGACGCATCTGGCGGCGCCCGGAACGGATGTCGTCGTCGTCGTTTGCTTCCAGCGAAAGGTGCTCAAGGGAAGGAGGGGGCGGGGACCTCGTGGATCGAGACGATGAGTAGTAGTGGGAAGACTGAGGCTGGGGTTGAGCCTGAGAGTTGAAGTAACGGGGATTAGATGAGGGATCGTTGGCAATCTTCAGAGGAATGTCCGCTGATGCGGAGTTTGAGGGGTATGGCGACTGCTGTGGTGTTCGGCTGGACTTGCTGATAGGAGGGGGCTTGCCAATGCTACTAGACGCTGAACTTGGGGCTGCGACGGGAGATGAGTTAGAGTTCGAGGTGGGCGTCTGGGCGTCTCGTAGTGATTTTGGTGCTGGCGGTCCAAGGTATGATTTGCGATTGTGTTGTTCCATCATGCTGACTGCCCATTCCTCCAGGTTGACAGGCGTGCGCTTGGCGGCCTGCAAGAAAGCATCCTTGTCCTGAAAGATGTTAGTCCTGTATCATTTTAATACAAAAACATAGAAGTTGACTTACATATAATTCACGAGGTGTTGGACGCTCCTCGGACTTCTTCAAGAGACACTTTCCAACAAAGTCATGCAGGATAGGCGGGAAAGCATCACTCTTGGGCAGCTTAGGTGCGGTTTCGTGAACAATTTGCTGGAGAAGATCAAGAATACCCATTGGTCCTGCGCTCGCGCGGTTTCCAGCAGCTGAGTCTGAGTGATCGAATGGGAATTTTCCAACAGCCAACTCCATGACTGTCAAGCCCACACTCCATACGTCGGATCGAACCGTATAGGCGCCTCCCTGGATTCGCTCAGGGGCCATGTATGTTGAAGTGCCAACGAATGTATCGGCAATAGAATTGACAGTCTCGGTAGCGACACCGAAGTCACAGAGCTTGATGTTACCACGAGAGTTGACCAAAATGTTGGAGGGTTTGATATCACGGTGCATGATGCGGTGGGCTTCGTAAAGGTAGACCAAGCCAGCCAGAACGGATTCGGTGATCTTTCCTAGCACATCAACTCGTACAGGACCGAAGTCCTTAGAAACACGATCCAGAGAACTGGCGATATGTCAGCTTACGTCCTTCACAATTTCCACACTGATAAACCTACCCGAGATCCATATATTCCATGCACAACACAATATCTCTCGCCTCGTTCTGGAATGCACCGTAAAAAGTGACAATATTGGGGCAGTTGCAGTCGTGTCCAACTCGGAGTTCTCGTAGGATCTGCTTCCGCACATTTTCTTTGGCTTCGACACGAATGATCTATTGCGGGGACATGCGGGATTAGCGACGATGGACGATTGGGAGCACAATAATTAGGGTCCGTACCTTTCGAGCCATCACCACCTTGGTGGATGCGTGCATCACCTTGGACACGGTGCCTCCATTTCCAGCACCCAGTTCCTTTAATGTGACCAAGTCCTCACTGCGGAGATCGAGGCGGAACTCCAGGCCGATTTCAAGGGTGTCTGTGCGGTTGCTTTCGCTGTTTCCAATCGCCCCAGGGACTTGTGCATCACCGTCGGATCCGTTGGCGGCAGGCTTAGGGGCCGCATTGAGGGCAAGTCCTTTGACGTTCTTCCGTTTCAACGTCCGGGCCTTGAACGGGTCCGCCATGGCGCTTCAGACAAGATGTATCGGGCAAAATGCGAAAGGGGGAAAAAAAAGCAGGATAGCAAAGAACGGAGAAAGTGAGTATCAGCGCGTTTCCCAAACCGATGGGGATTAGAGTCAGGACAAGCCGAGCTAACAGCGGGGAAGCCGATATCACCTTGCGATGTTCTTGGCGACGCTGATTGGACCTTGCGGGCGCGTCGATTCGACCAACTAGAGACTTAAAATATACTCGGCGCCAAACTGATGGTCACTGATGGTTTAAGGAGGAATTTTCCAGAGATCTTCAGACTAAGCCCGCTACTATTAATGAAACAATTGGGGGGTTCCACTCGGGCTGAATTGGGTTGAGAACTTGATATTCAGACGTTTCAGCCTCTACGGTAGATGTCATTGAAGAAAATTTTCAGTCAATAGTAATATAGAATCATGTCAATATGCTCAATGTAATAATAACGCCAATATGCATTGATTGAGGATCGGACTGGGCAGGACACATCTTGACACTGGGCACCGTGATAGTCACGTGACATAGTATCAAGCCACAGCTGATCCCAGAATGTGGCTGGTGAAAGCCACACTAGCATCGACCAATCACCGCCACCCGCGTCCTCCCTCGCCGATGGCCGCGATTCTTCCTTCTGACAACTTGTTGCTTCAATCTCACCATCTCCCCGCTCTACTCCCCGCCGCAGAACGCAAGTCACCATCAGGCTTCATAATTGCGCCCCTTAGCCTTTGATCACTCACCCGACACTGCCTTCCCAATCCCTCTCCGGTCCCAAGGAATAGGGATCTTCACCTTCGGGCAAGATGAGTCTTCGCGATCTGGTCGAGGGTGAGGCAATCATGGACGATGATGAGAACGACGAAGAAGTTGCCGACGACTATGATGGCGAGGGTCAGGTTCGTCAGGGTGCAGGCACCACCAACCATTACAATGACTCCAGCGAGGAAGAGGACGAAGAAGAGGATGATGAGGAGGCTGCTCGCGCTGTAAGTTTAGGTGCCATGAGCTGAAGATGGCCGTCAGCGCTAACTATAATGGCTAGGTTCGTGAAGGCTTCATTGTCGACGAAGACGAAGAAGATGAGCGCGCTCATCGCAGACACAAAAAACGCCCACGCGCCGCTCGCGAAGAGGAACATCTGGATGAAGACGATCTGGAGCTCATTGGACATACTCCCAGTCAACAGCGGGGGCCAGCTACAGAGGTATGTAATCTACAATTTCAACCAGTGTTTTGCTAACAGGAACCCGGTTCCAGTCAAAGTTCAAGCGCTTGAAGCGAGGCAAAGATCGCGAGAGCCACCAACCGTCCCATGGCGTCGATGATATCTTCAATTCCGATGAAGAAGAGGAAGCACAGCAATATGCCCGACCAGGCCAGCGCCGCGTCATGCGCGATGAGATGGATGATTTCATCGAGGAAGATACCTTCTCCGACGACGAGGCTCAACGTGAGCGGGATGATATGGAGGTAGCGCCTGCTTCCAGAGTCAATAAGACCGGACTGATCCCTACCGACACCTCGGGTCTAGACGAAAATGCGCTCGAGGATATGCGCGCTGCCTTTGGTGATGGCACAGAGTACGATTTTGCACTGCAAATGGAAGAACAGGAAGACGCAGAAAAACAAACCGAAGAGCGTCATCTCGACTTGAAGGACGTCTTTGAACCATCCGAGCTCGCCGAGCGGATGTTGACTGAAGATGATAATGAGATCCGTCTCCTCGATGAACCCGAACGCCACCAAGTCGCTCGCAAGCCGTATAAGCATGTCACCCTGACAGAAGATCAATTCCGGGAGGAAGCCGTTTGGATCTCTAACTTAATGCTGTTGAAGAAACGCATGGAGCCAGAACTGCGAGAACCTTTCCAGCGCTCTGTCGCCAAGATGCTGGAATTCTTGATCACAGATGACTGGGAGGTCCCGTTCATTTTCCAACACCGCAAGGATTATATGATTCATGCCGTCAAGGAAATGGACAATGGCGCCGACCCCGACGACGATTCTGCGCAATATAGCATCCGCGCCGAGAAGCTTCTCAACATGACGGATCTCTGGGATATCTTCGACCACGACCTCAAATTCCGCGCCTTGATTGATAAGCGTGGTACAATCCAAAAGTCATATGATAGCCTGCGTGACTTGTTCAATGTCAGCGACTCCAACGTGGAGGATCTGCTAGCTGCCGCCGCTAGTATGGAAGAGCTTCAGGACGTGCAAGACTACATTCACTTCCAATACTCCTCTCAGCTACGTGATCTGAGCCAGCTGAATGGCGAAGCTAACGGAGAGACTCAACGCCGCAAGGCAACTGGTCGTTCATTCTTCGAGCGTGTCCGAAACGGAAATGCTTACGGCATGGTGCGCGCCTTTGGAATCACTGCTGATGCCTTTGCTCAAAATGCTTCTAAAGAGGGTCGGAGGCAATACACAGAGGATCCCGCTGAGCATCCCGACCAGATGGCGGATCAATTCGTTGACAACGACTTCTCTAATAGCACACACGTTCTGAAGGCAGCAAAAAGCATGTTTGCCGAGGAGCTTGCCCTCAGCCCTAAGATGCGCAAGGTCATTCGACAGGCCTACTACATGAACGGAGTTGTTGATTGTTTCCGCACGGAGAAAGGACTTCGCCGGATTGACGAGCAGCACCCATACGCTGAGTTCAAATATTTGCGTAACCAACAGCTCAGTGATATTGCCCGTCGCCCAGAGATGTTCCTTCGTATGCTCAAGGCCGAGGAAGAAGGTTTAATGGATGTTCGCGTCCGTTTCGAGAACTTCGATCAATTCCGCTCGCGGTTATACGCTGATATCGAGTCCGACAACTACAGCGAGCTTGCCGACGCTTGGAACCGCGTCCGTCGTGATGTCTTGGATCTTGCCCTTAGCAAACTGGAAAAGTTGATTAATCGCAGCGTCAAAGAGAATATTCGCCAGGAATGTGAAAATCATGTGGCCAGGGAGTGTCGCGAAGCCTTCTCCCAGCGTCTAGACCAGGCCCCTTACAAACCGAAGGGCATGGTTCTTGGTACTGTCCCCCGTGTCCTCACTCTTTCCACAGGGTCTGGACAATTCGGCCGGGATCCCATTCACTGGGCCTACACTGAAGAAGACGGCCGTGTGCTGGAGAATGGCAAGTTCCTTGATCTTTCAGTGGGAGACGAGAGCCGAGGCATATCAGACGGTGCCAATGTAGCTGCCTTTGTGGAACTGATCGATCGCCGTCGCCCGGATGTCATTGGTGTCTCAGGTATGACACCAGACACTCGCCGTTTGTACTCAGCCATCTCGGACCTCGTCAAGTTCAAAGATATGCGGGGTGCATCATACACAGATGACCGCGATGATGAAGTCAGTGATCCTCTGGAGGTGGTTATCGTCAATGATGAGGTTGCCCGGTTGTACCACAACAGCCCTCGCGCCCGAAGTGACAACCCTGGCTTCGGGCCTCTCACTCATTACTGTGTGGGTCTGGGCCGTTACTTGCAGAGCCCCCTCAAGGAATATGCGTCCTTAGGCCGTGACATCGTCTCCATTCAGTTCAAGCCCGGCCAGCAGCTAGTGTCCCAGGACCTTCTCATCAAACAGCTTGAAACCGCTATGGTTGACATGGTCAACCTTGTCGGTGTTGATCTTAACGAAGCAGTGGGCGATACAGCGACAGCTAATCTCTTGCCGTACGTATGTGGTCTTGGACCTCGCAAGGCCGCTCATCTACTCAAGATCGTGAATATGAACGGCGGGGTTGTTAACAACCGAGTGGAATTGCTTGGTGTCAATGCACAGTACCCGGCCATGGGTGTCAAAGTTTGGAACAACTGTGCCAGCTTTGTCTACATTGACTTTGAGAATGCCGATCCCGATGCCGATCCGTTGGACAACACTCGTGTGCACCCCGAAGATTACGATATTGCACGTAAGATGGCTGCCGACGCATTGGAGTTGGACGAGGAAGATATCAAGGCCGAGACTGATGAGAACGGCACTGGCGCCATCATGCGGAAGCTCTTCCGCGAGGAGGCACAGGACCGTGTTAACGACCTGATTCTGGAGGAGTATGCAGAGCAATTGGAGAGGAACCTCAACCAGCGCAAACGTGCCACGCTTGAGACAATCAGAGCTGAATTGCAACAACCATACGAAGAACTGCGAAAGCAATTCGTCTTCCTCAGCACCGATGACATTTTCACTATGCTCACCGGTGAAACGCTTGATTCCCTCACACTAGGCATGGTGGTTCCTATTGCCATCAAGCGGGTGTTCGAAGATCACATTGAAGCTAAGTTGGATTGTGGAGTTGAGGTGCTTGTTGCCGAGACTGAATTGGGTGTTCCCGCCGAGATTCCCGTGCGCAATGCATACCAGCCTCATCAGACTGTCCCAGCTAAGATCTTGTTCCTGAACCGCAAAGGCTTCTCTTGCAACGTCTCTCTGCGTGAAGACCAGGTCAGCCATCCATCTCGTCGAAACCCCGACCATGGCTTCGGCGACTGGGATGACCAGCAAGAGCGAGCCGACCAGGATTCGCTGCAGGAGAAGACTCAGCGCGGCGGTCAGGCTATGCGTGTTATCAAGCACCCGCTCTTCCGACCTTTCAACTCCACCCAGGCTGAAGAGTTCCTGGGCTCCCAGAGCACTGGTGATGTTGTCATTCGGCCATCGTCTCGGGGCCACGATCATCTAGCAGTCACTTGGAAGGTGGCCCAAGGTGTGTACCAGCACATTGATGTTCTTGAGCTGGACAAAGAGAACGAGTTCTCCGTCGGCCGTGTCCTCAAGGTCGGTGGTCGTTACAGCTACAGTGATTTGGATGACCTGATCGTCAACCACGTCAAGGCGATGGCCAAGAAGGTGGACGAAATGATGTGTCACGAAAAATTCCGCAAAGGCAGTAGCAAGGCTGAGACAGGTATGTTTGAGAGATCATAGATTGGTTTCCTAGATTCTAACGTTTTCTTCCAGATCAATGGCTCGAGACCTACACCAAGGCCAACCCCCGTCGCTCGGCCTATGCCTTCTGTACCAACCCCAAATACCCCGGTTACTTCTTCCTTTGCTTCAAGGCCGGCGAGCATGCGCGACTCCAGAACTGGCCCGTCAAGGTCATTCCTCAGGGTTACGAACTACAAAAGAACCCTTACCCCGACATGAATGCCCTTTGCAATGGCTTCAAGCTGATGTTCAGTAACATGAGCCAAGGCCGGAGGTGATCGTCTGCCATTTTATTTTCGTCTGTATAGTGTACTATCTTTTTTTCCCCATTGAAATCAGCAGAAAAAGGGCCCCAGGGCATTGCATGGAAATTTCTTCTTTTCTAATTTGATACACACCGATGTACACAATAATATTGTCCAATGATATACCTCGGTAGTATTGAATATTTAGTGTGTAGTGTGTACTCCGTAAGGCTGTATAAGAACACGAGTACGAAGTACACATGTGAGCTGGCTTGGCCTCGGTTTCAACCTGTTTCTATTTTCTTGGCTTCAGGGACTCAGGACTTAATATTGGGCAATTTAGTCAATTCCATAAGTTTCTATATTTCTACAATCTTGAATTCTGCATACTATTTTTATTCTATATATAAATCCCCGGCCGCTATTAATCTGTGGCGCATCTCCGCATCGCCACGTTCAGCCGCACCGGACCGCGTCGGCTTAGATTACTGAGGCACTGAGGTTCTGACATTGTACAACCCCTCACTGCGCAACCATGGCGGCCATGGAGGAGCTGGAGATTCACAGCAAGGTACGATCCCGATATATTTCTGGTGTATCGGACTAATTCCCTGGCAGTCGTATTTTGTTCGTTGGATCAATGTCAACGCCAACCACACCATCTCGTGGAGTATTCAGCCGCACAAGAAGTCTGTCAACTTCGGCATCTTCAAACACCCCGGACAGTCGCCTACTCTGAGTTCTCAGATCCCTGCCTCCGATTCCCAAAGCACCGATTCCACCGAGAATCTCCCCGCAACCGCAACCACGGCCGGCGCGCGACAACAACAGTCCGCCGTAATCGAGAAGCTGACCGGGATTGGTCTGAAGACCATCAAATGGACAGGGAAATGCGAGGCGGACAAGATTACGCAAGGTACCTTCGATGTACCGCTCAATGAGGGGGGCAACTACGCGCTGGTGTTCGACAACACCTTCTCCAAACAAATATCCAAGACCCTGACGCTGGTCCTCCTGACCTATCCGACCGGCCTGCCGCCTCATACCTCCGCCTCGAATACCGCCGGACGCACTCAACCGGGTGCATCCACTGATTCCTTGCCGCAGCCCAAGACTCGGGGGAGGGGTAACAGTCGCGCTACTCTCAACTCCCAGATCGACACGTCGAATCAGAATTTCCACACGGGATTGCTGCAGAAGCGCCGCCGAAAACGCCACCAAGGCTGGGCGCGTCGGTACTTCTCGCTAGATTTCACCTCGTGCACACTATCTTATTACCACGACCGTAACTCTGCCGCACTGCGGGGCGCGATTCCACTCTCTCTAGCGGCCGTTGCGACCAACGAGAAGACCCGAGAGATTTCAATCGACTCTGGTACTGAGATCTGGCATCTTCGTGCCAGTAACGAACATGACTTTGGCGCGTGGAAGCAAGCGTTGGAGAGAGCTTCTTCTAAGAATGCCCCCAAGGACAGCAATTCTGGACTAGGTGTTCCTCCCGAGCTGCGACTATATGCGCCCTCGCAGTCTTCTCCGGCGGAGGAGCATGAATGGACACGGGTGCAGAGTCTTGTTAGCCAGATCTCCGGGTCGCGAGATGCGATCCGTCGGCTTGCCAAGGATACCGACCCCAAATATCTCGCTTCATCCACCCCCAATGTCAATATCGACCGGCCTCGCTCGCGCGGTAGGTCTCCTAGCCCTCAGCCTACCCCCCAGCCCGGTGCCCAGGACGCTGCTCCTAGTGAGGAGACCAAGCGACCTTTTTGGAAGCGCAAGACGAGTGGCCAGTCGCAAACTAGCACCAAACGCCCATCGGCTGTGACTGCGAATTCGAACTCGTCGCAACTTGTGGTGCCATCTAAAGATGTCAAGGGAAAGCCTGCCAGTATCACCAGTCATTCCGACAACATGGATGAAATTCATGATCATCTGATGGCGGTGCTGCGCGATCTTGATCATGCTGTCTCTGAGTTCTCTACGCTGATTGCTGAGAACAGGGAGCGACGTACCCCTCCAAAGCCTTCTATGGTTCCCAGGCGGAGCATGGAGTCGGACATGTCGCAAGAATTCTTTGACGCAACTGATGGTGCTGGGGACAGGTCTCCCCTCTTGACCATTCAAGACAGCGATGATGAGGGCCCTGAGGAGGATCGACCTAGCTCAGCTGTCGCAGAAGTCGAGGATGATGCTCCCTCGGATAGTGACAGTGTATCTGATGCAACAGCAACTCGACAGGAGAGCGGCAGTGCCGCGGGGCTGTTCCCGACTAAACCCAAGTCATTGATCCCACTGCCTTTAGACACTGTTAAGCGCCGTGCGACCATTCTTGCCCCCACCGTCCTGCCCCCAAGCTTGATTGGCTTCCTGCGCAAGAATGTCGGCAAGGACTTGTCTACAATCTCAATGCCCGTTTCGGCCAACGAGCCAACGTCTCTCCTGCAACGTGCAGCGGAAATTTTGGAATACTCAGACCTTTTGGACAAGGCCAGCCAGTCTTCTGACCCTGTCGAGCGGTTGATGCTCGTGACTGCATTCGCAGTGTCCTCCCTCTCGGCTAACCGGGTTCGCGAACGTTCAATTCGCAAGCCCTTCAACCCCATGCTAGGTGAAACCTACGAGCTTGTTCGTGAGGACCGTGGCTTCCGCTTTATTGCCGAGAAGGTCTCCCACCGTCCTGTCCAACTCGCGTACCAAGCCGACAGCAAAGACTGGTCTCTCTCGCACTCTCCTCTCCCCAGCCAGAAATTCTGGGGTAAATCCGCCGAGATCACCTACGAGGGCCGCGTCCGCGTCAGTCTCCACTCAACTGGTGACCGCTTCAGCTGGACCCCCGCATCATCTTTCCTTCGCAACATCATTGCAGGCGAGAAATACGTGGAACCAGTTGGTGAACTCTCCATCACCAACGAATCAAATGGACAACGCTCAATCTCCACCTTCAAAGCCGGCGGCATGTTCTCTGGCCGCAGCGAAGAAGTCTCCACTCGCGCCGTGGACTCCAACGGCAACCCACTTGCCCTCGGTCTGACAGGAACCTGGCCTTCTTCGCTGACACTCACCCGCGACGGCAACCCAACCGGAAACACTGTCTGGACCGCCGGCTCTCTCGTCCCCTCCGCACCTAAACATTACGGCTTGACCTCTTTCGCCGCTACCCTCAACGAGATCACCCCGATCGAAGAAAAGCATCTCCCAGCTACAGACTCGAGACTGCGACCTGACCAGCGTGCTCTGGAAGAGGGAGACCTTGACCGCGCAGAGGAAGTGAAAGTACAACTTGAAGAGGGACAGCGCTCACGGAGACGTGCGATGGAGGATTCCGGCGAGACTTGGACTCCGCGCTGGTTCACGCGGGCTGGAGATGAGGCGGATGGCGAAAACGCTTGGCGTTTGAAGGGTGGGAAGGATGGATATTGGGAGGAGAGGGCTAGGGGAACCTGGTCTAATGTTGTTCCCGTTTTCGAGAACTAGATGCTTGGGCATCGTGTGGACGTTTTGATGTGTGTGTCGTGTTTGGGGCAGGACCTTCTTCACTCTATTTAGAAATCAATAGGTACATTTCTCCCTTGTTTTCCATGTCTGTAGGCCGGGCCCCGGGGTAATCTGGGCCTGCCAGACTTCAGGAGCTCATCTTACTAGGCTTCGGTTTTAATCAATTGGATCAACCCATGGGGGATTGAAGTTGAAGATTAAGCTAATATTAATCTTTTTGATAAATATGAGGGTGACCAAACGCACTTGTCCTTTGGAAACTCAACATCATCATTTTCGGAAACTGAAAAGATATGTAACTATAGATACATTAAGGGATGAAGATGTGAGGACATGGACCTCTTCCACTTGAGCAGGACTAACGATCAAGGGAAAACAGGTTCAACAAGGAAAGAAGATCCTCTTCGTCCAATACAACGTCTTGCATCTCGAGAGGTCGAAAAGGGTCATCGAATAAAACACAATAAGGAATCATCAGAGCGCCATCGCTACTTAAGTAGGTGTCTGAACTTCGATTTACTCTGTCTGTTGCCCGTTATCCTGGGTCCTGACCACGGTTGCAGCGTCTGTAGTAGGCCCTGATTCAGCCCTTTGCTCCTGAAACCATGCCCAGACTTGTATGGTAGCTCAGGTAGAAGCCGGAAAGGCCAGGACCAAAGCGACAATCGCAACAACGATTGTTGCCCGGCTGAAATTTTGGTCATTTCGATTTCAGCAAACGAGTAGGGCGGCTGCAGATGAAAGGGTTGATGAAAAGGTGTCAGTGATGAAAGTATCATCATCTGGCAGAGACAACGTGGAAGTGAAGGTAGAATGATTCAAGCAGAGGGGAAGTGACCGCTTGCTCTGTAGAAAGAGCTTCTGGTTAACGTCCGTTCCTTTCTCAACCTTTGACAGATGGGGACAGATCCGGCGATTCTAAAGTTGCGGCCACAGTGAGAAGATTGTGTCCTTGGGCGTTCAGACACATCGAGACGTGATTTGCCTGCTCCTCTCCTTCTTGCTCTCGTCACCATGCGCACTTGTCCTTCAGAAGCTGAAAACCACCATTTCGCATTGTCAAGCAATTTTGATGAGCTTCAAGAGATTATTCAAGAGAGAAGAAAAACAGTTTGGTAGTCAAGGGTATTGGAAAGTACTAAAATTCGGGAAAGAGCCCTGGTCTACTAGAGCATCACCTTAGATAATCTGCTATTTCCATTATTCATGCAGTACCCGACGTAAAGAGACCTTCTACACGGGATATTCAACCTTGCTTTCTTCCACTCTTCCTACTTCAAGCCTGGTTGACCTGCTCAAGGAATTCCAACAATTCCACTTTCTCCTCCGGCAGTGTGTCACCACAGTAAAAATTGAGGTGTCGATCTCCAGCCTTGGGGTGAACTTCCAAATAGTCCTCTTTCGTGATGGGTGCCTTTGCGGCTTCCAAAGCAGTAGGCATGCGCACATTCTCGAGTTGGAGGTTAACATTCGCTCCAGCATTCACCAGCCTCTCAGCACATGACTTTTGCCCAAAGTATGCCGCAGCAACGAGGGCGCTCCCGTATTTCCCGACTGGGGTTGCGTTGACATCTGCTCCACCTTCAATCAGGGTGGTAATGATGTCCTCTTGCCCAAGTATCGCGGCAAACGTGAGAAAACTGCCATAGACCGACAGATCGCCCGTCAAAGATGAATTGGCAGCCACACCGTTTTCCAGTAAGACCTTGACACCCTCGCAGGTACCAGAGGAGATTGCGGATGTGATGATGCTACCATGATCACCTACCTGCGCGTTGACATCGGCGCCATGGGAGACCAGTAGCTGGATCAGGTCACCATCTCCACGCGATGCGGCTGCAGCGAGAGCGTTGGGATAGCGGCCGCTCTCAAGCTTCGTGTTGGCATCGGCCCCTGACTCCAACAAAATCTTCACAATGGGCTTCTTATCACTATATGAATCCGCCCCCACTATGCTTGTCAAGACATTGCCAAAGTCCTCGCGATTCAGCTGCAAGTTGGGATTGGCACCTGCATCAAGTAAGAGCTTGGTGATAGCGCCATCCCTGTCGAACGAGAGATCACTGTGCGCCGAAGCCGCTAGAGCAGATGGGTATTCCCCATTCTCAAGCAGCATATCAACCTGAGCTCCTGCTTCAAGCAAGCAGCGGACCGTTGCCTCGTTGGTGTTGTAGCTTGCGACAGCTGCACATAGGGCACTGCCATTATCTTTATTGGGGATTTGAGCGTTGACCTCCGCCCCAGCTTCCAGGATCAACTTCGTGATCTCGGCTGAGCCCCCATATGCTGCCGCTGCGAGGACACTGCCGTGAAGATCACTGGCTGACCTGTGAACATCTGCACCACCCTCGAGAAGGATTTTAACACACCCCAGGTGACCCTCGGCAGCTGCCTCCATTAAAGGGTTTCCACTGGCTGGATTTACCTCCGCTCCGCCCTTGAGAAGCAGCTGAACACACTCAGTCCAGCCCTTTGAAGCTGCTCGGGCAAGGGGGCTTTCACCAGTCCAGTTCGGATCCGCTCCATTGTCAAGGAGCAACTGAACACATTTCAAGCTCTCGCTCACAGCTGCACCAATTAGGGGCACGTCATTCGGCGGGTTGACATTGGCTCCCTTTTCAAGCATTCGGCGGACAATCTCAGCATTCCCTCTCCCGGCGGCCACGGAAAGCAATGTTTTGGTTTCACCCTCGATCAACAGATTGACATCGGCTCCATGGTCCAGGAAATAGATCACCATCTCTTCATTTAGATAGTATGAATCAAGAGCCGCAGCCAGAATCCTACCATCCGTGAATCGTGGGACTGGCTTATTGATATCGGCTCCTTGTTCAACGAGATAGCGAGCACAGTCAAGATGGTCACAATCCACCGCCTGAATGAGAGGACTCTTTTCCTCATTATCAGACAGCTTGTGAAGGTCGGCTCCACGTTCAACGAGATAGCGGACACAATCCAGATCACCGCCTTCGACTGCTGATATCAAGGGGGTAGTCCAACGAGATCCCTGGTTAATGTCGAGATGACATTTTTCCACGAGGTATTTGAGACTGTCGAGCTTTTTGTTCTTAGCCACGCCGCCAAGTACATTCAAGTCATGCCCCGGCGCAGATGCATGCAAGTCAGCACCGGCTTCCTCAATGACGAAGCGAATAGTACCCAAGTCTCCATGGGCCAGTACTCGATCGACGATTCTCCCCTGTGCTGGGTCTCGTGGTGGCTTGTTTACGTCTGCGCCGGCATGAATCAGACATCTGATGATTTCCGGATTTCCATTAGTGGATGCGATCTCAAGAAGAGTGCCTTGACCGTTCAGGATCAGCTTTTTGTGCACATCGGCCTTTGCTTCGTTGACCAGGTATTTGGTAACTTCGGCGCGATTCAAGGTGACTGCAGCAGTGAGTGCACTGTCAAAACAGCCATTATTGGGAGCATCCCAATCAAAGCGGTAGGTATCGTCCTCTTTCGGAACTACTTCGCCATCACTATCATAATCGTCGTCATAACTGTCGAAATCCTTGGTGTTCAATGCAATGTTTGGATCGGCTCCGGCTTGAACAAGACACTTGACAACGTCTGTATGTCCCCAGTAAGCTGCTGCAATCAATGCACTACCGAAGAACGGTCCAAGCTTTTGGTTAACGTCCGTTCCTTTCTCGATCAACCTTTGACAGATGGGGACAGATCCTGCGATTGCGGCCACAGTGAGAAGATTGTGTCCTTGGGCGTTTGTTTCAGACACATCGATGGATGGGCTTTCCCACCACTCTGACAATATGGCGTCGAACGCAAACCGACACATTGCAAATATAGGGCGATCAGGTGGATCCAATTCGCTGCACCATTGCATTGTTGCGGAATAGGAGTTATCAATCTCTCGAAGAGTGATGTCGTTTCCATCAAACCCTGATATCTGGAATGGCGAGGTGTCTCTGATAACTTCATCAAAGCTACCATCTCTTTGGATCCGCTCAAACCACCTCTTGTACTGCGCACTGCTTTCATGAGGTGCGCCAAGGAAAGATTTCAGATGCGCAGCAAGGTCACTGTCCTCTGTTGCCTGTGCGGCATGAACGTGAATAACCCAATTGTGCTTCGCATAGAAGTGCAACGAATACTTTCTCTCACTGCCAAAGTAATCGACCTCTGCGTCGGGAGACATGGTGTCATCATCAAAGAACTCCTTCACCACATCTGGGAACTCTTCCTGTTCATACGCGGAGATGAAGAAAGAAAGACAAGAAATTGCGATGTGGCAGTGTGCTTGCGGCAAGCTCCAGCCATGCGCAGACTCCAAATATTCAACGACCGACAGATGTGAGAAGCGCCAATTCGATTCGGGATCAACAACGAGGAAATTTCCGCACAAGGAGAGCAACCCTTGTTCATCAATCTCATCGGATGAGATAGCACCTTCTTCCTGTGCGCCCACACGAATGGCCGATAGAAGAATATTGCTGTTCAGAGGCATGTTCGCAGCCATAACCCACTTGAAAGCTCGTTTGACAAAAGTGCTGTCAGGCTCTCCGAGGCTCTCGATCTCATTCCAGATCTCATCATAGGCCTTTTGAAGATCCTCAGGTAGGTTGTCCAGACGCTTCCATACATTTGACTCGGTTCTGCATCTAGTGATCTGGTGGACTTGCAGGGATGCCCATTGGAACCTGCTTGTGTTAGTTTGTCGATCAATCAGAGAAAATAACTTGGGGATATCTTACATTCCCTGGCAGCGTTCGAGCAGCCTCTCAACGATCTTGCCCTTCATACGACCAATGAAAACAGCCTTCTTGGCAAGCTTATCCAGCTGCTGGTCAAGGAAGCGCTGAATGTCAGGAGCATTGTGACTTGCTTGAATAGTCACTCCGGTCCTGCCTTCTTCTTGAAGCTGAAGCTGAACATCGGGGTCAGGACGACTTGCGATGTAAATCTTGAGGGTGTTCTTTGACTCCGCCAGCAGGGAGTTGAACATCTCAATCAGTTTGTCACGGGAATCTTGATCACATTCATCAAATGCATCGATGACAAGGGTGGTCTTCGTGTAAAGGTTCAGTGAAGTCACAATTTGCTCCTGACAAGTATCAAAGCTGAGGGTGGTTCCTGACTCCTCGGCCTTTTTGCAGAGTTCTTTCAGCTTGATCTGCACTGACTGAGGGTTGCTGGCTGAAGTCGAAAGCTGGCGCACATAGCTGCGAATGATAGCGAGCGAGTCACCTCGGTCTTTCTCATTGCGGTTGCAGTAGAAATACGCAAATCCCTCGTTTCTCGGTAGGTCTTCAAGCTCGTTCTTGATGAGATCAACGACTCTAGATGTGAGGTATGTTTTGCCAGTACCAGCTATGTGGCGTTAGCTTTTTCAAAACGATGATAATTTGATTTGTACAACTTACGAGATCCCTGAAGCCAGAAAATACCAGAGGAAGTACTCTCCTCCCAGCGACGGAATTCTCCATCTTGCAATAGCCATTCGCCAGTGCCAGGGGTTCTCGTCTCCCTCACATTGTCGTGGGGCTTTCCAAATTGAAGGGGTGAGATCTTCTGCAGGAGCTTCATTCGTTCTTCTTCGTCTGTCTTGTCAAGAAGCTTTTGCACATTTTCGTCCACGCGAACCAGTGGAGTGTTGAGACAATCCAACATTCCGATCATTCGATCGTCGGCTGCTGCGCTGCGGCGAGTTTCACAGGCTTGGACGTCACGCAGCAATTCATCTTCCTGTGCAGCAAGCGACGAAAGACCGCCTGAGACATTACCCGGGTTCAGGATTGCCTCGAGAGTCCGTCTAGCTGTGTTCTGTGAGAACAAGCTGCCCGAGTCGGCTAACAGGTCTAAAGAAGTCTTGTAGATACCGATGAGGGCTCCTTCGAGACCCTGCGAAAGCTTGCCCCCATCTTCAGAGCTATTGACGAGGTAAACCTGCTCGTATACCTGACCGCGACTAACAATTCGAACGATACTTTCGGTTGTGCCGAGAAGTGCTCCCATTTGTTCTTCACCAATCACGGGAATCTGTGATACATTGTCAGCCTTCCTGTTGTCAGGTCACTCGAAGATATATGGATCACTCACCTGCATCAAAGACTTGATAACAGACCATGGCATACTAGCTTGAGGCGGGGCAAATTGAATGGCGATATCTCCGGCCTTCTCCAACCATCCAACAATTTTGGTGGTGTAATTCCGGAGAACGATGTCATTGTCTCCAATTGATACCCGCCAAAACTTCTTTTCGCATTCAGCCTGTTTCTGGTTCACCAGCCCAACTAGATCTTCGATCTCCGATTCAACAGAGCCAGAGTTGAGTTTGTCTAGTCCAAGGCTCTTCAGCTTTTCCTGCTTGGCCGGGGGCAACTGCTTGAGAGCAATCGCCCACAGATCCTTGGCAGGAGTCTCTGCCTCCTTTGAAGTCTCGGCGGGAGTGGGGGTGTGCTCTGCATCGCTGGGTCCTTTGCCAGCCGACGGTGTGGCTGTAGCCGAAGCATCTGGGAGAGCCGGGGCTTCTTTCTGGGCTGGCGCGGGGGCCGGCACCGGTGCCGGTGTTGGAGCTGGGGCTTCGGTCACGTTCTCCGGCTCGCGTTCAGCCTGTTGAAGGTAAGAGATTAGTATACGGTTGGCGTAAAACTGGGTCGCAACTTCGACTTACAGGCTTCTTCGGTTCATCTTTCTTCCCTTTGCTCTTATGGCGACGGAGCTTGTTCTTCAATTTGTCGAACATCTTCTAGTTCACTTCCTGGCTACAGGCGTGTGGATACTGAGCTGTGGGTTTCCCGAGATTCTGTGGCACATCAACCCAGTGATGTCGACTGATAAAAAGAAGAATGAAGAATGAAGAATGGGAGGGGTAGGTGTGTCTTCCCTGAATTTGGCATTGAATCCACAGTTCAGCTGCACCACTCGATTGGGTTATGATATTCCCGTCCTAAGTGGGTGATCCACGTTCGATTTGCACGGGCAAATAATGATACATACACGGATGCTTGAGGCTGCGTGAAGGGTAATTGATACTCCATTATCCCAGCCTTGGGTCATATACACCGATTAACTTCGCCTTCCATCATGGTTAACAAAGGTTGAGAATAGTTGAGACATCCGCTGTCAATGCAGCTTCGGAAATCAATGACCAATGGCTGCGGCGAACATGAATCGCCAGGTGTGAGCGGGGGTGTTCAGCCGAACGGAGCATTTGTCGGCTAGCATCAACCATCGAGAGCACTGACTGGTCCAGCTTGGACTCCATATTAGATCGCGTATGCACGCGGGCCCACTGCTCTCTGTAGGGGCCCCACTATAGACTCGATGAGTTCCTTCAAGCATGACAAAAATGGGGAGCGACAGCGTGGCTGCAAATCATGTCAAGCAAAGATCAGAGAGTTCTGGTATTGTGGATTACTTGATGCGGCGTTAAGTTAGGCCCAAATCCTTATTTCAAGGGCATTGAACCTGCACGAGTGGCCCCTATGACGTAGGGCAGTGACAGACGGACGACTTAGACGACCCGAGATGATGAATACTCCATGTTTTTTGATGTCAAGATGGGAGGTTTCCAGTCCTGCTAAGGGGTCGCATTAAACATTCAAATGCCATGCTTCACAAAGTTCGACTTCGGGAGGTCCCGACTTCCCGAACCACAAACCGTGGTGTCAGAACCCCACTCCAAAGCGCCCCCGAATTCAGTCGAAGCGCTCGAATGTAGAACAAATTGGCCCTTTTGATGGTAAGTTCGATATTTTGCCTAGATTCACTAGAGCCTGACCATGTAGGTTTCGAACCAAAACCCATCTGGTACAAAGCGCTGGATGAGTTATATATGAATATCTAGGACCCCAACGAAACGGTAGTGGTGTATATTTGCGAATTAGCGGCAAAAGGTGATCGCACAAATTGCATGGTGATTTCTGATTCTTTCTCTTGCAGGTCGGCAGAGACTTTTCGTATTCGTTGGTCCTCTGGTACCGTGATACGGTCCATAATGATTTCCGTATTCTGTTCCTCAATTTCCATGATCCGCTGGGCACAGAGACCAGAATAACGATCTTGCCATATACCGTGGTACATTGGGGACTGAAGCATCAACGCGATTGCTTTTCTGCGAATTGTGGGATGACGACAGCGAGAGGCGACAAGGAACATAGGGGGTATGATCCCCAAGTCAAAACTAAACAGCAAGCTGTAATCTTCCGACATTTCAACACACGTGTGGGTGAGGGTTTCCGCGAGATCGACTATGATCTGGAAACGAGGAGTATGCTGGTCAAAAATGCTTTCAGTTTGGGCGTGATATGTTTCAATGATCACGGCCGAGACGTGAAAGTACATTTCAAGCAAGTTGCGAGTGCGCATTTGCAGTGTCAAGCGCTCTTCTGAGAAGATGGAAGTATCTAAGGCGGCTTTCCACTGACACAAAACGTCCATAGAGGCCTGTGTAGGACCCGTGGTGTCGGAGCACTGGCTCGTTTCCAGGTACGAAAAAATATAATTCATGGTTCTGTCGAAGTCAATTCGAGCAGAGATAAAGGATGAATATGATGAAGGGACGTTCGGCGGTGGTAGACAAAGTGGGACCCCAAGATTCAGCAAGATATGACGAGAATCCATGCATAGGGAAAACTGCACACGCAATCGTTGAAATGCTGACGTTATTTGATTGTTGATTAAATCCAGGGTGGGCCGCGAGTATTCTTGTAAATTAGTATATGTGCTAGTGCGAGACCTCCACCAGTATATCAGCTTCAGGCCGGCCCTGAGGTGAAGCAGACACGCTGCATCGCCACTTTGAAATTGCTCGAAGCAAATGAAAAGAATGCATAGGACAAGAACGATCTCTGGTCTGGATGGTAGATTAGGGGACTCGCTTTGCACAGATTTAATTGCTGCAGAGTAGTGTTTCAGAGCGAGCGTTTGGGCTTTTATCTGGGCATGTTTTTCAGATCGTCGGACTGACACAGAAGCGCCAAGGGGTTCTTGGCTTTCATGCAACGATGCGATAGCCGTCAAGGCGTGTTTGATCGGAACTTCACTATGGCCCAATTGTAACAGAGTCGAGATCCAGTCATTGGCATCCTGGTGGCCAAAAATCCGGTGAGCAGTTTGGCTTCGAAAATAGAGAAACGCTCGACGCTCTTCGTCACCTAATGATTCGAAGGTGAGATTGGGTTGAATAGGGGTAGAATAGCCCTCGCATATACGCTTTGATGACAAACACCGTAAGCAAGAGGGTCTTTGTTCGTCGCACTTGACACGCCTATTGGTACTCTGTATCAGCCAGGCGGATCTGATGTTGATGGTTTGAATATACTTACCGAGACCTAGGACACGTTAGTCATTCGTGATCAACGCTCAAGCTGCCAATTTTCTCAAACATACTTGCAAGTCAAGCAGCCACTTCGCGTCTTGCGCGTCAATGCCAAACTAGATTTCATTTCGATCGAGTTACGATGACGTGGAGACACCGCCGGACGCTGCCACCAACGTGGCAGAATACATTCGGGCGGTGTGCCTCGTGAAATGGCGAAAAAACCAATGCCAGACTCACTCACGTACGAGTATACATCTACACTATATTCCAGTCGTAGGGTTTGGCTTCATAGGTTTGGTTGGCCGAGTTTGTTGTACCTCCAGGTACGCTCGATAAATCTTCATTATCAGACCCGCATCCAGACCAAACCCAATGGCTGATCATTGGGACATGGGTCCACTTAGAGCTTCGGCTGTGGCTGATGGGATGGTGTGAATCTGTTCAGCTGTAGATGACAATTGAAGATGGTAATAGAGATCAAATGAGTTACAAAGGCCGTGAATACCGAAAAAGGAATCTCTGAAAGTCCTCTCGGTCCTCTCCGGTGTCCTGTTGTTGGTCTGTTTGCTCTCACTTTTGCTTTCACAGCTCCTGTTAATTGCTTTTTCCTGCAAGATCTCCTATCTGAGTGAAGATGTTGCCCAGGTGAACATAGACAGCGATATGAGTGATAACAAAAACAACCGACTTTGAGACGTATCTTTGGATTTAACCATTGCGGTCTGCACACCAAATGGCTCCAAAGGGGTTCCAGTTAGACAGCTCCTGTTGAATGAGATCACATTTAGTGAATCGCCAAGTGGGGCACCTGTTGGGGTAGTGATACCCCTGCTACATACTCGTATTTTTTGGTTGTACGAGATGTTATTACGCAGACATTCGGGTGCATAGAAAGAAAGCAGATCTCAACGGTAAATGGTAAAGAAGTTGGGACGGAAATACTTAGTACTTAGTAGCAATGGTAAAAGTGAAACTATCGCTATCCTCACTGTGGTTCATAGGACCATGCATGAGTACAAGTAGATATCTCACTGCAGTTGAGCGACACCAGGCCAAATACCCGGGCACCGGGCGCGGCGGCCCGGGTAGCTTTACAGCGCTTAATCGATCTCGCCGAGACTTTTCCAGTGATCCCGAAGTCCTTTGCGCGCCTTTGGTAGCTGCCCATATCCTTTACCCCCTTACCAGTCCGTATCATTGTCCCATCAGTAATTAATCTGGTGTAGCTAGGTATGATCTTTGACTTGCGAGTGCATACACGACAGATGACTTCAGGAAGGATCTGAGGCCAAGATCATCCTGAAGTCAATACCGCCACCTCCAAAATGGCTCTTTAGCCAACCATAGAACCAAGAAGATCAAAGATCATCCGGCCTTAGCAGCTGCTTGGCAGATATATACTCGGATTACTCTTGGGCATGCTTGAAGAACTTGCAAGCCGAATAGGCAGCCACATAGAGATAGCACCGTCCATGAACCATATTCCCCCGGTGCCAAGATGCATAGCCCCAGGGATACCGTTCGACCAAATACGAAGCACGAAGTACAGAGTATGGAATAAGCGCAGCGGGGTCAGTCTTCAAATCTCCCACCTCATAGACATAGACGTCAGCGTAGTATTCCAATCTGTTCGACATCTGTATCTGTGCAGATTCTGCAGGAAAACAATCTAAGGTAAACATCTGTTAACTTAAAATTGGAGCTTGGCGGGATCTCCACGGGAGTGGGGGGGGGGGGGGGGGGGGGGGGGTATAGCGGGCCCTTCTCGGTGATGAATTACGTGACTTTAAAACCGATGCCATCATGCGCATTTGGAGACCGAACGGGCCGGGTGCAACAGCGAATAGAAGGCTCGGGATGGCTACCGTGCCACATTCTCCCGAGGATGGGCCGATGATTTTTAACAGCCACGCTTGGCTAGGTCTTGGGGGCCTTGCAGCACTGCCCGGCCTTGGATCTGTGCCAAGCGACGACTTAATAAATTTTAGTCATGGTTTGAGGCCTTTTTCGACTTTTACTCTTGGATCCATGAGGCTTTTTCTGGGATGGGGAATGCGTTATGGAGAACGGAGTATAGTCTCGACAATTGCAAGAACCTGGGGAACAAGTACGAGTGGTACCCCACTGGACGGAGCACATGTATGGTCAGTAGTATGATGTACAACATTGAAGGGAAAACATATGAGTAGCTCTATAGATCGACAAATGCACAATGTTCCTGGCAGCTCCGATTCAACTTTATCTTCTGTAAAGTTCTAGGGGAATTCCAGAACACAGGAATCCGACAGTTCCGAGTAAATGGAGGACAATGTCGATCACTGGAATTACTCCAACTCTCCCTTCTCCAACTCCACATTTCTCCCGGACTCGCTATACTATGGCTTCACCTAACAGACTAATGACGACAAGCCCGCCAAGTAAAGTCAATCGACGTTACCAAGGTGCCTAAAATCAGGGCTCGGAACTGTAGAAACCGAACCGGCAGAGACAGCGTAGTTGAAACGAAAGAGTCTGCAGTATATAAGAAGGCACAATGCCAGCCGTTGACAGTCAGATCTTAATTTATCCTCCATAATAAGTACCCTTTCACCCTAGAAAGCCACGTTATACAAAATGGGCTTCTCTTTCCAAACACTCGCTCTCTCAGCGCTGGTTGCTACCGGCTATGCCTCTCCTTTGATTAACTCCCGGGCAAGCAACACGAGCTATACCAACTCCAATGGTCTCAAGTTCAACCATTTCAATGGATCCCTCCCCAATATCACCCTTCTCGCCACTGGTCCGTATCAGCCAATACAACCCATCAAGAAAACGATCTAACAAAAACCACAGGCGGCACCATCGCCGGTACAAGTGATGACAAGACTGCAACAGCAGGCTATGAGTCCGGCGCACTGGGCATCAACAAGCTTCTGTCCGGAATTCCCGACATTTTCAACATCGCCAACATTGCCGCCGTGCAAGAAGGAAACGTCAACAGCGGAGATGTTTCCTCCTCCCTGCTGCTGAACCTCACCCACACCCTGCAGACCCAAGTCTGTGACGACCCTACGATGTCCGGCGCCGTGATCACCCACGGCACCGACACCCTCGAAGAATCTGCATTCTTCATCGACGCTACCGTCAACTGCGGAAAGCCCATTGTCTTCGTTGGATCCATGCGTCCCTCCACCGCCATCTCCGCCGATGGTCCCATGAACCTTCTGCAGGGTGTGACTGTTGCCGCGGACGAAGACTCCAAGGACCGTGGTGCCCTGGTCGTGCTGAACGACCGTATCGTGTCTGCCTTCTGGGCTACCAAGACCAACGCCAACACCATGGATACCTTCAAGGCTTATGAGCAGGGAAGCCTGGGCTTCATTGTCTCCAACAAGCCTTACTTCTACTACCCTGCCGTTCAGGCTAATGCCAAGCACACCGTGAACGCAACTGACTTCGACACTGTTCCCCGTGTCGACATCCTGTATGCGTACGAGGATATGCAAACCGATTCGCTTACCAGCGCCGTCAAGAACGGTGCTAAGGGTATTGTTGTGAGTTACCATCCATTTTTCTTTTCGAGATTTGAATCTGGCAGTGCTAATAAGTTCCTAGGTTGCTGGTGAGGGTGCCGGAGGCATTTCCACTGGTTTCGCTGCTGCCATCGTCGACGTTGTCGAGAAGCACAACATTCCCGTTGTTCTGTCTCACCGTACTGTCAACGGTGAGGTGCCTACCGCTGATATCATGGGTGATAACGCCAAGACCCAGATTGCCAGTGGCATGTACAACCCGCAACAATCCCGAGTTCTGCTCGGTCTGCTTCTGGCGGAGAAGAAGGACCTCAAGGAGATCCGTGAGGTTTTCTTGAAGGCCACCGTTGCTTAAATCTGTTATCACAGATAAAAACAAGGAAAAAGCATAGAACTATAGAGATAGACTGTTAATTCATGATTCAAAGACCATTGAGGAAGTGCAGTAGTTATCACCGAAACAAACCATCAAGCCTATAGCTTTGTCCAGATGGACTTGGATGAACTGGAAGAGAGCAAACGTCGTTTTCTGAACAAAGATTCGATTATTCGTAGATTACAGAGATCATGAGTGTAGCAGCATGTGAATTCCAAAAAACATAGAAAATGAGTACATGCGTGAAATGCTACTTGTGATTTGCTAGAGAACTAGCTCAGAGCGGGTAAAGGTAGTACATGGGAGGGGTAAAGAGGATATCGAATCAGACAGATCAAATCTAGAAGTGGATGGGCTTGGAGTAGGTGGCCATGGCAGCCTCCTTGAAGGCCTCGGAGAGAGTGGGGTGAGCGTGGCAGGTACGGGCAACATCCTCGCTGGAGGCACCGTACTCGATGGCAAGAGTGGCCTCGGCGATCATCTCACCGGCACCGGGTCCAATGATGTGGACACCGAGGATGCGGTCGGTCTCAGCATCGGCAATGAACTTGACGGTACCCTCAGTGTCGAGGTTGGTCTTGGCGCGGGAGTTGGCGCTGAAGGGGAAAGCACCGACGCGGTACTTGACACCGGAAGCCTTGACCTCGGCCTCGTTCTGGCCGACCCAAGCGACCTCGGGGTGGGTGTACATAACGCTGGGGATGGCAGCGTAGTTGACGTGACCGTAGCCAGTCTTAATGTACTCAATGGCGGCGACAGCCTCCTCCTCGGCCTTGTGAGCCAGCATGGGGCCGAAAGTGCAGTCACCGACAACACGGACGTGGGGAACCTTGGTGCGGTACTCCTGGTCGATGACGAGACGACCACGGTCGTCCTTCTCGATACCGACGTTCTCGAGGTTAAGGCCCTCGGTGTAAGGCTTGCGGCCAATGGCAACAAGGACGACATCAGCATCGAGAGTCTCCTCCTTGCCACCCTTGGCGGCCTCGACGTTGAGGCCAACGGTAGCACCGCTGACATCACCGGAAACGACCTTGGTGTTGGTCTTGAACTTGATGCCCTGCTTACCCAGGATCTTCTGGGCCTGCTTGGCGATCTCAGCGTCCATACCGGGGCCACCGATCTGGCCGAGGAACTCAACAACGGTAACCTCAGCACCGAGACGAGACCAAACGGAGGCCTAATGAGTTGTTAGTATGTTCTCGGGGCTTATAAATTAGTGTACCAAACATACCATCTCGAGACCGATGATACCACCACCGATGACGATCATCTTCTTGGGGACCTCAGTGAGGGCGAGAGCACCAGTGCTGGTAATGATGCGCTTCTCGTCGACAGTGAGACCGGGGAAGTGGGTAGCTTCGGAACCAGTGGCGATGAGGATGTTCTTAGCGCGTAGGGTCTGCTCACCACCATCGTTGAGGGCAACGTTGATGGTGTTGGCATCGACGAAAGAGCCGGCACCCTTGATGTAGTCAACACCGTTCTTCTTGAGGAGGAACTCGACACCCTTGGTGAGACCCTCGACGGACTGGTCCTTGGCCTTCATCATCTGGGAGAGGTTGAGCTTGACATCGCCGACTTCGATACCGCGCTTCTTGGTGTCGTGGAGAATCTGGTGGTAGAGGTGGGAATTGTTGAGGAGAGACTTGGAGGGAATGCAGCCGACGTTCAAGCAGGTACCACCGAGGGTTCCGCGCTTCTCGATACACGCGGTCTGTTGGGAATTTCCAGTTAGCATAATGCGGCGACAGGAGCGAATCAATTGACAACTGAAACGCTGGGGATGAGATTCGTTCGCACCTTGAGGCCTTCTTGGCCAGCCTTGATGGCGGCAACGTAACCGGCGACACCACCACCGATGATAACAAGGTCGTGGTCACCTGTCGGGAAGGCGGAGATTAGCAATCGCATTCGGGGCGCATGGGATACCTCTCCGGGCACTCCGCAACAGCGCGAGAGAGATGAACTTACCTGCTTCAGAAGCGTAGCCACGCTTTGAGCCAATGAAGATCATTGGGGGAGCAAAGTTGGCCTTGGGGGCAACATGACGGAGAGCAGCCCGCGGCGTAGCCCGGGGCAATACAGAGCGGAACATGGCGAAACGAAAAGGGAAACGATAAAAGATATATGAAAAAGAAATCAGATAGAATCCTCCAATTCCAACAGTATTGGAGGTGTTGAGGCGCAAAGAGACGTGGATTCGATTAATGGAAGGAAAGACCTTTTGCAGTTTGAGCTTTGCCCGTCAATTCTTAGTCATCAGTCGGGTTGGGTCGGTTGCCCGGTTGGCACGGAGGCCATAAACGGACGTTGCCAGCGGCCATGAGGAATTTGTCGATGGAGGCTCACCGCCTTCCTTGGAGTCTCCTATATTGGCTCTCAGTCACGCACTCATGCCTCATAGTTTAGGTGTCGATGTTTGACATCCAGGAGTGGAACAGTTCGCTGTAAGAAATGGAGTATAGGTGAAAGATGATTGACCAAAGACATTGTAAACAGAATGAATGATCTGCTCCAAATTGTATTTGTCCCAAAATGGGAACTTTGTGGCCATTTGAACGCTGATGCGTAGAGCTGCCTTTCTGCCGGCAAGGGAGCATAGTTCCAAATGGCTGCTAAAGCTGTCCATACATTCCCAACCAGGTTTACCGGGAACGATGCCGCCAAAGAGTTTGTGGCCTCAATATCTCAATCTCCCGGCTACCTATTCGTCAGGGATCAAATCTCTCAAACGAGATCGGCCTATCTACTTTACATGAATTCAATCAATCCCTAATTCTATGAGTACGTCTTTAGAACTTTGCCTGAAAATTACAACCCCCCTTTTTAAATCGCGCAGCCTATGCAAGTGCAAATACCCACAGGTCGCAACATGTTCTTTCCCGTCCGCACAGGACTACTCCGGGGAGACCCAACTAATCTTCCCAGTTAGCGGCGATTCCCCCATACTCTGTCCAGATGCCTACCCGCGGGTCCTTTGCTCGGGAAGTATTCTCGGGGGACTCCGCGGCGGTTATAATCGGACACAGGTCTAGGCCAAACCCTTGCAAGGAACAATCTGGCAGTTTGGCACAGTTCTTGTGGTTGTTGGGGATCTTGGCTGACCCACTCGCATTGACATCACAGTTCCTGTTTACCCTTTTTGCTTACTCGTATTGGGGGTTTATTACTCGTAGAAGAGATTTTCGATCTAAGTGATCTACCCGAATCACAATAATATACTTAAGCATCTCTTATCAAAGACTTGAGACAATTGGAATCTCCAATCCCATCCGCAACATGCATTCTAACCGCGATTGGCGAAGTAGGTTCTCACTCAGCGGTCTATGCGCAATGCGACAAACGAAACATCGATTCTTGGTGATCGAACAAAACTTGAGAAAGACTTAAGTAGTAGTTGGAGGGTGAGTTTGCATTCATTAATGTACAATCTCCCTGGGTCTAATTCCAAGGTTCTATCGAATGACGGTCAGATAGAAACTTGGAAGAGCGCACTACCTGGACACTACTCAAGTAGTAAGCTGTACTTAAGTAGTATCTATTCAAAGATTTCGAAATTTTCATTGGTGATTTGCAGCAAGTAAATACACCGATTTGGGTATGGCTTGCGAGTGACAACAAATGGAGTCAAGTATCCAGTACATGGGTATGAGAGCAATCCGTAGAACATCATGATCAACTAGCCAGTTTATTCGAAAGCCATTCACCGATGAAGTAAATCTCGGTATGTGTATTTTCATCGGAATCAAAAGGGAATTCAGAACGCAAACCTTGGAAGCAACTTGAGAACCACGATCTAGTCTTTGACAGAAGACGCTTTCTCCTCTTCCTTTCGATTCCTTTTCTGTCGCCATTTGATCCCATTAAGAGCAACGACCCACAAGCAAGGGGAAACCGCGATTGAGATCAATGCAAGTGTGGTATATGCCCAACCTTGACCCATTGCAAGAGCCATGGGACTAATCGCAGCTGAAGCTGCAGCACCAAGCTCGCACCGGAATAGATTGTTTGCTGCTGTTGCTGTTGCCGACTTGCCCGGCCAAAGATCAACCATCAAAGCATTCAACACCTGAGAAGTGCCGATAAGAGTCCATCCAGCAATGAAAAGTATGATCACAGGAGCAGCGATATGAATGTCCCGTCCCATAACCCAGCCGTATGCTAGCATTGCAATGTTACTGATGTAATAATATGGCAGGGCAACTTCCAGCCTGGCGCGTTCGATGTTGAAGTTGCTTATGTCTGCGCGCACACCCTTCACAACAGCCAGACCTGCATGTCGCGCATGGCGACGGTAGTTCCAGTCCACTATTTTACCGGTAGTGAAAGCCGATATAATACCACCGGCGCCAATCGGAAGATACATCAAAGCGGCTTGGAGGTTGTTAAACTTGTAAATTTGGTGGAAAGAGGTCGAGGCTCCAGTCATGACAGCGTAGAATCCCGCAAAGAGTAGTCCCGTGGTGAGTAGAATTGCTGAGGTCTCCAGGTCGTAGAGGATTTTGAATGTCGGCACGGGTGACGGAAAACGCAGCGAGTAGTTCTTTCGAACCTCAGCTTCCTCCTCCGGAGTAGGCACAAGACCTTGAGCTTTCCGCCTGCGATGGCGAATCACATCCACGACCGAGTTGTTCAACGGAGGTGGGGGAATTGAGCCATCACCGACGACTTTACGACATGTTTCGGGGAGAAAGAGCAAAAGAATAAGAAAGAAAACACCGCCAAAAATCAGTAGAAACCAGAAGATCCAGTGCCAGTTTGTGTATTGAGCGAAAAGACCGCCGATGATTGGGGATAGCGAGGGACCCAGCATGCTCCCGACCGAAGCAAAGGCAACATAGGAGCCACGCTCTGCAGACGTGATCATATCGCCCACCAGTCCATTTGCAAGTGCCACAGTTCCACTGCTACCGGCGCTTTGGAGACATCGGAGGACGAGAATAGCAGCATAGCTGTTCTGTAAACCTAGGCCTATATTGGCTGCGAGGTACACCGTAAAGCAGAGAATGTAGGCAGGTCGGCGGCCTGCGCTGTCGGAGAAGCCTGCTGTGAACATAGGAGCCACACCCTGCATGATCTAGAGAAGCCGGGTTAGTTGCTGTGATATGCTCGGGCAGGAGCACAACGTACCAGGTAGGTGGTGACGGTCAAGTTGACCTGAGAGATTGAGACGTGTAGATCATTTGAAATGGTAGTCAAGGCTGGTAGGTAGATACTGGATGACAGGGGCGAAAAGAAGCTGGCCAAGGATCCCATGACCACGATGTAGCGTTTGGTGTTGACAGTGAACTGCGAGTACTGTACATCGCGCGGTGGATCGAGTTCATCGGGGGTCTTGGCTTCGTCGGCTTCGTTTTGTGAAGCCATGCTGCCCTTCATTATCGGAACTCAGAACCAAATTCTCCGCACCATGTGGTTTCTGGGAAGTTGCTTAAGATATCCCCGACTTCAATACTTCGGATCCCGGTTCCGGTGAAGTTGACGAATCAGTGTGCGCGGAGCGGCCGCCATCTGATTAGGAATCCCGGCACCGGCTTTTTGTTTGCTCGACACTTCAACGGTCAACTTCACACTTCCAACTGTGCTATTAGTACGGAGGGTAGTTGACATGATTTTGAAATTTGTTGAAAGCCTTATCAGAGTCCGTTGGCTATACTCTATATTAAAGCACTCAGTGAGGTACTCACAATCAGCGCCTTCAGTCAGACCTTCAGCGGAAAATCAGTGCTAACAGCCTCACGAGGCATGGTCTTTCAGCAATGTTTCTTCTACACACAAGCCGTGGCTTTGAGCATTGGCCTCAGACAAGATGATTATAATGAATGCTCCAACAGTGTAAATCCATGGATCGACCTTGACATAGAGTGGGGTGTTTGGGTTTCTCCTGAAGTCGCTGTAGTACTGCTTCCAATACTGTAGCTCTTCTGCTTTGTGGGAGAAGCGTCGAGAGATCTGAGAAAGCTCGCTTTTGCAAAGTCGCCTGGAAGGCAAAAATAAGATTTACAGCATGCTTGATTCTCCAGATGCCAATGGCGTCAAGTGACGAGCCGGTTTAATGCGACCTCTTGTGGCCTGAGTAGTCTGAAAAATTGTTTGGTTCATTTTAATCCTTGGGTGACAATATAAGTTGAACGTCGCCAAGATTTTCCACAAGACGAGACATGGCCGGATGTGGAGAACTCGCGGACTGCTCGGCTAAATTCCGAGCCGGGGTCGGTGCTGCAGACGCCCAGCAGGTACAGAGTAGGGGTGGGAGTAGTATCCAGAAGTGGTGGCTTAATCAGATTGTGGAATCGCAAATCCTCAAGCAAAATAAGATTTAAAACAATCTAAAGATGCAGATACTATAAAATTGTCGTGGACGGCCAAAACGCCGTTTTTGCCGAAGTCTGGGGATCTTCTCCGTGTTTCCCCATTTTCCCCCTTCTCCACCTCCGTCATGGACGACAGATATTGGCCCTCGGCGCTTTTAGCCTAACCTGCCTAGGGAGGTGCAAGCTCAGCCCACCCAAATCACAACCTGATAATCGGTCTGGAGTTCCTCGGGCCCCGGTCGAAGCCGCACGCCCATGAAAATGACCAATAGCCACTGCCAACCCCGCGACCTGGAGAGAAGCCGTCCCGCAATTTCTTCACCTCGGATTGCCGAATCCAGCGTCCGGGTAAAAGCCACCCCAGATTCAGCCCCACCGTGACACAATTCTCAGTGTGAATGTGCCGGATTCTGGCCCTGGTTCATCGGACCACGCGAGCGTCTAGTCATGTTCCGCCGGGATGTAACCGGATTGGACGTGTCGCCCTTGACTTTTCCTAGTTTCTCGGCCGATCCTCGTGGAGAAGTTGCCTTTCAGATGACTCGGACTTTGGCCGTGTTTGCGCGGGGCTCAGGCCATATAAAACCCTGATGCGCTGTCCTGATGTCGCGACTTGAAATTCGTGGTTTACTATTCAATACCCCGCAGGTTGGTCTGCTATCATCGGTCTAATTTCGCCATTCTACAGATGCAATAACGAAACGCATATATCCTTTTATTTGATCTAATCACGCTCACTGTGACCCAGTCACATCGACTTATTATACTTTACATCGATTACAATCAAAATGAGCGATAAAATTCCTTCATGGAATTTGGTCCACAGGCTGGAGAAGCGCTCGCTTCTCATCGGCATTAACTGCGTCGCTGCGCTCTCAATTCTGTTCTTTGGTTACGATCAAGGAATGATGTCCGGTGTCAACAATGCGAAAGACTATATCGATCTCATGGGTTTTGGGTACACTAAAATGGTGGACGGTGAACCCACCCCCGTGGTCACAAATTCTTTGCTACAAGGAGGAATCGTGTCGGTATACTACCTCGGAACCCTTGTCGGTGGTCTTTTCGGAGGATGGCTTGGAGATCGCACGGGACGAATCAGGACCATTGGCGTGGGCGCTATATGGGCTATCGTAGGCGCAGCGCTGCAGTGCTCGGCCATGAACCACAATTGGATGATCTGCGGTGAGTAAATTTAGCTCAAAACAATATGCCCATCTGACATGTACAGCGCGCATGGTTAACGGGATCGGAACCGGCATTTTGAACGCCATTGTTCCTGTCTGGGCCACTGAGACAGCCGAGCACACTTCGCGTGGACAATTCATTGCCATTGAGTTCACACTGAACATTTTCGGTGTTGTCTTGGCCTATTGGCTCGAGTTGTACGTCCTCTTCTCTTTTTCTACCCTCGCTTTGAATTTGTCTAATCTGTGGCAGTGGTTTGTCTTTCATTGATAATGGAGAATCTGCTTTCCGTTGGAGATTCCCCATCGCTTTCCAGATCGTCTTCTTGATCGTTCTCTTTGGGTCAGTCTGGTTCTTCCCTGAATCACCTCGATGGCTCGTCAAAGTTGGCCGCGAGGAAGAGGCCCGGTACATCCTGCAGCGTTTGCGCGGATCTAGTGGAGAGGATCTCATCCGTGCCGAGGCTGAGTTCCAGGACATCTTGAGCATCGCTGAGATGGAAAAGACCGTCGATCATGCAGACTCTTATTGGTCGATGCTTATTGGTTATAAGTCTGGAGATCTCCATATCGGTCGCCGAGTGCAGCTGGTCGTTTGGCTGCAGATCATGCAGGAATGGGTTGGTATTGCGGGTGTTACGGTCTATGCACCCACTATTTTCAGCATTGCTGGATTTGATTCGACAAAGAGCCAGTGGATTAGCGGATTGAACAATGTGTTCTATATGGTATGACTCTACCTCTCACACGAGGGAGCATTAGTGCTAATGTATCCATGCAGTTTGCCACACTGGTTTGCGTCTTCACCATCGACCGTCTGGGTCGACGATGGACTTTGTACTGGGGCTCGGTTGTCCAGGGAATCGCTATGTTCCTCGCGGGTGGTTTCTCCCGGCTCGCCATTGATGCCAAGGCTGTTGGCGACATGGGTAAAGCATCGTCATACGGTGCTGCAGCAGCATCAATGATTTTTATCTTCACATCGACTTTCGGAGCCACGTGGCTGACCGTGCCATGGGTATACCCTGCTGAGATCTTCCCTCTGGCTGTCCGCGCCCGAGGAAACGCTTTCGGTGTGGTTGGTTGGAGTATTGGCAATGGATGGCTGGTAAGTAATTCAATCCTACCATTATAATCTCATACTGACTTCATTAGACCCTCTTGTGCCCCGTGATGTTCAGCGCCATCAACGAGAAGACTCTATATGTCTTCGCTGCCAGCAATGTGATTACCATTCCCATGGTCTGGGCGCTCTACCCAGAGAGCAACCAGCGCACACTTGAGGATATGGATCTTCTATTCGCAGCTAAGACTCCTTGGGTTTGGGACGCCGAAAAGACCTTTGCGCGTCTGAAGGCTGAGAATCCCGGCATGGTCCAGACTCTCAGCCGCAAGGGCAGCATAGTGGACCCTGAAACTGGAAACCACATTTCTATTGGGGCAGCTGCAGCTATTGCAGCCTCTAAAGCAGGCGATGATGCGACAGGAGCGGAGCATGTTGATCGCGTCTAGATTTGGATCGTGTGTTTTGAGTGAATCAGTCACGAATGATGCTTTAATGGCTAATAAGCCCAAGTATAATGCATGCTTATAATCCGCTTGCAATAACTGGGGAGATAGGAGCTTTAGAAATACAAAATACCCAACTCTCTTATTAAACTCATGACATTCTGTATGGGGGCGTTAACGAGGTGACAGGATGGGATTCTGATTGGTCACTTTGACAACAACCACATCAAGTACGGAGTAAACGGCAAGGATTGACCATTTGGCCTTCCAATTTCATTTTCATTCTATCAACTATCACCAAATAATCGAAAATCAATTTTGCATGAGCTGAAAAATTCCCAAGAATCCAAAACCACGCCGTAAGCCCAACTCCGAGCACGCGTCTTACCGCGTCGCCGTACCTCAGTGATCCTAGCTAATTACAAACACAGCCATCCTTATCCAAGGAAAACCCCTGTTCCGAATCCAATCGGGACCTTGCATACCGAGCCTAAGCGGTTGAGACTATAACATTCAAACCTGCACACATGGAAGCCATGACCGTGCCTGTGAAGTCCACAGGCCCACCCGCCTCAGCATCAGCCCCAACATCAGGAACAACACCAGGGCCAGAACGAGATGCATCAAATGAAGCAGATAAAAATACCCAACCATCAACTCAGACCAAGAAGTATCTACACCGCATATCGCTTCATCCGACACTAACCCCCTACCGCCGGCGCGTCTATCGTGTTCTCCTCTCTGTCCCACCAGGTCGCTGGACTACATACTCAGCCATGGCGACGTATCTAGGATCCAGCGCCCGTGCCGTGGGAAATGCAATGCGGAGTAATCCCTTTGCCCCAGAGGTACCGTGTCATCGGGTCCTTGCGGCGGATGGGACGCTTGGTGGCTACAAGGGGGAATGGAAGGTGGATGGACATAAAGCGGGCGGAGGATTCTGTGAAGAAAAGCGTCTAAGACTTGAGGAAGAGGGTGTCGTTTTTGTTGACGGAAAAGTGAGCGGGGTCTGTTTCAGAGAATTTGTCGAATTTGGGAAGAAGTGATGGCATCAACATCGATGGATTAATTTGGATGATTTACGACCGCTGGATGTTTCATGCGCTTTTGGATGTGTTTCCAGAGCTGTTGTTTGTTCACTCACTTTATTGAATAGTGGTATTTTATTGGTTGCTCCCGTTTTGCATTCTCGCTATATAGGCAACGGGTTCTTATCAGCCTGTGAATGTGTGCGCTTGCTAACATTCTCAAGTCACCAATCCCATCATGCCTTTACGAAGGAAATATCAGCAGGCAACCAGAATCAGGTGCTGGTGGCCTGCAAATGCCCAGATGGGTTCGAAACTCGGGCTAACAGTCAGTTCCGAAGCTAGAACTCGACGCAAGTCCCTAATTCTCGGGCAAAGGATGCATTCAGGACTGCAGCAATCTCACATCCTCTCAGAGCCAACTTGATGGTACCAGGATACTCTGGAAGCCTTCCAATTTGAACTGGCCATTCAAGCAATTCACCAGCCTATCTAGCCTATCATGAATGCTCTGCGCTGTTACTCACCCCTCGAACATTTTACTCAAACTCATCGACGCTTGATGGGAATTTGATGATGGATATCAGTCCATATTGCAGATTTGAAAGCTTTCCCCTACAAGTGGAACTTTCTCTCGACCTACCCTTCTCATGAAGATGCGTACCTGGCTCTGGTACATGATATACTATCTATCAACTCCCGCGACAAGTGGATTCCTAAGAACACTGCCTTTTGAGCCACCTGAAAAAGCCACGATTCCATTTACTCCTCCGATTTTTGTCTCAGATCAGCCTAAAGTATATCCCAAAGCATGCCCAGGGAATACACCCATGACAAGAGACCAATGGTGCCAGTACAGCCTATACACAGATTATACATCCACCGTTCCTGACACTGGAGTTACCCGGGAGTTCTGGTTCAATGTACACCAGGCAACCCTAGCACCCGACGGACGACCGAGATCGGCGCTCGCAATAAATGGGACCTTACCAGGACCAACAATCAAAGCGAATTGGGGCGATACGGTGGTAATACACCTTCGAAATCATCTGAAGGACGTCAAAAATGGAACAAGTCTACATATTCATGGATTGCGTCAACACTATACAAATCCCATGGATGGTGTAGTCTCTGTCACGCAATGTCCTATTGCACCGGACAACACCATGACCTACCGATGGCGAGCGACCCAGTACGGCACAACATGGTATCACTCTCATATAGGACTCCAGACTTGGGAAGGCGTCTACGGAGGCGTGATTATCAATGGACCAGCGAGTAGGAATTATGACCAAGACACGGGTGTCATTCTACTTTCTGACTGGGACATCAACACTGTTGACGAGCTTTGGGGTCAGGCGGAGACAGTTGGCTCCCCGCAACTGGATACTGGTCTTATCAACGGAAACAATGTCTTTGGAGACGACGACTCCTCCAGCCAGACAGGTAGCAGATTCAGCACCTCATTTGTCTCGGGGAAGTCATACCGGCTTCGTGTGACGAATGTTGCATGCGATACTCAGTTCAAGTTCAGTATAGATCATCACACTTTAACCGTCATAGCGATGGACTTCGTTCCGATCGAGCCCTATGAAGCCACTGCAATAAATATTTCAATCGGTAAGAGTCTTCGAAAAGCAAGCTTCAAGGAATTTTCTATTAATGCCAATTGAAAACAGGACAGCGCTACGATGTAATAGTGAAAGCAGACCAAGCCGCAGTTGCGGAATCATTTTGGCTCCGCGCTACACCACAACTATCTTGTTCGCTGAACAACAACGCAGATAACATCCGAGGTATAATATATTATGAGAAGTCATCCGGGGGTTCGCGCAAGCCTTCTTCCCTCGTCCCCAGCACAACGGGTTACACCCTGACAGATATCTGCGAGGATGAGCCAACATCAAAACTCATTCCGATCGTTTCCAAAGAACTTTCTCTAGTTTCATCCGATTTCTACTATAACGAGAATCTACCGGTTACGGGTTCCTTCAACGAAAACTCCCTCTTCCGCTGGTATCTCAACGGAACCTCCATGCACGTCACATGGTCTCAGCCAACATTACTGGATTTCTTCGAGTACAGCGGGCCAGGATATCTCGATGGAGAACCAGAGTCGCAGAACAATACCCAGAAAGAACGCGCCGTCCTCCCCATCCCTAAAGCAGATACATGGGTCCTGGTAGTTATTGAAACAACCATGGAAGCCCCTCATCCGATCCACCTCCACGGACATGACTTTCTCATTGTCGCGCAGGGCAATGGATCATGGAACACAAATTCTCAAAATCTACGTTTAAAGTACGCTGCTGGCACACTCCCAAAACGGGACACGGCTCTACTCCCCGCACTGGGTCACTTGGTACTGGCCTTCCGGACCGATAATCCCGGTGCATGGTTAATGCATTGTCATATAGGATGGCACCTTGATCAGGGATTTGCATTGCAGTTTGTTGAGCGGGAGCCCGAGGTCAGGAGGATGTTTGAAGGAGGGAGTGGATCTGGGGGATGGTGGGATTATGGCAGGACGATGAAACAGAATTGTGATGATTGGAATTGGTATAACCGTGGCGGTCAGGTGGTGGAAACTGGGGCAGGGATCTAGATGGATCATTGGCATCGCAGATCTTTGAGTTTGAAAAGTGGGAAGGTAGGATTGAGATCGGCGTTACGGAGTACCAAGTCAAAGGATCAAAGCAAGCAATCTTGGCCTTTTTGTTTTTGGTTTGGTCAGGGGTATTCCTACGAAAATTTGAATAGCTTTTCCCTCAAGCCTTTTGACCTTGATTTTTGGTTTGCTTTGAGGGAATTCCTTGCGTCTGTCCATGCCGAGTATTTGGAATAGCTGCACATTGTTCCAATCACGTTCCCACGCCACTACCACGCAATTAGCAGACGTACCACAGTGCTGACTCGAAAGTTGTACTACATGTATGCACCCGAGGGACTTGGGTAAACAGACCCGGTGCAAGAACAAAGAAAATGGTCAAAAAAAGTATAAAAAAGCTAATTCAACTGGTTAATTAATGAAAGAAAAAGGTCATGCCGAACAGAAAAATACGAAAGACAATATGCCGTAATCATAACCATACATTGAAGGCATCCCACATAGCTCATATAGCAAAAGGGCGCCTGTCTAGCGTCTAGAACACGGGCTCGAGGGCCGAAACAAATAATAAAGCGTAGAAGCAAATCGTCTATACATGACCGACCAATTGAAAGGGTGCGGTCTAAAGAGGATGCGGCGCGAAGTAACGAGTGAACAGTAACAAAAGTCGTGATATCATCAAGAAGGTTGAAGAAAGGTGCTGCGTACGAAGTACTGTCGATAGAAGGTAGTGGCATGAGTAGTGCATGATGCATGGGCGATCATGAGATGTGCTTGGCGGATCGCTTGCCGTTTCGCTTCGGCAGATCCATGTGATGGTATGAGCGCAGGTGCTCGACGAGGTGATCTTGTCGAGGGAAACCATTGCTACCCTTCCGCGAGCAGTGGTCAACGGGGCAGTTGCGGAAAACCGGGTAGTGGACACTGGTCTGGTGGCGCTTGAGGTCGGCGCAGCGGGTGAACCCTTTACCACAGTCGTCGCATGCGAAAGGCTTAACAGGCCTGAGAATTGATGTTAACATTTTCCCCCTTCCGAGGTGATCGACATTACTTACTTTGATGAGGACGAAGGTGTTGGAGCTGGCGAGTCGCATCCCGAGTCGCATCTGGTCATAGGGTATGGGGGCAATGAGAGATCTTCGGCAGGGAAGTTGAAGCTGCTGCTGTAGCTGCTCCCACAGCTGCTGGGGGCGCTTTGAGGCACCATGCGCTGATCGAAGATGGGGTATTCAGGCGGCGAAGTGTAGGTGTATGGGCTGCTTGTGATGCCGTAGACGTCGGGTGTCACTTCCTGCATGGGGAAGGGGGTAGAGTCGAGGTCGCAGAGCGAGTCGTAGACTGGCTGGCCGCCAAAGAAGAAGAAATCCATGCCTCCAGGCGAGGAAGAGTAGGAGGAGAAGGAGTCGGAGTAGCT
Organism: Penicillium salamii; assembly: GCA_911197225.1. Classification (NCBI taxonomy): domain Eukaryota; kingdom Fungi; phylum Ascomycota; class Eurotiomycetes; order Eurotiales; family Aspergillaceae; genus Penicillium; species Penicillium salamii. The sequence continues at coordinate 198,441 of CAJVOY010000033.1, forward strand.
GAATGGGGACTGCATGTCGATTGGGGTTGAGGAGAAGGAGCGATGGGGCATCGCCATGGGAATTGGCATTGTAGTCTTATGGAAGTTAGTTTACGAGCTCAGACTAGTACAATGTACTCCGTATACATGCCCACATACCATCTTTGTATTATGAAGCTCAGAATTATTTGGGGAGGGAATAATCAATTGCAGGATTCATTAGGTGTAATGGAATCGAAGGTACCCTGGGGGTTCCTTTTATCTTTGTACTCGTGAAGCCCGCATGACGAGAAAGCGACTAGTTAGACACGGGACAGTCCATCTCCTCTGAATGGCTGTGAATGGCTGTGAGCTGCAGTTCTAGAAGACTACTGGATACAGGTTGAAACACCTACATTGCGGGAATTTGGGACGCCGTTGTGTAGTGCTGACGGAAAGTTCCACGGCCCTTCTAGTGTCCCCCGTGCCAATCGATGATTGGTGTCCAGAGTGTGAATTGGGGCTCAGTGACCCAATCCCGCGTCGTGATAGACACCAGCGGTCAGAAAATCCACTTTAAAGAGTTCCCCTCACGGGCGATCCTCTTTTGATTGGTCCAGAGGGGGGTGTTTGTTTTCTAGCGTTGTTCTAGCTGTTCTAGCGCCGAGTTTCCCTTTGTTTTCGTGATTTTCCTGCTTTCGGTCCCTTGTCCTCCGTCGGAGTACGAAGTACGGCATGAGGTCAAGTTTGACTGGTCGCGAAGGGGGTCTTCCTGGGCTGTGTAAAGGTATAAATTGGTTGGTGCTGGGAAGCGATGTGATAACCACCTGGGCAATAATCCATAATATGAGTGATGATAGTAGAGAGGTGCCAGATCATCAATCCCCAAACATTGACGTAGCCCAAATCGGCACAATCGTGCCGAGTCCATGATCAGCCTTGCGATCCTGAACCAAACCTTTCCAATCCGGGGTCTCAGATCGACCGATGATGTATAGCCCCGCGCACAGCCCCTTTACTAGCGTTCGCTAATCCCAGCCCCAGTCCCCCATTTCCTTCTAGAAGGGAAAAATCCCGCAGATTAGTGGCCTTGCCAAGCGGCTCTTGGTGCAGTGCTTCGTACTGAGCCTTGGTATTTTCCCTTGTGACGTTATATCGGACCCTCGCGCTATATGCCCCTTTCGGTCCCGAAGCAAATCATATTTGAATGCTTTATCTCCGCGGGCGCCAATGCTGCTTCCCCGGGCCCTGCTGGGCAACCTTACACATACACACAAGCAAGACGCGATACCTAACTTCCGAGGTCCTGAGGATTCACGGAAGGGAATCACCTGCAGCCGTGCCGTCCCCGGATTTTCTGGGTTTCTTGTTTTTTTTTTGATCCTGCGACTTGTCTGCATGGACCCAATTCGGGCAACGGTGCATCGGTTGCGTTGTTCACCACGTACGGATCGACAACCCCAGATCCTAGCCCAGCACCTGGGTCAATACACAACGCAGGGCTTAGTTCAGGTACTGTCGATCTGGAAGAAGGAACATGGGCGCATAGGCGTGCGAGATACTTCTGATTTGATTTGGCTGGAACTCGTATTACGCGACATAGATATGACATGCATAGATCATTGTAGGGTTCAGAGAACCGAGAGGGAAAAATAATCGAAAAAAAAAAAAAACAGAACGCCCATACCACCGAGGCCCATTCATTGCACTCATTGCCCGATGCCCTTGCGAAAACAGTAAGTGAACAGCCCGAATCCCATGACAGATGGTTCAAAGTTCCCTCCCGCATAGCCTCAAACATCCAGCCCAGTCTATGGTCATAGCGTCGGGCCACAAATTTCCCGAACAGAAAGAAATTCGACAAATGCAGGGCAAATACAAAACAAAAGAAAACAGTCAACTGTGCAGGGTCGGTTTGCTCAGGGGGAAGAGAACGAATTATAATTCGTCCTCGAGGTATTTGTACACGAATTTGAAATCGGCCTTGCGACGATTCATCCTGTTCAGTCTTCTGTCAGTGTGGAGTTCTTCTATTGCACAGCGTGTTGGGCAAGAAATGATAAACTGACCATGTACTCTCGTAGTCAAAGAAGCGGTAAGTCCCTTGCTCGAATTCCTCCGTGATAGTCTTGGGCTCCTCATGGCGCTGGAACCAAGTTTGGTACTGCTTGTGGAAGCGCCAGCTCTGATTGCGCAGCGCCTTGGCCGCCAGATATTGCTGGTAGGTGCCTTGACGGTAGTAGAAAAGATAGAAAAGAGTGTCGGTCTCAACCCTGCCGGTATCGTACAATCGCGGATCATCGAATATTGAGAGGGGTTCCTGTGGGTAGTAAAGAGGGGTGCTGTACGGGTTCTGGGGCTTGTAATGACGGGGCTTTTCAGCATCGCCAGCCTCCGGACATGTTGTCAAGGATGTGGCGAGCAGGCGCTGCACAGATGGCGACGGGTTTGCCGATGCACGAGTCTTCGTCACCTCGAATGATTGGCACAGGTCTTGGAGGCCCGGAGGAAGGTGATATATCGACTCGGAGCTTTCAGGGCCCTCTGTCTCTGCCTTGCCATTCGTCGATGCTTCCACCTTAGCTGGTGCGGGCGATGACCTAATACCGGGTGGGATCTTGGATCGTCCAATGGTACCGAGATCTTCTGACACAGCAGCCGCAGCAGGTGGAAGTGTTGACCTGGGAACTGGTTGTGCGGGTGTCACGCTAGGCGAAGCAGTAGATGATTTGGGAACGGGCATAGCCACGGAAAGAGCGGGGCTCAGACCAGGTGGGGGAGGAAGGGGGAGAATCCCCACACCACTTTTATCACTCGCAGCAGCAGCGGCGGCGGCAGAGGCATACTTGAGGGTCTCTCCAGGGGGTCGGGTGGGTAGCGGAGCGGGTTTCATGCCTGGGGTTGCACTAGATGAAGCAGCCGGGTGGAGAGTGGCTAGGACGGGAAGCGGGGATTTCATCTGGGTGGATGGTCTTCGAGGAGCAACGACTTCTGGTTTGGCTTTCGGTTTGGATTCGGGCTCTTCATCTGGTACGGATTGGGCGTCTTGTGATGATACGCGATCACCCTCGCCGCCCATGCCGAACTGCGCCTCGATCTCCTCGCCAATGTTGAGGTCATCATAGAGGGTCTCATCCTCCCCGGAGTAGTCAGGACTGCCTCCTTCCTCGACATAGTATTTGATACTTTCCTTAACATCCTGGACCGCACCGACATCCAGATTGCCGTTCTGTAACGAGCGATTGAGGAACTCCAACTTGTTCACGTGCCACTTATGTCGTTCGGTAACATGGGAGATATCGGCCATTCGATCCGCTTTTTTGGTGTCTTTCTTGCCCTTTTTCATTTGCGCATGAAGTGTTTCCTCTTCCGCCTCCAGGGCTTCAATCTTCAACTGCAGCTCATCGACCATATTCGACAGGAACTCGGAACACTCGACTCGCTCCTTCTCCTTTGGGTCTAGCCTGGACGCTGCCGATAGACCTTCTTTAGAGTACGCTTTGGTCTTCATTTCCTTTTCGACGGCCTTGAATTGTTCCATGCACTACCGAGGCGGTTAGCATTGTCCCCTTGAGCGGAGAGACTTTTAATGTCCCAGTCGCAAACCCACCACTTCAATGGCTTTCCGCTGTTCGATAAGCGGGGCTTTGTCCTTGACTTCATTTCCGGCGGCCCATGATTTGATCTGATCTCGGAACCTTTGCAGCTTCTTGATCTCGCGCTTAAGGTGGTCTTCGAGCTTATCCCGTTGCGTTGGATTCGTGGCTTGGCGGATCTTCTCATAGATGCCTTCGAAAGTTTGGATTCCTTCAGCGACCTTCTTGAAGGTTTTATCGATTTCTTGTTGCGTTTTCCTTGCTGCCATTGTGAATGCGTTGGCGTGGACCGAGCCGTCCACTGGCGGTTTGAGGTTGGCGGGCGCGGAGTTTTGGAGGTAGTTCGACCTGGACTATGAGCAGTCCACAATCGAAAAAAGGAGAAGGTAAACGGAGGTGGGTGAAAGTGCTGGGTTGACAGCAGACGCATGTACTAAAGGCCAGTGGATTCCCTCTCCGCGTTAGTGGAAAGCTCTGGATACCGTAATGGGTAGGCGGTGGCGGCGGGCGGTGTTCCACTGCGATGGCGGAGGGCGGATGAGCCTCTGGAGGCTCCTGTCCAAGTTTGCGGGATTCCCACATTTGGAAAATACCCTGCACAAACATCCTTTCTCATTGGGAAGGAGCATCTTGCCAAGTGAACACAGTCTCTCCCTCTACACCCAAGACGGCGGGTGCGTTCCCCCGCCTTTCCACCCCGCCCTGTCCTAAGTTCCTACGCCCTACTCTTATAGATCGCCACCATGAAAGGTCGGAATCAGGAAGCCATGGCCTACGTCTATGTTACTAATATATCCCAGTTGTCATTCAAAGAGTGAAGTCAGCGTCTGTCACCGTTGATTCGGAGTTGATTTCATCTATTGGGAAAGGGCTGCTTGTCTTTGCTGGCATTGGCAAAGAGGACAGTGAGAAGGAGGCCGAGAACCTTGTTAACAAGGTGTTGAAGGCCAAATTCTGGCCCGATGAGAACGGAGCACAAGTATGACACTGGCTTTACATGCATGGAAGCAGTAATTGACTTTGTCGCAGTGGAAAAAGAACGTCAAAGACATTGAGGGAGAGGTTCTATGTGGTATGTTTTGAACTTTCCCATCCATATTGATGTGCAATCCTAATAGTTGGCATGCATCTAGTTTCCCAGTTCACCCTCTACGGCAAAATGAAAAAAGGCAACAAGCCCGACTTCCACGATGCAGCTAGCCCCGACACAGCACGCAAGCTTTATGACCACTTCTATGCGAAAATGTGCGATGGTTATCAACCGGACCGGGTCAAGAATGGTGTCTTCCAGGCGATGATGGAGGTTGAACTCAAGAATGACGGGCCGGTGGGTGTAGACTACTGCAGCGAAGACGCGGCGGTACATTTTGCCTTCCTGGCTCCTTTCCGCGCCGCTACATACCCCATACTGACTGGTTTGAATTATAGGTTACCATCGAGATCAACACCAACCTCCCCAAAAAGGAACCCAAGGAGCAGAAAGACGAGAAGAAGCCAGATGAGCATGAGATTAAGGACTCATATGAGTTCCAAATTCCAGCTGAGCTACTACAATGAAAAGAACAGGGCAATAGACATAAAAGATAGAATAACATGTACATATATAGATCGATACCCTAATGTCATTTACTCATGGTGAAAACATAGAACGGGCCACAACTTTGGAAGTTCGTACAAGGGACCTTGTCAGTTAGTGCCTCCCATATCTAAAGGGCATTATGAAGCCTCAGGTCTTTCCTGTCAGCTCTCGCATCAGGTTAAAATTTAGAGGTAGGCAATCTCCTTCATGAAAGTGACATTATCGTCAAATTAGCAACATATATTGATGTTATACTAGGTATGGTACATCATGGGTCATTGGCGACAAAGCGTGTCCCGTCGTGAATCGTGATGGAACATGACAAAAGAGCAAATCAGGTGAGAGAGGTTCAGGAGAAGAACTTTTGGGCAGCCGCCTTCTCCTTGGCCGAACGCTCCTTCACAGTCTTCTTGACCTTGGCAATCTCGTTCACAATTCCAGCATCACCAGGAGCAAGCTTCTCAGCTTCCAACAGATCCTTAAGGGCATTATCCTCCTCCTTCAGACCCTCGTGGGCAAGGGCACGGCGGTAGTGAGCCTTGGCCTTGTCGGCATCCTTGGCCTGGGCAGCCTGGGCGACCTGAAGAGCATATGTAGCCCAGTTCTGGGCCTGGCGGTACTTGTGAAGCTTGTTTCCGAGCAGGGCGGAGTTAGAGTGGAGGGTGAAGCGCAGAGCCTTCATCTGGGGACCGAGCTCCTTGGGGTCATCATCACCGGGCTCGGGGAACTCGTTCAGGTAGCGCAGACCCTTCTGGTACTTGTCGAGACCCAGGTTGAGGTCACCGCTCTTGAAAGCAGCGTTACCGAATCCCTTGATGTCGGAAGCGATCTTGAAGCTAAGGGGCGCGGTAAGTTCGCCCTGGTAGTCCTCGGTGAAATCCTCATATGGATCACCGGTGAAATCCGCAACACGCTTGCTGGCATTCTCAAAGTCCTCTCCGGTGAGCTCACCACAGTTCACCACAGTCACATTCTGAGCGGGCTTGTCGTTCGTTGTCTTCATGCTCTCGATCTTGCGAACGATGCTCTTGCCGTTGATGACCTCTCCGAAAACAACGTGCTTGCCATCGAGGTGGGGTGTAGGAACGGTGGTGACGAAGAACTGGCTGCCGTTGGTGCCGGGGCCGGAGTTGGCCATGGAGAGCAAGAAGGGACGGTCATGCTTCAGGTCGAAGTTCTCGTCGGGGAACTTTTCGCCGTAAATGGACTCTCCACCGGTGCCGTTGAATGCGGTAAAGTCACCACCCTGGATCATGAACTGCTTGATCACACGGTGGAAAATTGAGCCTGGAGTGAGAAACAGAGCAATTAGTGGGAGCTCAATGCGAGCGGGGTATGGGAGGCGTGCCTTTGTAGGTCAATTCCTTGCCCTGGATACCAATGCCCTTCTCTCCAGTGCACAGAGCGCGGAAGTTGTCGGCAGTCTTGGGGACGACTGGTGCTCATGTTAGTCGGGTTCCAATCGTAGAGAAAATCGGGTCGTACCATCGCCAAACTGTGTTGCGCCTGTTAGATGGGAGCTGAACCCAGAGCCAGGGAATGATGGAGAGACTTACCAGCTCAAATGCGATCCGACCAGCATCGGCATCGCCAATCTTAATGTCAAAGAAGACGCGGGAACCTATCGATATTAGCGATTTGGAAGTGGGCAGATCTTCCCCGCATTGCACTCACGCTGAGTAGCCATGATTGTGTTGAAACCGGAATAAGAGATACAGAGAAGAAGTAAACGAAGTCGGAAATAAGAGGTGAGCGAAAGTGAAAGGGCAGAAAGCGAGTCGTCGCGTTGTGGGGGAAGAATACCTTGGGTTCAGGAAGCTTCCATGTGCCCGCCCTCACGCACTCCGCCTGTATGTACTCTGTACGTCTGGCACCTTGGCACTGGATAACGCATTACACCCTGCTTTTTTGGACTGCTGCGTCAATATAAAAAGTATCTAGGTACGATTCTCTTGCTCTGTCTAAGAAGGGAAAAAAAAGTAAAAAAAGGTAAAAAACAGCCTTTCATGCTATCCACTGCAGTTTTGGCACTCAGATCATCTCTCAATTCAACGACAGTATATGGAAAATGAGTATCAAAACAGACACAAATATAAAGGATAGGAAAGCAGAAAGTCCATATATGCTATCAAGTAGAATATTTTTGACAACTGGCGAGACAAAGACGGAAATGGCCCCCGGGAGTATGAACAGGACGACAACTCCATGGCACTTTTTATAGTTCAGAAATTCAGGGGCATCGTTCGACCTGGAAAGTTTTGTACAGGGATATCTACACACCAATTACAGACGAATAGGCCTTGCTAAATCTGGCTTAGGTTGTGGCTAACACCACTTTCCAGGATTCTCAGGATCTCTTTGTCTCCTATCCCCTCTTGACATTCAGCATTCAGGAACCGTCATGGCCAACAACAACCTCAGCCCCACTTCATCGATCCTAATCATCGGAGCTGGAACCTGGGGATGCTCTACAGCTCTTCATTTGGCTCGTCGGGGTTATACCAATGTCAAGGTATTGGACCCTCATCCAGTACCGTCGCCCATCGCTGCGGGAAACGACATCAACAAGATTATGGAGCATAAGGAGTTGAAAGGTAAAATATCACTCCTTCTCATGAAATATGATACTCTCCCACCTTATTTTTGATTTCAAAATATCGAAAATTAAAGCCATGGGCTAACAAAAACCAGAGTCGAATACTGATGCTCAAAGCATTGCTTATGCTGCATGCACCAGGGCGGCACTGGTAGGATGGACGACAGATCCAGTTTTTATGCCATACTTTCACGAGACTGGATTTATAGTTGCAGGTGATACCCCTGCATTAATCCAGCTGATCCAAGAGGCAGAGATCGATCAGTCTCAGGGCGATTTCGAGTTCTTAGAATCAGCTGGAGACTTTCAGCGAACAATGCCACCCGGAATCTTGACTGGTGAATTTCCTGGTTGGAAAGGCTGGATGAATCGATCTGGGGCTGGATGGATCCAGGCAGCAAAAGCCATGGTCTCCGCCTACAAAGAAGCGCAGAGACTTGGTGTGAGCTTCTTGACAGGGCCCTTGCAGGGCAATGTCAAAAGCCTAGTATATGAAGACGGCGATGTCATTGGAGCTCTCACCAAAGATGGCACGACCCATTATGCTCAACAAACAATTCTCACTGCAGGTGCTGGAAGTGACCGATTGCTTGATTTCAAGAAACAGCTGCGCCCGACTGCGTGGACATTGGGCCACATTCAATTGACACCGGAAGAAGCCCAGAAACATCGCAATCTCCCAGTTCTGTACAACGTTACAAAGGGGTTTTTGATTGAACCTGACGAGGATAATCATGAGCTGAAAATCTGCGATGAACACCCGGGATACTGCAATTTTGTGATGGATCCAGATCATCAAGGCGAGATACGGAGTGTTCCGTTTGCCAAAACGCAGATTCCCCTAGAGGCTGAGGGCCGCGCTCGAGGATTTCTGCGTGATACTATGCCGCATCTAGCGGACCGACCTTTCTCCTTCGCTCGCATCTGCTGGGACACGGATACGATAGATCGAGCATTCCTGATTGACAGGCACCCCGAATATGCTTCTCTTGTCGTGGCTGTCGGTGGATCACGCCTTGGAGCCATGCAAATGCCCTCCATGGGAGGTTTCATCGCTGATGCTCTAGAAGGAAAACTGCAGAAGGAGGTGAAAGATGTTTTCAGATGGCGACCCGAGATTGCAGTCAATCGAGACTGGTGGTCTACACAAAATCGGATCGGTGGACCGGATAAATTGATGAACTTCCAAGACCTTAAGGATGACGAGTGGACAAACATTGCATAGCGCACAAAGCAATGCCCCAGAGAACATCTTTGGTATTGTATTGCTGATATGTACATAGCCCTGGAGAGCAAGACGAAACTGGGGCCATCAGATAGTGCCTTTGGTACCGCCTACTTGCTTGCAAAAGCGCAGTTGGCCATCTCTTTCTTGACAACATCAGCTTCAGGACGAATGTCAAAATCGAAAATATCCATTGGCACCGAAAGAGTGGTACATGTATTTGGAATGTCCACAATTCCCGCAATATGCCCTTGCACCGGTGCACAACTTAGCAGAATATAAATCTGATAGTCGCTGTACCCATAGCGCCGAAGATACTCAATCACGCGCAGGCAAGCTTGTCTATAGGCAACGGTTGTATCCAAGAAATGCTGCTTTCCGTTCTCGTCGACCGAGAATCCTTCAAAGGTCAGGTATCTCCCAGAACCAAATTGCGGCTCCACAGGGCCTGCATGGAATATCGGAGACTTCATGTCCAGCTTTGCAATGCCATTCTTGATGACTGTGAACTTGAGTGTAATCACACCAGACATTTCAATACCGCCACAAAAAGAGACTTCACCATCGCCTTGGGAGAAGTGCAAGTCGCCGACGGAGAACTTTGCTCCAGGGACGTGGACGGGAAGGTAAATTTTGGATCCGCGCGAGAGGTTCTTGATGTCGCAATTGCCACCATTCTCTGGACGTCCCTGATCGAGATCAACATGCAGAAACGAAATTTGACTAGCTCATACTTACTGGAATAGTCCGAGCCCCCTCCTTGGCAATCCTGCTTTGTACATCGCCCGCGGCATTTCCGCCATGGGCGTTCGTGGGATTAGGTGGCTGGGCGACAATTTGGTCAGCAACAGCATTCGCTGCAATGAGCTCGCCCTCGCGATGATTCCATTCAGCCAAAATCTCTGCCGATGGAGCACAGCCTAGAATCCCAGGGTGGATCAATCCTGCAAAGCGAACGTGCGGAATGTGTCGAGAAGAGCAGAAGATCCCTTCAAAGTCCCAAATTGCTTTAGCACTGTGACTCGTCAGTATAAAGAATGGTGCGATATCAACTGCACATACGTTTCAGGGTAAATCTTGTCAAGGAACCCGCCTCCATTCTCTTTGTGGAATACACCAGAGTATCCCCAGGGTTGATCTTCAAATGGTTGGACATCCTGTATCTCAACGAGCAAGACATCACCGGGCTCTGCTGTCTCGATGTCGAATGGACCAGAGAGGTAGTGGATCTGAGTTAGGTCTACATTTCTGAGATCGTCTGCTGAGTCGTTGTTTCCGATCTGGCCCCCTGTCCAATCAAGGCATTCGATCTTGACAACCTCGTTGTTGGCAATCTTCCCGACGGCCGGCACTGGAGATCGTAAGCTGTTGCTCGCATATACAGTTTCAAGACGATAAAGTACCTTCTGGATGCCATCTGTTCTAGTTGGAGGATTAGCAACGATGTGCAGTCATAGCAAGATAAGGACATACATGTAAGCCAGATTGTTCACGCGCAGGCTTGTTGAGGTCAACTTTCAGAGCCGTTCGAATTCCCTTGATACCCATGTTGATACAATTCCAAAGCTGGTTTCCAATATTGGGTTCGCTTGTAAAGTCTGCAATGTTGACACAATGGAGACGTACTGGGAATAATAGCCAACTTCTCACGGCTGGAGTCGGGGGTTACACGGATATATGTCCTCGACCCCCTCATGATAACGCCCTACCCCGCATACTTGGTCCATTCAGACGTTGGCATGAATAATAGATATATGGTGCGTGAACCGTGCTTATCACTGTATCTCGTATAGTTCTGGTCTGATAACGTGGGAGCTACCAATGTCCCCGGGGTTTGCTGTCCGGCATTTGGAATTCACAGGGGAATAACGACCTGATATCGACCCGCACATGCGCAATTAGTGTGCAAAAGCTTATCTATTTCTACAAATTTCATGTAAATCCCGATTCACAGCCAGTAGATACACAGGTCCTGTCTCAGGGGTCTACTCCGGATAAACAGGCCCATCCATCATCGATGGAACCCGAGGTCAAACTAGAACCATCTGCTCGCTGTGGCTGATACTCAATTTGATTCCAAGTCCAGTGCCCATGTGATTGAAAGGGATTGGGAATATTGAGTTGTTTTCCGTAGCTCTAGAGATATAGGAATGAGAGCGAGCCTGACGACTAAGCTGGTTCAGCCCTGACAATGCAATGCTGAAGCTGGTGAAGATGAGTTCAAATCACTGAAGCCACCTAGGCATTTCAAGATTCACACCGGACGCAAGATGCTTGCGAATGGGTATAGCGGCCAGTGTCGGATACAGTGCATTTGGTCGATTCTTGTCCCAATTGGGAATGAACGCCTGAATTTTGGACCGCTTTTTATACCGCCCAATACCACGTACTGTAAGCTGTAACTTGTAAGAGCCGTGCTTTGATAGTTTACTTCGGGGATAGGTAGTTATGTAGATAGGTACGCATACAGATATAGGACTTAGGTATATGAAAAAGAGAGAGAGAGAGAAAGAGGGGGAAAAGAGGATGGGATCTAACAACCTCTTAAGCAAGTGCTTTAGAACTTGGAAAATACTTGTTAGAATATGTAAAATGGTAATTCGGGTATTGAAGCTTTCTGCCGGCATAGAATCAGGCTAATCGAGGCACTAAGAACTAAATACATCGCATCCGACACTGGCCGCTATGCCCCTTCGCAGATGCCCACCCAAAAGCTGAAATGCACGAAGTGTATGTGCGCGGTTGACAAATGCACCCCAGGCATGCAAAGTGTAATGAGAGCCGTACTCCATCATTGTCATCCGGATAGGGCTTCAAGAGGATTTCTTCTCAGAGGAGCCCGAGCCAGTGTCGGCTCGCTGCTTTTCAACATTGAATTTATCGAGATTGTCAAGAGACAGGCGCAAGAAGTCATGCTTATTGGCCCAAGTCACCTGGCTTTCGGCGAAACCCTCACTCTCAGCGGGGGGTGGAGGAGGGTCCGTAATCTTAGTAACAAGGTATGCTGTAGATGCTTGTGCAACACCATACATAAGCACACCGATGTAGGGGATTCGCATGACGACCGTGAAGGCAAAGGCAAATCCAAAGAGAACACCTTCGCGATCCCGGAACCACCGGCGCTTTTGCTCGGGGGTAAACTTGACACGCGAGAAGTAAGGCTCCAACTAGACGAGGGTTAAAATGATGTTGATTTCAAGAGAGATGTCAGACTCACAAGTTCACGCATCAGACTGCGGGAAGAGAAGTAGGTATGCAGGAACGTCACGATGTATGTTTTAGGGAGGAAAAGACCCGCACCGAAGATGGCAGCGGCTGGAACACTGCCAACGTGGTTTCGGAAGGTGTAGAAACTTGCTGCAGGCATCACAAACCTACCAACGATGACGACCATGGAAAGGAGATAGAGCCCAAGCATCATACCGATCTTCTTTGCGTACCGATGGAAGAACGCCATGAGCGCCTCAGGAATGGGGCGGGAGCCACTGGTACCACCTTTGTTGGAGTACAGTGTAAGGTGGGGATAGTACATAGCTCGAAGCTGATTGGGGTCCTCTGTCTTATGCTTCTGAATGTATGTCATGTCCACCCACTGGATCGATTGCATGAAGCTGGAAATGGTCAGAGGGAACGACATTGAAGGTGGGACGAGGTACATACATCTCATCCAGAGTTGGTGTCACATATCTCATCAGAGTCATCAGCATGAATGGCACTTGGAGGACTGACTTGGACATGAACTCCAAGCCAGTCAAAAGCTTATCGTCCCAGAGAGCATTTTCCAGATTGACGACCCATGACAATAGCCAGATAGAGAATTTCACACTCAAAATCTGAATGAAAAGTTAGTCGCCATCTCATATGATGTATAATTTCTCAGATATTACCGGAATCTGGATGATCAACTGGATGACTATTCCAACGGCTATAGCAAGAGCTGCTTGGCGGAAGTGGTCATATTTGAAGAGTTCAGGGTTGGTCAATGCACGAACCGCTATCAAAAAATGTTAGCAGCTGGAAAGAAAGGTTCGAGGTATCCCAAGCTTCATTCCCAGGCCAGCTGGGCAGTGGTGAATGGTGGCTGGATAGATGTGGCACAGGAAGCTCCTTGATCCGGGGCTTGGCGGATCTCGGATGTCTGGTGAGAATAGCACACAGAGTGATCTGTCAACGCCGTTGAAGCCAAATATTTGACCATCTGAAACCCTTCAAAATGGGTAAAAAGCAGCAGTAAACGCATTGGGGACACATACTTCCTACCACTGTGAGCTGGAAGCCGCGGATCACGGCGTTTGGCTCAAAGTTCGACATTGTGGATGTCCTTCAAGATTCCTGGAGGACGCAAATATCGCCAAGAATGAAATGAGAGCTCAAGGAGCTAGCAACCCTGCATTCTTGAAGAAGCGAAATCACAGATGCCTAGCCCATTGAGCGCTGCGTCATGGTCACCTGACCAGTGGCCTGAGGCCAAAATGCATCTCCCCGCGCAAAACCCGCAGATAAGCCGCGTCTCCTGCATCGGACAGGCACTTGCATTATCTTTGTACATACATGTCCCTTTAATTTATCTATACTCTCCCTCCTATTGATCGCATCCATGAACCATGCCTGAGTCTCCAAGCGAGCTAGGTCAGATACAGTCCCTTCGTCGCTCCGTCACCCTTCCCGTCAAATTAAATCCGCTCTCGCAGCGTCGCGCGAGTGTCCCAAATACCCCGGAGCATGTAATTTATTATCACCCGTCGGCGAAAATCGTTCATTTTTCTCCAAGAGCACTCGCCCCTATTCCATCCAGTTCTACCCCATCCGACTTCGATTACCCCGTGGACACCATCGAAACACTTCCCTGGCGCTCTGCTACTGAGCGAACGGTCGCAACAGCGCCGCTACGACTGGAGAAGGTCCAAGGATCTACCGCTTTCCTGAAATGTGGCAATGTCGTCCATGCGATTTTGAAGAACTCGCAGTGTTGGTGTGTTGACGGGGTGTCCAAATTTGTTTTGCGCATTCGACCTCTCACATATTATCGCATCGAAATTCCATACGAGACAGGGGATGATCAGAGTTCGGTACAGCAACTTAAGGTCGCCCTACCCACCGTGCTTCGATATGAAGTCACACCATGTCCTTTCAAACGCTCCTTTAGTGTCGAGCTGCCTAGCAGTTTAATCGCGCCGCGACGTAAGAAGGCTTGGAGGCCCAAAGACCAACGACCCAGTGTTCCCGCAGTATTGGAGTTACCCCTGGAGGCATCTTCGCCATCCTCAACCAGGTCGGAGTGGGCCGATTCTGCAAGCACCGGAGATGATACAGATGGCAACCTGACCGATGACAGCTGCTTCACGTCGCACAAATCCAACAGCACGATTTCGGAGTTTTCACATGATAACCATCATCTGTCTCCTGCCGACACACCGAGGCCCTCGTCGTCGCACAGTATCTCTCGGCGTTCGGTGTCGGAAACACCACAGACCTTCACCAGTCTGCTTGCAAAGTTCCAAGCCACACCACTCCCAGAGGATTGTGATTCAGAGTCTGGACCAGAACCAACCCCCCCACAGAATGTCGAGAACCCAATTTCAAGCAGCGTTGAAGTCAGTGCTACCCCGACGGATGATGCGCCTCTCTTGCCAGCCGAGGAGGTGACTCGAAGCTCTCCCGGATCGAATGGTACTGCTGGATCCCCAGCCGAGGTGGAGCCACATACCGAAGCCGAGCCCGACTTTGGAACTACCTCACAACAACAAACTACTGTATGGCCTGAGAGTACAGTTACGGCCCCAACTGAAAGTGTGCTCGATACAGAAACGATCAACTCCACTGAACCTCAAATTGCAGTGGAACTTCATGAGCCGCTACGGGAGGAGACCGAGGATGATAAGATAGAAAGCCTCGCTGAAATTACCTTGGAGGTTGACCATGATGCATCATTCAACTCCAGCCCCGAGTCATTCCATTCTGCTGAGCCTCAGTCACCCGACTCCGTTTCCACACACCCTACTTCTGTTGGAGGTCATGACTTGCCGGATCCCACGGATATGTTCAGTCTTCCCAGTGCCAAGGACTTAATCAATGAATCGGAGTTGGTGTCAGATCATTTGTGTGAGAAGTCGACGCTTCCAACGGTCGACCAAAACCATACAGACATACCCACTTCTACATCAGATCATCTCAGTCCGAATGATCTACCTAAGGCCATTTTCAATAAAACCTTGGATGCATCCTCGTCCGTGGCTCACATCAGCGGAGCAACTCCCTCCACTCGGACCAAAGACATGTCACTGGAAACCAAGATGCCATCTCAGTCTCCCTCTAAAGCTCCAGCATCGAGTACAGATTTCAACCACATGAGCACAGAATTTCGGCGTCGTGCTCAAGCGACCAGAGAACGCGAAGTATCACCGATGCCTCATTCTTCGGCATTGTACAAACCATCTCCCGGCGATGACGCCAAGTCTTTCATTTCCAAGGCTATAACTCTCGTTCTAATCCCCCCTGCCTATCTCTTCATAATAATCCTCCACATCGCCGCTCGAGTTGTGATCAATCCCCCGCCGGCTCAACCAGCTGTCAGCTTTCAACCAAGTGGCTCGAATTCCAATCCTCGGAAACCAAACCGAAGTCCTGCCTCTGGTGATGATTTCGATTTTCCGCTGGAACCTCAAAGCTCCTCGGAGTATGAGGATGCCGAGATTGCGAGGAAGCTTGACCCTTGGGACCTGGACTAAGTCTTGCACCTCTCAATATTACCAGCTTCTGCCCTTCGTCTTCCCTCCATCTTCCCTTCACCTTGTGATCATACTTCCATCCTATACCTCATTAATTTCCCTGTACTTTCCCCCTTATTTACCCAAGCCCTTACACATCTTAATGTTTTTCTTGTCATGAATATTCAACACTAGCCTGGACGACTCATGTTTGGACATACTGTCATATTTTGTATTTTACGGGACATTCTTTTTCTGCTATAGCGTCTCGTGTATCTTCGGAGGGATCAAAGCTCATATCGGAATCAAGTCATTAATGATACAACCATGCTTTTACTAGCCGAGAACTCCAGCTAAGATAGTCTGTAACTTTCTAAATCGTCCACGTCCAGAAAATCGAGGTACCTAGTCGTGCATGTCATTGCAGGCTGCAGCACTCAAAAGTGGCCATATTACTTTTGGAGGAGAAATGTATGGACAATGACAGCGCTCGTATAACACAAGTGCAGGGGAATATGTACACTTGAGAAGAAGCCCTCATCGAGAATTGGGAGCAAAAAGGGAACCAGAACCACCCTCGAACGCCAGCTAATGCATGAGAAATTGAAGCCATCAACACATCGCATGTCAGGTCCGAGCAACGTGAACGGAAGTCGATGGTGTCATATGGAAGAACAGGCAGGAGGGAATTCTAGGCCTTGGTGGCCTTAGCAGCTCCGCCCTTGGTCTTCGCCTTGCGGCCACGGCGGTCTCGTTTCTTCAACCCCGTCATTCCTCCCTTGCAGACCTCGGCATAGCGAGTGTAAAAGGCCTCGAGATCGTCCGGGTTGACGACTGTCGAGAGCTTTATCTTTGTTGTCTTGTTCTTGGTTATTTTTCCGTCTTTGCTTGCGGACTTGGGGTTGGGCGCATTGGTGTTTCCATCTGTGGCCCGGATGAGGATTGATGGCTGAGCGCTTGTGGTTGTGGCACCGGGAACATCAATCAAGGGCTTTTGGGTAAGGATGACGGATCCACGGGTCTTTTGCGAAGTCTTGGAAAGTAGATCGGCGAGCGATGAGAAGAACTAGAGGTGATAGGTATTAGTGTCATAGCTCAAGATTGGCGATCTGGTCGCATGTGCACAGGTGTAGCGGTCAGGTAAGACAGGAATGGATATTTACCTCTTCTTGTCCCATATGCGGCGCCATATTTGGAATTGCTGTTGAAAGGCGCTCAATAATTGACCGAGCTGGAAGCTGGAGCAGTGATCAATATGCAATTGACAGCTGGGGACAACTGCTCGGTGGGGGGAGGAAACTCCGCTGTGGGTGCTTGTCCGCCTTTATTTTAGTGTGGCAGAAAAGTGAAAAAAGTCCCCGACCGCCTGGGGGTACCTGAGATTGAAGTCTGTTTGAAGTCTTCAATAGCAGACCATAAGCCTCCGCCAAGATGCCACGCCCTCGGCATAATACAACAGCTCTCCCTCGGAACCTTCGATCTGAGTTGGGTATCCGTGATACCTATGGCGACAAGAAGCGCCGCTTGAACGGACCTGCCTCGCGCAAAGAACGCCGCCAGAATGAACGCACGCAAAAGAAATCACGACACGCAGCACCGCCACAGAAAAAGGTCTTTCAGCGACCTCAAAATCAGTCGCGGAACGGCAGAGATGGCGTGGATGAAGACGACTCAGACGATATGGACCTCGATGAGGAACCCAGTCCTCTGCAGAAGAAGTTGAAATCTACGAAAGAGACCACCGAGAAGCCCAAGTCAATCCTGAAGAAGGCCTCAGCTAAAGTCACACCTGAGTCCGAGTCCGAATCTGAGGCTGAATCTGAGCTCGAATCGGAGATTGATCTAAATGAGGACGACGACGAGGATGAGGACGAGGATGAGGACGAGGAAGATGGCGAGGAGGACGAGGATGAAGAGTCGGATGAAGATGAATATGAAGATCAAGAGACTGCGGATGAGCCTTCTGAGAACCATATCTCAGGCTCGGTTAAGTCTAAGTTAGCACAAGACGACGCCGAGATCGCTGCACTGGAGAAGAAGCTTGGGCTCAAGAAGGGTGGAAAGTCCAAAGCATTTGAAGATGACGGACTGGACGACATCCTTGGAGATTTGGGTGGCGGTGGTGGTGATGCCTCAGAAGATGAAAGTCGAAAGCGCAAGCGGGAGGCCGACGATTGGCTCCAGGCCAAGAGACAAAAGGCCAAAGCCCAGCAAGCGCAGGCCTCTAAACAGGAGGACAGTGAAATGGACAGCGAAGAGGATGTGGATCTCGATGAGCAAGTCTTTGGAAGCGATGACGATGAAGCTGCCGACGGCAGTGACTTTGACGGGTTTGACGACGAGCCCAAAGAACCCAAAGTGAAGGAGAATCCTTATATTGCTCCTGTCACCAAGGCAGAACCGACAGCCCAAAAATACATCCCACCTTCACTCAGAGCACGCCTTGATCCGGAAAGCGAAAACCTCACTAGACTCAAGCGCCAGGCCCAGGGTCAACTGAACAAGTTGTCCGAAGCTAACATGCTCTCAATTGTTGCGGAGTTTGAAAAGCTGTACCGCGATTACCCTCGACAGCATGTCACATCTACCCTCATCGGCCTGCTGATGGGCCTCATCTGTGAGCGAGCTGCCCTGAACGACACATTCCTCATTCTGCACGCCGGTTTCATCTCAGCACTCTACAAACTCCTGGGAATGGATTTCGGTGCAGAAATTGTACAAACAGTTGTGGAAACCTTGGATGCTGGAGGAGACGAACGCGGAAAGTTCGAAGGAAAAGAGATCCTCAACCTGGTCTCTCTCCTCTCACAACTATACAACTTCCATGTCATCGGCTCTTCTCTGATGTTTGATTACGTCCGCCTTTTCGTGCAAGAGATCACCGAAACTAATACCGAGCTTCTTCTGAAGGTCATTAGGAGTAAGCCACCTCGTCCATACCCCCACACCGAATCTTACTGACATCTACACAGACTCTGGCCCCCAACTTCGTCTAGATGACCCATCCGCATTGAAGGACATTGTGCTTTTGATTCAACCAGCAGTATCAAATGTTGGAGAGGCTTCCCTCTCCGTGCGAACCAAGTTCATGATCGACACCATCACTGACTTGAAGAACAACCGTTCTAAGTCTGCGGCAGCGGCTGGAGCGGGTATCACCACTGAACACATCACCAAAATGCGCAAGATTCTGGGTTCCTTGAACAATTCTCGGGTTATCCGTGCATCTGAGCCTATCAACATCTCCCGCGACGATATTCACAATTCTTCAAAGAAGGGTAAATGGTGGCTAGTCGGTGCAAGCTGGAAGGAAGATCCCCTTGTAGCTGCCCAGCGTGAAATGAAGGACGCCCCGATCATGCAGGCACCAGTTCAAGACGATGAAAGTGACGCTGAGCCTGACTTCGGAGATCTTGCCAAAGCCCACCGCATGAACACTGATGTCCGTCGGTCTATTTTCGTTGCCATTATGTCCGCCAACGACTTCCAGGATGCGCATGTTCGACTCATGAAGCTGCGTCTGAAGCGTGCCCAAGAATTCGAGATTCCTCGTGTTCTTCTCCATTGCGCTATGGAAGAGCAGGCTCACAACCCATACTACTCCCTCATTGCACGTCGTATCTGCGGTGATATGGGACGTCGGATCAAGATGTCCTTCATGTTCGCTCTCTGGAACATCTTTAAAAGGATGGGCGAGCGAGGAAACATGGAAGACGATGATGACGAACATGTGGACCCTGATGACCCCGAAAACGGCGTCAGCATGAAGTCCGTGGTCAACTTGGCGAAGATGTACAGCTATCTTATTGTAGATGGCAGCCTGACATTGAGCATCTTGAAGAACCTCAACTTCGCATACCTTCAACCCAAGACGAAAACCTTTTTGGAGGTGCTGATAATCACCATCATGCAACAATCTCAAAAGTCCAAGAAGAAGTCTAAGAAGTCCAAGGTGGAAGAGCCCCGGAACGAGGAAGCTTTGATGCAAATCTTCTTGCGTGTCAAAGAGACACCGCAGATTGCCAAGGGCCTCATTTACTTTGTGCGCAAGGTCGTCGCAAAGAGTGACATTGTTTCTGATGATGATCAGAAGCTTGTTCGCTGGGGATGTAATGTTGCTGCGGATGCCCTTAAGGCCGTGGCGAACTAGGATTGCATTGTACTGCATATAGAATATACCCACGTTGTTATGCTACTCATTTCGGCCATCATTTGCTTATAATTTTCCCTCTACACGTTGAAACGTTCTCCGAAGCATCATGGGGACATCGATGAGTATACTTGGATTGAACGCATTCATCTTAGTCTGGCCCTTAGGGTGATGGCATCCTCAGCAGATGTGTGCGCTTCATACAGCCAATCATCTCAAGTTCTCCTTTTGATAACAACCTTGGAAGTATGGGCAGCAGAGCAAAAACGTTATTTTGCAATCAATCTAAGATATGGAATGGGTATAAGGGCGTCATGAGCTTTCAAATAGATTACATGTAGGGGATGTTCCCCGTCATCAATGCGTGCGCGCGTATCAGGAGCTCGCCGGCACATGTATCAGATCCCATTCCATGGCCACAAGCCAGGATTCTTTTGGATCATTTTGCCCTTGATCTGCCGGTAAAGCATCAAGGGACATGTGAATGGGAGTGTCGTTAGTGTTCTGAACTTGACTTGGAACAGGATCCAGTTCCAAGGTCCATGTAAGTCCTCTGTGTATTCCTACGAGATCTCCTTTTTGGGGTAGTAATCCAGGAGAGCCGGGGCACAAGTCGGGCTTTGAGCGTGGAGGTCCCATAATCAGGATATTCAGACTGTCCTTAGCATCCTTATCCTGCACTTGATCACCGACAACAGGGTTGGCTTTTACAAAAGCCACAGAGTTGGAACCGCTGGTCCTGGTGTGGTTGATGTTGGTGACACGGGCAGCCACTAGATACCTTGCCAATTCTTCTGAGGAAGGCATCTCTGCCTGTGGATCTGACAACTGGGCTAATACAGGCTTTGGCAGCTGCTCACGTTTGGCTCCCATCTCCAAGACCCAGCTGCGCAGCTGGGCAGCCATCCCACCCGGGACATAGTTGGGCATCACACCGCGTTTTCGGCCGCGACGATTAAGCGTCCGTGAAGTGGGAGAAAATGGTGCAGGGATGTCCTCTGCGTCGGGGTTAGGCGATGGCGAGCGCGGCAAAACAAACGTTGGTTTACGTCTCTCCGGCGGTGATATAGCTGGTGTGCTCGGTTTAAACTTAGGGGCGGACTGACTGCTCGGATTTTTGACTGCCGAAGAAAGCATAAAGCGAGGACGGCCTCGAAAGGGCGTATTTGCATCACCTGGCGTAGATGCAGGAGGTGCAAGCGGACGTGCACTACTAGGTGCTGGTGTTCTCATTGCGCCCATTTGCCAGTTTGCGGGGCTGTGTCTTGGCACATACGGTGTATGGATGGCATCAGACTGTAAGTCTGCCGTCTGAGGTGGTGATGATGATATTGTATCAGTCTGTGTTAGCCTTGTCGAAGGCGCGTCTCTCTCCACGCGGCGCCGTTTGTTTGCGTCTCTGATAGGCGCAAAAAGGGCATCCAATTCCGCGTCTGGGCATCCAGGACACTCATCTTCTTCGGGCGGAGTGCTGTCAATGACATCGTCCGGTGCGTTCGTTCCCTCTCTGACCCCAAACAGGCCATCTCTTATCTCTTCGACATGATCGACGTCATCAATCACTTCGCATTGGCGCGAGCGAGCAGCCTGAGAAGCAGGAAAGATTTGCGTATTATGATGCGTTAAATGCGGTTCAACATCGTCTATGATATCGTGATCCTCATTGGTCTGGGTCGCACTCTGTGACAGCAAAAATCGGGGTGTGGAGGCGAACTGCGGACGGTTGCGATGCGCGGATGAGTTGGAGAGGCGGATTGGTGGCGTCTTGAACCGGACTGATTAGCTAGATGTACGAAAGAATCAGATCAGGAACTTACTGCCGGAAAAGGCATCTCAGCCGAACGTCGAGAACATTGCAGAATGTACTATCGAGTCTGTACTTGCGGGAGAGGAGGGCAGAATCGCTTGAGGCTCAAGGTACACGGGCCACTCTCCGATGTTTTTGACGCCATCTCCGAGTTTTGCTGTACACCTCAGATGCTCCCATGGAGATTGAAGTCAAGAAGAATGAAGAACAATGAACGGGTTGGCCTGAAGTAGAGTAGGAGTATCACACATTCGATATTCCAAGACTCAGTGAAGCTCTCCCCCTCAATCCCTCGACAAATTAAATAGCGATGTTATCAACGCTTCAACCTCAATGATTGCACCAAGAAAAGTGAACGGTGACAGCGCTGAGAATTTTCAATGCCCGTCATTTTAATTTGCACCACTCGACATATGACACGTTCAATCGTACACAAGCAACCTTCCCGTCTGGGAAAATCACTCCATATAGAACAACAAGCCCAATAGATTGACCTTTTCTCTACGTTGATGTTTAAGGCTCTTGAGGAATATTTATTCCTCATTTTTGGTCAGCTTCAATCGGTAAAGTGAAATACAATGAATTTTAGAAGCTATGACCGGATGACCCCAGGGGGCGAGGGGGCCCCAGGCCGGACGCTGTTCTCTCTGAATGGTCGTTCATTGACCTTTGATCTGCAAACCCGGGCTCTTGGTCTAATCTTGTGAGAGGAAACTCACTGTCCATCTCGTCCATGCCAAAAGTTCGTTTCGACGAACTGTTCTTGCTCAAGATCGGCCCACTCGCCGGCTGAGTTGTATATCCGGCTTTAGCACTGGCAAACAGAGCCGGAAAGGCGGCCTTGAGGATGGGCCGGAGCATAGGTGCGCAGGCGTTTGCAATAGCCAGAGCGGGCTCGGTCACACTCCAAAAGGCCGCCCAGATCATGGAGTAGGGAAGGTCGTTGAAATCAACTGTCGTAAGGACGCGAATGCGTATTATCGTGATCGAAGAGATGCTGGTAGGCTGTGTCAGCTGCAGTTACGATTGTCATGACAGGACTCCTGGACAACATACAAGATACCCAAACCAAAGATTCCATACAAAGCCACTTTGGTCCCAGTAGACATCTGCAATTTCCAGATGAACCGCATAGGCAGGGCCATAATCATGACATCTGTGACAAGATTGAATGCACCAATTGTCGAGAAGGCCACATTTTGGCTCGCACAGTGACCGGGAAGTAATGGATTCCAATTCTTTTTGAAAGGTGTGCATATCAGGAAAACCTGGAGAACACTACCAGTCCAATATGCCCCTGCACAACCCATGCAGATCCATGTCAGGATCCGAAACTCTTTGCTCACGAAGATTCTCAAGTAGAAGAAAAGATATGAGAACTTCGCAAGAACCATGGCGTTGTAATAAACAATTTGATAGATGATGAGCATCTTGGCAATCAATACCGTGTTATCCGGAGAAATGTCCATGACATGGTTCCGCATCCCTACTCGTGCGTAGTGATATTGCATTGCCAGCATACCATATGTATGCAGCAGCCCGCCGAGACAGCATGCATCATCCCAGCCAATTGCACTCTGTCGAATCTTCCGTGAAACACCTCGAAGAATGACCATGAGAGTAGCTAGGATCACTAACACGGTATTGGCGACAAGCTGATCACGAACAATGGCGTAGGTGAAGACATTGTATAGTTGCATAGTGCCATGGGCTGAAGAACTGTAAATTAAGACCCCTGCATGGAGGGCTGATAAATAGCGTGAAGAATTGAAGAAATCCTCGGCAGTGTACTTTTGTCATGGGCAAGCTTGTCAAGAAACCTGGAAGTAATAGTAGGTTTCACATTGTTCAATGCTAACACCGACAGAGGGACAGATCGGCAGGTACGGAAATGGGCGACCATTGTGGCGGACCGTTAGAGCGGGCCGAAGGATCATTTTAGCCCCCAATGGCTTCATGTATCAAGTGTCATTGGAAACGCCTCCTTTCTTAGCATGGACCAACTTCCACACCATGCAGTCGGCTAGAATCGCCCGCCCCACACTGACACCTCTAGCGCCAGACACTAGGCTTCCGGCCCATCACCGAGGTGTCAACACGGGATAATTTTGGCCTAGTAAGGACGTTTGAATATGAATTTAACTCGAATGGCCCCTTTGTCCTAGGGGTGACTGCGTTTGGCATTTTCAACAAGCAATTCCCCAAGCTTCACTCTTCATCGAAGGAATTGTGTTTCAATATGGATGAATATGACTATGTCATCATTGGTGCAGGGATTGGTGGCCTGGTGTTGGCAAATCGCCTCAGTGAGGATGAGTCCGTCAAAGTGCTGCTCATCGAAGCAGGTGCCAACCGCATGGGCGATCCTCGCATTGACACACCCGGCTTTCTGGGCACTCAGTATGGAGACCCGGACTTTGACTGGGACTACATGACTGTTCCTCAGGTACACACTTGATCACCATATGCATGCCATGAGAAATCATTTTGCTAACAGAGAACAACAGGAACATGCAAAGAATCGCCAAATTGGTCAACCGCGTGGCCGCGTCGTCGGCGGGTCCTCCGCCATGAACTTCTCCGTGGCCATGTATCCCACAGAATCAAACTTCGAGGCGTGGAAAGCATTGGGCAATGAAGGGTGGGGTTCCGAGGATATGGCACCATACCTTCGTAAATTCCATTCTTATACCGCACCCAGCGAGGCCACGGCAGAGCTGTTGGATACGGCTCGGTATATGAAGAGAGACAACCAGGGATGTGATGGACCTGTGCCGATTTCTCTTCCGGATGTGTATGGCCCTTTCAACAAAGCTTGGGATGAGACCTTTGCCAAGCTGGGCTGGCAAACTGATGCCGACCCTATCAAGGGACGGAAATTGGGAGCCTTCACTTCCCCGTTGACCGTGGATTCTAAAACTGGAAAAAGAGGGTATGCGGCGTCGTATTACTCCCCTGAGGTTGCAGCCCGGCCAAACTTGCGACTTCTCCCAGAGACGATGGTTGAAAAAATCGAATTCCGCCAGGAAGACGGGGAACTGGTCGCAACGGGTGTCATGGTCAAGACCGGGGACGAGTCGTATCAAATCGCTGCGAAAAATGAAGTCCTGTTGTGTGGCGGTAGTCTGAACTCACCTCAGGTACTTGAGCTTTCAGGTGTTGGAGATGCCACTCTTCTCAAAAGTCACGGAATCCCCGTCTTACTTGATAATCCCGGTGTAGGTGAAAATCTGCAAGACCACGCGCTCACCACGATCAGCTTCGAGGTCGCAGATGGCCAGATTTCGGGTGATATAATGCGTGACCCCAATGTTGTCCAAGCGGTGATCAAGCTGTATCAAGAGACAAATGGAGGCCCGCTGGCGGGCATGCCACTCAGCACGGCCTATCTTCCATTCGTGGATGGAGATGGTCTGGTGCCTCGGGAAGAAGTTGAAACTCTCCTCGCCAAACACCTCGACAATGCAGGCACCCCATCCAACTTGCGTTTGCAATATGACCAAATTCGCCGCATGATTCTCGATCCTGAGGTTTCATCGTCACATTTCCTTTTCCTCCCTGCACAGCTCCACATGCACCCCGGCAAGACCACTCTGACAGATGTTTTGGCCAAAACCCTACCGGAGAACTACGTTTCCCTCTTGATGCTGCATAGTCATCCTTTCTCTCGTGGTTCAGTTCATATTTCATCCAACAGAAGCGAGGTCAAACCAACATACGACCCCAAGCTTCTTTCGCATCCACTGGATCTGGAGATGATGGCAAGACAAATGCAATTTGCCGAACGCATTGTTGAGACAGAGCCATTCTCCACTCTACTCAAACCAGGAAAGTCTATGCCCGAAATCACACGCGACATGTGTGATTTAGATCAAGTTAAGGAGGTCGTGAAGGATAGGTTGTTCACTTGTTTCCATCCGGCAGGCTCCTGTGCCATGTTACCCAGGGATCAGGGTGGGGTTGTAGACTCCAAGCTGAAGGTGTATGGAACAAAAAACCTGCGAGTCGTTGATGCCAGTGTTCTCCCCCTTGAGCCGAGTGGGAACATCCAGTCCGCTGTTTATGCAGTAGCGGAGCGGGCGGCTGATTTGATCAAAGGTGCCGTATAAGCGTACATAATTATCAGCGAAATATTATTTGCCCGTACAGGCTAGCATGTCATGGCTTTTTCATAATATTTGAGGCTGTAAAAGTCTTGAGGCGGGGTCAAGGAGGGGCCGTAAGCCCACGCCTGTACATTTAGGGCCTAACTTCAAAACATGAGTCCGACCTCAAAATATTTATTTCGCTGACTTTTGCTGACGATCAAGCAGACGATCAAGCAGAAAGTCGCCCTCAGTTGAATACATTTCGTGCCTCTGATATGGCCGAATTGGTTGGCACCGTGGCAGCGGTCTTACAGCTGGCCCAAACAGTGGCTTCAACCGCGCTCCAAGTCCACGATTTCTTTTCTGTGATCCAAAATGCCCCTCGAGAGATCCGCACGATCAGTAGGGACGTGCATGCATTTTACATGCTTGTCAACAATTTGGCAACGTCACTATTGAGTCCTAGTGTTGTAGCCGCGGTTGAAAGTGATGCTGAAATTGAGATGGCACTCAAGACTCTACTTGATCCTATGAAGAACTGCCGGGCAGTCCTGACTCGGATGAAAGATAAGCTCAGTCCACACCTGAAAGCGGATGTGTCTGCCGTTCAAGCCTCAGGCCAAGATTCCGAAAGTGGCAATCCTATCTCAGTTGAAAGATTGCGAATGAGAAGTGGGAACGTGAGCTGGTACTTTAGGAGGAGAGAGGTATTCGCTACAGCGATTGAGCTTGAAAGAACTAAAGCGACATTTGGGGCTACTATGGGCAGTATTACCATGTGAGTTCTGACTCTGCTTTCTTCCAAACTCGCTATACTCAACTGCATAGCTCTCTGAATGCATTGACTTACACACGACAGGCTTCTGGCTTTAAAAGGCGCGAGCTCGAAGGACGACAAAAAGGCCAAAAATTACAAGCACAAGTTCAATGAAGACGCTGGGTCGGCATTGAATGTTTACGCAAACTCCGTTTTCGGGGACAATGAACCAGCCAACAAATCCATGGAATCTTTCACTACCAAAGTGAACAAACCAACTACAGCTGTTTTAGCGGACCCAGCTCTTGCCGAAGAGCTCAAAATTGGAATCAAGAGCAAGTCAAAATTTGTTATGGAGGCCCTCCTTCAACAGATACACGTGGATGTCCGAGACCAAGCGGGTAGGACTGCATTGTCACACTCGGCAGAGATTGGAAACTTCGAAATCACCGAATTGCTACTTAAAGAGGGCGCTCTAGTGTCGACCCGGCAGTACAGTCTCAGCATCAGTCATCGTGACAGCGGAAAGAGCCCAATACATTGGGCAGCAATGAAAGGACACAAACACATTGTTGAGCTGCTTCTACAATATGGCGCTAATCCCAATGCAAGAACGACATCTGGACGCACGCCCGCACAAGAAGCTGCTGCTGCAAGTCACAACGAGCTTCTGGTGTTCTTGCTGTCTAAAAATGCGGACATCAATACCCAGGCTTACTCTGATGTATGTTTATGGGCCACGCCCGCAAGTGATATGTGAAAACTAATCAATTCTGTTTTTTTTATAGGGCTGGTCGCCTCTACACGAGGTTATTTATTTGAATAACATCGAAATGGTTGAACTCTTAGTTGACCACGGTGCTCACTTGAATGCCCGTTTGACAAGTTCCAAAACACCACTCCACATGGCCGTGGTTCAACGAAACATTCGCGTAATGGAGATTTTACTCAAAGCTGGAGCTGATCCAGATTTACCGATGAATGAGGATATCACGCCGCTTCACCTGGCTGCTGCTGCCGGCTGGATTCCGGGTGTGGAGATACTCGTTCAAAATGGCGCTGAGATCAATGCCAGAGATTCTTTGACTCTGGAGACACCGCTTCATAAAGCAGCGAGAAACCGCGGGCTGTATGCCATAGAGAGACTTCTTGCGCTGGGCGCGAATGAGTCGGCATTCAATTGTGATGGGCAGAACTATGAGGATATCTTGAACTGCGCTCAGGTCAATCCCAAACATTGGGCTGTAGACAGCTCTCGGGGTGCTTATCTTATGTCACTGCATTGGGGCACTATCAATTGAAATTTGGTTACTTATGGCTCTTTCTAAAGGCTTGATGGGGCTCGTTTTCTTTTGCCTCTGTGCTGTCTGGGCTCAGAGCGACAAATAAATTCTATCTGATGACGCTGAAAGACGTCCGATCTCCAGAGCATGAAAGTATTTAGGTTGATATTTCATAAGGTGAACATGATTGTACAAAAGTGGAAATGAAAAAATGACAAAGAAAGACATGAATGGAAATTCCTCAAAAGAGCAGGTCATTTACATTTGAGAGAAATATTCATCAAAATTATCTGCGGCGACCTTCGTACAGTCGAAGCCGTAGATCTCCCGCTGCACATCAGCGTCAGCCCACTTATCAGGGACAGGGCCTTTTCCAGCGCGAAGAGCAGCAAACTGCTTATCGCGCTCCTCTTTGGCAGCACCTTCGCCCAAATGCAAAGCACGGCCAGAGGCGGTGGCCATTTCCACCAGCGCCTCGGCGCGGCTCTTTCGGACTTTCTCGTAAACTCGGAGAGCTTTGTTGATGGACTCGGGAGTAGTGTCGGGAAGTTGAGAAAGAACAACACCAAGAACTGCACCATCCTCGATGGCTTGGGCGGCTCCCTGAGCTAGATGAGGCAAGGTCGGGTGACAGGCATCACCGACCAGAGCGACGGAGTCGTGCACCCAAGTAGGTAGAGGGTCGTGGACACGCAACTTCCACTCGCAGACCTCGCCTTCGGGGACATAGTTCAACATGCGCTGGACCATGGGGCAGAAATCAGAGAATACGCCCATCATGGCGGGCTTTGAACCCTTCGTTGTGTAAGTGGCGTTGGTGGCGGCTGCGAAATTGGTGTCAGGCTGGGTGGTGGAGAGGTTGTAGATGGTGTTGTTGGAGACTGCATAGGCGATGATATGACGCTTTGCGCCAATCCATCTGGTAACGCGGTTGCTGTTAATGAGCACAAGCAGTTCGGGGTCGTCCTTGATCTGGTCCTTGTGGATCATGATTCGGTATGCTGCCTGTTGGGTGTCTTTGACACCTACATCGACACCCAGACGCTTCAGCATCTCTACACGAGTCACACTTTTAATGCCGTCGGCTGCAAGAAGAACGTCGCATTCCACCTTGTAAGGAGCGGCCCCCTCGGCACGCGGGTTCGCAGTGAATGATGGCTTGGGGCCGAAAGATTCCACATTGTCGGCGTTAATTCCGAAATGGAACTTAATGGAGGGATGTTTCTTGCAGCCCTCGTAGAGTCCGTTGGCAAGAGAAGCGCGATGACCAACCATGTGCTTATATCCGTATGTTGCTTCAATATATTTTAAATCGACGTATGCGTGCTCAGTATCCGTTGCACCATCTTCGCGAAAAGGTTAGCAAGTTCTGAGCATGAAATATCTATTTTGACTCACCTCGCACTGATGTGTCCTCAATATTAACAGCCTCGGCCTCAATTCCTTTCCAAACGCCGAGTCCATCCAGGACCCGGGCCATGTTGGGGGCCAATTGAATACCAGCGCCAACAAATCCAAGATCGCTGGCACTTTCGTAGACATCGATATTCTTAAAGCCCTGCTGGGCGAGAGCAAGGGCAGAAGTCAATCCGCCCATTCCTGCGCCCAAAATGGCGATATTCAAATCCTGGGGAGTCTTCGTCATGTTGAGATTATGCGGGGAAGCTCTGGGGAGAAAATCAAACTATGTTCAAGAAGAGAGCAAAAACCAATCCAGAGAGATCTTTAATAGTCTTAAATACCAGACGAGTGATGTTACCGGTCAAGCCCCCCGTTGGCAACTGTTGGTTCGTATGGCCACGGCGGAGTAAGTCTTTCCCGCTCCCACATTCTCCCCACACATCGCAAAGGACGTCCGGGGAGCACCTCGGGTATGGGGGTTATTTCATCATTTCCTGCTTGGACTTTATCCGCCTGTACCAGTGATCATTGGTCGTCCATGTGGGATATATCTATAGGTATCTGCGGATGAAATTGCGTTGAAGGCCAACCAATCAACGCCACGGCATTTGGACCGGCTCTTCTAATCTTCGGCTTTACAATTTAGTACTTAAGTACCTCCGAGGTCCAGATCTCTTAGTATGCCAGAGTCATCTCAAAATCCCACCCCGCCAGCTTCTAGCTTCCCCATGGTTGATAGAGGGCTGATAACCCTAGACCTCAGTTTCAGATCACCTCGGACCAACCTCAAGCTCAATTCTACGATTTCACTTATAAATGAACCACGTTTTTGCAACCAAAATGCACTCAGATCTATATATATTATTACTTAACAATTTAAAAAAAAGAACAGCTCTCTAATCAAAAAACTTTTTTATGGATTTTCTTATGTACCTTTTACCAATTCTTTGTTTCTTAACTAACTGCCCCTACCGCGACACCTTTCTTTCTATTCACCACTATAATTCCCAAGACTGCTACTCGAACAACTAAGACGAACGATCCTTAAAAAGATATTCGCGGTCAACTCGGAATGCCCCCTTAGCCAGGTCCCGCTGATGAGCCCGTAAACAAGAGATCGGGTACTCAGTAGTCCCGTTGTTCTCGAGAATGGGGTAAGAGACACAGCGCGGTTGAACGGTGTGCATCGCCTCTTCGGTGACGGTAAAATCTCCGGTTTTAATGCGCTTGAGAAGTTCATCTAGCAGCTTCTCGTCAGAAAGGGATTTATCTGCAGGGTAGACCGGAACAGTGACCCACCAAAGGTGCTCATTGCTATGAATGTCGTTCACGGGTACGCCGGTGGGGCTAGTGAAGATGGTTCTTCGTGTTTCGAGGAGCGTGGGGATTTGGGCGCTGCGGGAAGGCATGCCGCGGATAGGGATGCTGCGGGAAGGGTTGCTGCGGGAAGTCATAGTGATTTTGATGTATTAGTTTCACGTTGTGCTGCAGATGTGAGTATTGTGTTAGGCTTTGAATGAGGTTAGCTCGATGCTTGTTCACTAGATGTAGAAATGAGAAGTTGATATGTTTCTGTTGGAGGCAACATGTCCCCTTTATATATATCTAGTGTGCAGACGAGTCTCCGAGTAAAAAGGGCCATTCAACTGTTTTCAATGGCATTGTTTCCAAAGAAGTCGTGTTAGAGACTAACATGATGTTCTTTGATTCTTTGAGGCACAAAGAGCCCGTGTTCAGTTGACCGCAGTCAACGGGCTTGGGAGACATAGCTTCTGCCCCCAAGGAATAATGGGGCGATAAGTAGAAAGAACCACTTCAGGATGTAAGTCTGATGGTGCACTAAATGTAGCTTATCGACTAGCGTCGGAGTAAAGTACTGAAAAGCGCAAAGCGGATATTCTAGAGCCGGGTGACGCGTCTTCGTCGTCGCCCTGTAGAGGCATACGATTAGAAGATGAAAACCTTTCGCTGATGCCTATTAGCTTGTGAACATATAAGAAAATTTCGACTCTTTCGCACTTTGCAGTGTGTTGTCACCAAAATGCGACCTACGTCGCTCCTCCCGCTCTTCGGAGTGTCTAGCGCCCTCTCCACGCCGATCAATGAGACTAAGAACGCAAATCACATTTTCAACACAATCCAAGACTCCATGCGCCAATGGGGCTCTTCTCTTCATCACAACGGTGTTTCATACTTCCTCGCCAGGGTTCCCGCGGGGACACAATTCTACCATGGAACTTCCAAGGACACCCCAGTGATTGGCACCGAATGGTTGGCATTCGAGCCTGAGCATGCGATGGTCTTTGCACGCCCGCGTGGTCCTCCCCCTCCTTCCTCTCCTCCACACGATGACACCGAGCCAGAGGGTGGTCATAGAGAGTTGCGCAAGCGCGAGGGCTTTGAAGATTTCGGCCCGCCCCATGGACATCCCCTAGAGGATATGGAAAACAGAGCCGGCTACTTGCACACATATACAGCAAAGAAGGATCTCCGTCTTCTATATGTGGATGGCATGTCCGCAGCGAAAACCGACAAGGGGACACTGGACTCCCAAGACCTGGTTTTGTTCAATGGTCGCCTGGATGACTCTCCTCGTGGCGGGTTCCAGGAAAACGAGCGAGCAAAAATTGCATGTGAGCTTGCTGCAAATGAGTGGGAGGGTCGCATCGATGGTATTCTTCGTATGGAAGCTGGATTTGAGATCATCCTCTGCGATTTTGAGCGGGATCTGAATTCGGTACGCATCATACAGGTCAAGCAGGAATCTAGAAATGGGCCGCCTGGTGGACCTGGGCCGATGGAGAAGCCTCACCACGGTGACCTCCGGAAAGATGATCATGGTATGCGCGATGATCGTGGACCTCGGGACAGAGACTCAGAACACCATGGTCAACGCCCACGCAAGGACAGCAAGATGCGCCATGATGCCCACGGACCCGAAGGAAAAGATGACACTCGACGACACGGTCCAGGAGGCCCCGGTGGCCCCGGTGGCCCCGGTGGCCCAGGCGGTCCAGGTGGTCCAGGTCAAGGTCCCGACTCGTCTCGCTGGATGCGCGCAGTAACAGCCCGCTACCACGGTATAGGCGGCAACCGAGTATCTCTCAACTTCGACCACTTTGTATCGGCTTTCTCTTACGATACCGATCTGTTCCAGGGGAAAACTCTTCCCAGGCTAGCTAGTCTCACTCAAAAGGAACTCACTGCCCTGCGCGACGAAGTAACATACATGATCAAAACCTACCACCCCGCTGAAGTGTGCGAGGACTGGCAAGCTATTGCCGATATGGTTGTCACCCGGTATAGCAAGCAGCTTGCATACTTTGCCTCTGGTAAAATCGCATCGATGTCAGATCTGCAAGACGAGATCGAAACGCTGATGGCTCCTTTCATTGATTTCGGAAATCGAGATTCGCAAGCAGAAATCGAGCGTTGCGTATTCCAGTTCGTGCCTGACCACGCACTCACTGAAGATAGTGTGGCAGGCGGGGCAGTTTACGGAGTCACAAAGAGGATTTGCTCGGCTCTGTTTGAGGCTCATGGTCAGAAGAGCCTCAAGAAGGCTGTTCAGGAGGTCCATAAGCTCATGGAGTACCTGGATTGGACAACGTGGAAGCAGTGCAAGGGCTGTGACGAGAACGAGATTTGTGTTGTGCCTATCTGGCCGATGGGGACCAAGGAGGATTATGAGCACCCTCGATGTAAGGATGCTGATAATCCTTTTGGACAGGGAGGTGAAAGTTACTGGGGTGGATTCCACCACTAATTTTGCGGAACTTTCAATTCGTTTTTCTCGTTGCTCAATCCGCTTTTTAAGAAACATTTCTTGTAACTATTGTTTAAATTTGACAGCATTTCAATCGTGATCCCTGTCTAAATGGCAGTATGTAGATCCCACGATAAACAATGTAAATGCCGAAGAACAGCCGGAGAGACATCGCTGTGTTCACTCATTTGCCGCTATTTAGACCAAGAGACAGGGTCTATCCCCTGGGATGAAGAATATATGATATAAAATACAAGAGAAAGATCCAAGCTTGCCAAAGGTGGCGTATCTACTGGGAGATAGATCCCTGGACAGTGTTGACAACGGTTCCAACAACGGTGCCAACACTACCCAGACCAAGACTGGAAAGAAGGTCCTGGAGAGCAGAATCGACCTTGATCAGCAGAACAGAAGCCTGATCTTGAGCTTGAACGACAATGAAGCTAGCGCCGGGGATGTTAGGCATCTGAGATTGGAGGCCAGAAAGGGAGGGTGCAGAAGCGACGAGATTTCCAACGGGACCCTGAATGGATGATGGCTCAAGGCCACCAAGGAGACCAAGAAGAGTGGGCTCAAGCTGGAAGAGCATGCTCTGGCCACCGGCAACGTTGTTCAAGTCGGTGACGGAGAACAGGCCAGCGAGAGGGTCTTCACGCTTAATGTTGGAAGTGAAAGTCTTGACGGAGTCAAGGGCAGAGGATAGAGGCTCATCTCGCTTGATATAACCGGTGACGGACTCAAGGCCGCCCACAATAGAGCCTAGCAGACTACCGACCTGACCGAGACCAAGGCTGGAGAGAAGGTCGACCACATCCTGGGTCAGTTCGATGAGAGCAGCATTGCCATTTTCGAGGAGGGCAGTAACTTGGGTAAGACCAGAGCCAGTGCTGCTGTCGAGTTGGTCGACGGATTGAGCAGTCTGGATGACTTGACCAATAGGCTGCTCGAGGGTGCTGAGGGGCAGCTTGCTCATGAGACCTTGAAGTTCCGACTCAGCCATCATCTTGATGTTGGAGGTTCCAGCCTGGTTGAGCACACTCCAGACTTGGCCTGCTCCGGCGCTCTTGGTCATGCTGGTGACAGCACTGGTAGGGCTGGCCACGGCAGAAGACGACGAAGCAGAAGGTACGCCGGAGCAGGTGGGGATCAAGGATGCAATGGGCAGGGGAAGGTCCGAGGGGATGATGCCGGAAGGCAGACAGGCGGGGAGTCCTGCTGGGAGGGATCCACTGAGCCCAGAAAGAACATTGGTGGGCAGAGCCACGGCAGAGGCCAAAAGGGCAGAGAAAACGACTGACTTCATATTGTCTAAAGAGCGACTGAAATTGAAAAGCAAAGAATGAGTGGACGGTATTAACCGGTCAGAAAAAGCAACTGGGCAAGGAATGACATGAAAATCTTAAATAACAGGTCTCATGGATGGAAAGCTCCTTTAAATAGATGATTGAGCCCTTGTTAGTTTAGCCCAGCGCTCAACGCCGGAACCCTTGACGTCGACCTCCTGAACAGGGGACGCAAGTGGTCCAATGTAGAAGGAACAACCAAGAAATAAGCTTCATTCTGAGTGGCTGACAGTGGCGCCGCCACATTGAAGTTCGGCGAAATCAAAGGACGCTTAGTTGCGTTTTAAGCTTCTTGTGAGGCCCATCCCAATTAACCACGCTGCTGATCATCACTTTGAGAGGGGCTGCATCTTCCACCTGTAATAGTTGACCAATTTCATGTTGAATACTTACCACTTCTCTAGGTGTTCTGGTGAATACTCCGAGCGAAAGATCACCAATTGGCAGGAAAATCGATTGTTTTGTCAACATCCGAAGATCCAGATAAGCATCTAGGGGCTCACTTTCTCAGGCTTACTCGTATGAGTTCTCATATCTCAGGCAGCGTTGGGCCGGGATCGACACGGAAATAACAACTTCCAAGGTTTGCCCTGCATTGGTCCCAATGGCTGTTTGAATCCTGAGCTAAGACCGCGGGGTGAGAACGTTGAGCTCCACACAGGTAGGATTGGCGAATGTAATTCGAATATTTAGCCTCTGGCGTACTCCGTATTTAAAGTTTCATATCCACCAATGGTGCCTGTGGGTGATAGGCATTTGCTTTGTGTGTATGATTCAGTTGCATGGGGTCGAAATGAATGATATCAGACGTGGAGTTATTGACGTCATAAGATGCATAATTCTTTGAAGCAAAAGCCCAATTTTGGGAAACCGATATTTTGAATGCCGTTAGGGATTGTCGTCAAGATCAGGTTACTCGTATTGGATCCCGCGGAGTGTGGGTTTGAAAAGACGTTGGGTCCGGGGAACTCAGGGGTAAACACGTTTTCGGAAAGTGACAGCTATGGGACCCACGTGGAGTACTCCTAGCGTGTTGGACAGGACCAAAACACCCAATCGCATTTCCTTGGGGCGTCAGACCTTATTTGATGACTCGTAGGCAAGTAGGAAGTAAACAACTCGAACTCAAAATAAGCTGCAGCTATTCCAAGGTCGCTCTTTTTTGTGGTGTGCTAGCTCGTGTGATTACCAAGACATGGCAAGCCTTGCAAGGTAACCATAGTTCTCAATTATCTTGTTGCGATGGATGGATTGAACTGTAAAACTTCGGATATATTTTGAAAGGGATATCGGGCTTCTATACAACGTGATACAAAATCAAGTTATTGATGCAACGAATGCAATCCGTTGATAACCTGACGGCTCATAGAGAAGTGAGCAATGTCTAGAATCTTAACAGTGAAGAATCTTAGCAGCGGCAACCTCAGCGACAACCATGATGGTGGTCTGGATGTTACCGGTGGGGAGGTCGGGGTGGATACTACCATCGACAATGAACTAAAAAAAAAGGGCCATTAATAAGGATATCAAGGTCAAAAGTTCCAAATTACTTACCAGGTTGTCGGTACCGTACACCTTGGCGTTGGTGTCAACAACGGAAGTACCGTTCTCACGGCCGTCATCGGTACCCATCTTGGCAGTGGTGGTGTAGTGGTTACCAGAGGTTCTGGCGTTCAAGATAGCCGAGACGTTGGTGTTGGTCTGGAGCTCAAATCCGGTGGAAGGAGCGGTGATCTCATCGACCATCTTCTGGACGAACATGCGAGCAGCCTTACGGTCAGAAGAGCTCTGGAGGTAAGGTGATTGATCGAAGACGGTCTTTCCGGTGGAGTCAAGTCCAAGAACACCGGAAGAGGTAAGGCCGTGAGTCAGGTAGCTGGTGATGGTGACGACACCCTCAGCAGTAGGGGCACAAGAGCCCTGGAAGTACTGGGTGTGGCCATCGACCTCCTCGGAAGTGAAGAAGATCATACGGTGCTTACCCTGGGTCAGAACACCGCTGTTCTTCTCGTACAGGGAGATATCACGGGTGTCAGATCCGTTCAGAACACCCTCGTAGTCGACGAGGCCGAATGAGCTGTTGGCGCTAAAGGTGATGGGGAAGATAGGGTGATCCTTGACACCAACGCCGACGGGAAGGTCAATCCACTGAGCCTTGGGAGGCACGGCGACACCGCTCTTCTGGGCAGTCTCGATCTGAGCACTGTGGCCGATACCAGAGTTCCAGAGAACGCGAGGGGTGCTCAGAGCACCGGCGGCCAGCACAACACGACCGTGACAGCCAAGGGTGATGATCTCAGTGCGACCAGCGGCGTTCTGAACCTCAACTCCGGTGACCTTGCTACCAGAACGGATCAGTCGGAGGACCTTTGTACCAAGAGCGAGCTGGAAGTTGTCGAGCTTGAGGGCGTCGGGGAGGTAGGTGCGGACGGGGCCGGCGCGCTTCTGGTCCTGAACGTTCCAGGCAGGGTAACTGTAAACCTTGGTCTTCTCATCGGGCTGGGCGCTCATATCAACGGACTTCCAGCCAAGGCCACTGAAGAACTTGGACAGCACGTCGTAGAGAACCTGGTCGTACCGCTTTCCATCAGCGGAGGGCAACAAGGTGCCAGGGTTGCGGCTGTAGAGTCTGTCAGCGGCAGGCTCGACATCCTTCCACTTCCAACCCTGGGGCCACTTGTCATCGAAGTCGCGGGCAGGCGGGTGGACGAAAACCATGTAGTTAACAGTGACACCACCGCCAAGGACACAGGCGGCCATTCCCTCGGTGTCCGTACACATGTACTCATTCCACACATCGAGGGCACCGACATTGGCAGACATGCCGGGGAGATCGATTGCGGTCAATTCATCATTCCAAACGAGGGTCTCATTGGCACCAGTGGCGACAGTTGGGCCAACACCACGCTCGAGAAGCAGAACCTTCTTTCCAGCCTGGGCGAACTTCTCGGCACTGATGATACCAGCGGGACCACCACCGACCACGATGTAGTCATAGGTGTGGTTCTGGAAAACGGAAGCAGAAGCCACTCCCGCAACGGCGGACAGCGCAGCTGTCAAAGGACCTGCCTGAAGGAATCTCATGGTGATTGTGAATGAGATCTATATGCAGAATGCCGATCAACAAATCTCCGGGGGTCAGGGCCCTTTTAACAGTCTCAACCGAAATGCCATGAGCGTTTAGTGGAACCACATCGGAATCTCGTTTCGCCTTCGACACGGGAACACTTTCTGCGAAACTTGGCTCGGCAGGGGCTTTCATTTCGTCGAATGTACCTAATCGGGACTAGTGCGATCAGATAAGACGAACTGAGTTTTCTCGTTCCTGACTAGTGTCCCATTGCATCAGCGCTATGCAGCTGTTGCAGGCCTGTCTGTCAGATCGTGCATGTTATATCTATACTATGTAGTAGTTTTTAAGGTAATATTCGAAACAACACCCTCGAACCAGACAGGGTTATGTTTGCCAAGCGGTCAAATTTCGGAGGTTTGGGGAGTCTCGGCGCACGCGAGCCCAAGGATTGGCCTCCACCCGCCCGTTAGCCTAGCCCCTAGAAGTCCTTAGATTCACCTTATTCCTACCGGCAAAGCGTTTTCCCTGGTACCCATGCCACTGACGTATCGAAAGCTTAATACACTTCTAACGCTTCAATCTATCTTACAGATGAGGCGCTCAGGATCGTATCACATCTGTTTCTTGCTCAGCCACTGTTCCAGTGTTTTCCTTTTAGGCAGCAAACTGAAACCTTGGATTTTTGCCAAGGGTGGATACTAAACCCTTCTTACCAAGCATGGAATAAGCAAAGGACTCGAATGGAATACTGAGGACCCACATCCACTAAGCATGCATAATCATTGTGTTTCTGCAGACTCTTCCTCTAAACCTACGTCCGAGTACTCCGCAAGCAACGATGACGTTTTTGCCCACTGTAAATGCACAAATTCCAAGTACTTTATGCAATTTTCTATGTATTAGAGCATGTCTGGCGTCCTCATAAACTCTGCTACGAAACCGTACTCCTGCATAAGGGTATCCTGTTCCTCGCGTTACCTGTAGCCGGAATTTTTCCGCTGATGACCAACGAGGCTGAGTGGGATCCGGCGGAACCGCGGGGCAAGCCATACCTGCTACATAATCAAATGACGGGCACTGTTACTCGTACTCACTGGTTCTAAAGTTTTCGCGAGTGCGAATGCGAGTAGCGCCAGACTAGCTGGCGTCTGTCGCCGACAATCATCGATAAAATATCCTCGGCCAATGTCTCAAACCTATTTCAACTAGGAGTCTAGTCTTTTCGGAGCAGGTCCGAGAACACAGCGAGTCAACATCTGTTGGAACCCATCTCTATGCGAAATGGGCTCCTGAATCCTTTCTGTTTCGGCATATTATCCTGCAAAGTCAAATCTGTCCTCCTACTGATTTTCAAGGTTGGAAACGATTTTTCACGTCTACAGGATTAGTTGGAAAAACTATGTTTCTGGAACATATCTCCTCGTACTTGCAATGGTAGTCCATCTCGACAGAAGCCCCCTTATGGTGCCTACCGAGAGGCTGTTTATAGTAGATTGACACCACCCCACTGGCCGGTCTCGGACCGGATCTGCTTGGCCACTCAAGTACTTAAGTACAAACGGTCACTGTCATTTCTGTAGGGTGTTCTAAAGTTTGTCATCAGCTGGGCGCCCCCGACCTCGGGAGCCCCCGGGCTTGCCTTAAGCTCCAGTAAAGGTGAGTATCGCTCGATGGTTGGAGAATCAAACATTTTTGCTCATTACTAGCAATTAATTCTCTTGATCTAATTTCGGATCTCACACCGGGGCAAGACTCCAGCACATACAACTTTAGAAGCACACATTACGTCGTGATATGTAAAAAGGACCACCGGCGCCATGTACAAAATAACAAACATCACAATACATCATCTCAGTCCCATTGACCTTTGCCCAATGCACCTAGGCCACCGCCAGTATGCTTGCCCAGCAATTTGGCAATGTTTGAGCCGCTATTGCGTTCCTTGATGCGAAGTTCCTTCTCGCGCTCGCGCTCACGCGCCGCTGTGTATGAATTGACAGCACCGCCCTTCTTTGGACCAGAAGCAGGAGCCTTGGAAACGCGATTGGATGAGTTGGAGTTACTGGAAGACGAACTACCGGTGGTAACGCGGCGTAGCAGTTGAGGTGGACGGAATCCAATGGGTCCCTCACCACCGCCATTGTGGAATGCAACCTTGGAGTTTGCTCCGGGATTTGTGTTCGCGGAATTGGATGATGCTTGGCGAAGAAGGGCGAGACGGTCGACGACGACTCCACGAGTGCGGCGAGGGTTGCTCGGTTTGGCGAAGGTGTTGTCGCCAGGATCTTCTTCGGTTGCACCCTCTGACGGCGTATCCTCGCCTTCCTCGTGTTCTCCTTCATCGAGAGATGCATCCTCACGGAAGGAGTCATACTCAGGTGTCTCAGTGAGGAACGATAGTGTTTCACGAATTTCGGCTAAAGTGGCTGGTTTCTTGGACGCTGCGCTGGGGCGGGTGCGGCGTAGATGAGGCGGTGGTCGGTTTGTTGTATCTTCAGTGGATTGCTCGAGAGGCCGCTTGAGTTTGTT
This sequence comes from Penicillium salamii, assembly GCA_911197225.1. NCBI lineage: Eukaryota > Fungi > Ascomycota > Eurotiomycetes > Eurotiales > Aspergillaceae > Penicillium > Penicillium salamii. Next base: position 238,299 of record CAJVOY010000033.1, read on the forward strand.
CTCTGCATCATTTGACTGTCCTTCCGAAGGCACGTCCTGAGACATCTCCTGGGACCCGTCCTGTTCTTCCTCGAGGAAGTCGATATTGAAATCATCCTCCACTTCGCGGTCTTCAACTGCTTTGAAGAAGGCTGCTTTCTTGGGGTTCTCGGCAATCTCGCCGATCTTTTCGTCGGCAAGCAGAGCACGACGCATCTTGGCAAACTCGCGTTGCTTCTCGCGACGACGCGCTAGATGCTCATCATCGGAGTCGTCAAGATCGAGATCATCATCTGCATTCTTGCGACGGCGTAGGGCTCCTGTAGTGATGTCTCGCATCAAATTAGCAACATCCTTCTCATCGCGGTTACGATCATGAACACTGTGGACATTAGTAAAGCCCGTCAGAGGAAAGGGGGAGAAACATACGCATTGAGAGCAGCCAGTTGTTTCTCATCAACCACCTCGCCGCTGTTATCATTGATCATTTGTTGATCCATGGCATTTTCTTCACCGTCACTTTCGTCACTGTTACCACCAAGACCTGCATACTCATCCTCAGATTCTTCCGCAGCTTCGTCGATGATGTCTTTGGCCTTGCTGTTTTTCTTGTCATAATTCTCGGCTTGCTTCTTCTTTGCCTTCGTCTTCTTCATGACATCAAAAGCAGTGGGGTTGATTTCGAAATCATCCTCCTTCTCATTGAATTGAGGCAGCTCATTCGCACGTCCTCGGCGCAGCATCTTGCGCTTGCGATCTGCTACGGGCGACTGGGTTTGACCCACGAGAACGGTATCCACCGTAGACATTGGCGGAGTGTCTCTGAACCTTTTAGCGGGGTCAAATGGCGAGAATACAAAGCCTTCATCCTGAGTTGGATCAGGCAGTTGCGACTGGGAATACTCCGAGAAAGCATAAGGAGCAGGTGACTCTGATACACGAGTCACATTCTGCGAATAGTTGTCGGCGAAGTCCTTCTCATGAACCAGGGGTTGGCTATCTGGTGCAAGAATTTCGGAATCCTCCTTACGAAGTTGTGCCGTAGGCTGGCCGGGATCAGGAAGAGTGAATGGTATCGTTGCAGAGCCAGGTTGACTGCCAAAAGCATCGCCATCCAATGTGGAAGCAAAGGCCTGAGTCAGACCTAGAGACATATCTCCAGGAGTTCCCTTTCCGGCAGGGAACTTCGGACGTTCAGCCGAACGAGAGGTGTGACTTGGCGCTTTCACGGGCGTTGATGGTACATGGACTTGTTCTTCATCTTCGTCGTCGCTGATGACTCGGGTGGGGCGCTTTCGCCTGGTGGAAGGCACCTCTGCATCTGAAGGTACATCATCACTGTCTTCGTCGTCATCTTCGTCCGCCTCTTGCTCAACGAATTCGCCGCCATTAATGCTGTCGTTTTCGTCCTCATCATCCTCATCGTCTTCATCCCCTTCTTGGCCGACGTTGTTTTTGTCGTCGTCATCAGAGCCGGACAACTGATAGTCGTCATCTTCATCTTCGTCGTCATCGTCATTATTTTTCTTCTTGGAGGCTCTTTCCAACCGGGCAATCTCTTCGGCTTCTTTGCGTGCTTTTTCCACGAGGTTCTCCATGTCATCTTCCATAGCCGCACGCTCTTCGGCTGTCTCGATGACAACGCCTTTAGCTCGGAGCTCTTCGATGCGTTCCCTGCGTTCCTTGACAGCTTGTTGTCTGGCACGCCGTAAAAGGCTTGCCGAAAGCTCCGCGGGGCTCATTGAATCTCCTTCCTTCTTGTTTGTCAAGTGAGCCAAGGCCTTCAGCTTGAGCATGGCGGGACTCTCTTGCTTTTGTCGGGTGGGGAGATTTTCAAAAGCAGCGAGTCGGCGGCACTTTCCAGGAGAAGTCACAATCTCAAGTTCTTCGTCCGAATCATCGTTCTTCTGCCTCTCCGCAATTTGCTGTCGAGATATCCTGACGCGGAAGGGACGCTGGGTGGATGTTGAAGCTGGCCTGGGTTTGGCGGCATTCGCTTCATTGGATGAATCCTTAGCGATAGGTACCTCAGATGGATCAGAGCGATCTTGCCTGACCTGTGTGATGAGGTCCTTAAGGTCGGAGAGATCTTCGTCGTCGTCGTCCACGTCCATGTCGGCGGGTAAGTTCTCGGAATCAACGTTGGCTTTGGTTTGATCGGAGAGGCGAGCCGGAGACGTTTGCGGGGTCTCTTTGTTTTGAGTGCGTAGATCTCCATCGGACGTGTTTTGTGAATTATTTATCGACGAATTCGCTCCGGCTTGGCCGATTGGAGGTTCAGGTTGCATGAAGTTGAACCTCGCAAAAAGACTCTCCTTGGTGATCTTCTTTTTCGTCTGGGCCTGATGAGCTAGTTGCATGTTTCGACTCATGCGCTGAGTTTCCTGTCTCATTTCATCCAATGCCTTCTTGCTAGCCTTTCGGGGCTGGCGAGCTTTCTGTGAAAGTTTGTGTGCTGATCCAGGGTCTTCAGCGCCACTTTCTTCGCCGGAGAGAACCTCAGAACTGAAGTGTTCCATCTGAGATCTTCTTGCGGCTTTCTTTTCAGCCTCCGCCTTTTCCCGGTCCTCGCGTTCCTTGCGCTTTTTGGCGACCAGAGATAGGAAGCGATCATTTGCCTTTGTCTTTTCAGTATTATTGGTTTCGTTGTCTGACTCTCCATCAGGTTCGCCGGGAGAGGATACAAAGAGGGGCGATTCTGATCGGGCAGGAGTTTGGGATGCTTCAGGTTCCAACGAATTCGACTTCGCTTTGGTTCTTCTTCTCGGACCTGCCGTGGGTAAATCGTCGTCGCTAGATTCATTGGTTGTCACTTCAACCTCGAGCTTTCTTTCCTCTGTGGCTTGAGCATTCTCCGTCCGAGGGGCATGAGGAATCGCTGAGTCGTTATGAGACTGAGGTGATGTCTGTTTGTCACCCTGCATCCGAGCCGCCATACGGCCCTTTGGCCGGGCGACATCATCTTCAGTTTCAGAGCCCGAGTCGTGTGCAAGGCGGTTGGTGCTTGTCTTAGAGGATATAGATTCACAGAGGTTGAGCTTGGAAACAGCACTTGTTGACTTAGCAATTTGGGTCTCTTCTTCTGAATCACTGTCAAACTCGGCCATCAAGGCCTTGATTTTCTGACCGGGTGTAATGATTTTCGGAGAGTCGCCCGGCGATGCGGAACGCGTCGAGTGTGGTGTAGATGGTGAAGACATTGTGGGTGTTTTGTTGATCAGAAATGTTGTTGGGGTTCAATAATCATTCTCAAAATCATTTGACACTGGTCTGCGACCTGGGGAGTTAAATTTCCAAGCCAGGTAGATCGCCAGAACCAAGGACCAAGGGCGCATGGGCCGAACGCGATGCGCGTCGCGTTAGCCCACGTGATCCTTATCTTATCCTTATCTTATCGCGTTTCAATTTAAGCCCTGGAGAGAACGTTGGAACTACCCTTCAGTAGGTATTATGTACAGATGATGAACAAAGTGGTGTACGGCCATAATTCCTTTCTGACGGAACATATTTGTCGTTCGAGCGCAGCGACTAGCCAGGCTGAGCCAGTGTACGCAGATAACCACCCCTTTCTCCCCCTCTTTCTTTACTCCGTCCGGCTTTTCCTCAGTGGCAACAGACAGCCTTCCTCATAGCCTTTCAGGCACTGCACGACGAAAACTCATGACAATTATCTCGGAGAAAGGTCCCATATTCGTCGAATTTCTCGCCATTGAATCTCCAGATGTTTCCAGAGCCTAGTTTCTCGACAACCTAGGATTCGTTAGCTGAGTACGGAGTACTCGCGCACATCAAGCCAACATTTGGCCACGTACTTCATCAAAGGAGGCATTGCTCGTATAAACATGGTAATCGCGGGACCAAGTATTGATGTAACCGTGATGATCCCCCCAAAATCCGTGTCTTCTGGGATATCCCAGGGGTTCTCCTTCATCCCCAAAGAACCAATACAGTTTATCATCGGATAATTGTGAGATCGCCCACTTTCCCATGGCCTCATAGACCCATCCCGGGGGATATTTATGTTCGTCCCAGTATCGTTTGCCGTCGAGTTGAAATTTCATGTTGCCAGGAAGAGCTTTGGTGCAAGTTGATGTGATCCTTGGTTTATTGCAGTACTTAGTACTTAGTGGGCCCTGAAATCCTCCAGGTCTACGCAGTATAAGTACCGACCTAAAGACTATGTGATCGACATAGTTTGAGAACATGCAGCGCGATGACGAATTCACCATCTTCTTGGGGCCAATGGTGCTCATGGAGCGCAGAAGAATTGTTTTTTCAGCTCGCCAAAACTTGAAGATCGACATTTTCCCGGATACGAAATGTATACATACGAGTACTCGTACATCGTAAGGTTTAAAAACGACGATCTTGAACCATCAACCTTGGAATGGTGGCAATTGCACTCTAAACACACCTGCTGACTACATGAGTAAATGTACGCATTCAAGAAGCATCTTCACTCGCGATACATATAGTTACGCCTGGTATCTTCTTCAACCCGAATAGGATAATGATTGTTTCACATGCAGTCTGCAGATGCGCCAGATTGACTATGCCACTCGGCAGAGGGGAGGAGGATCTTACATATGCAGCCCACAAGTCACCAATGGCGCCGTGAACTATTGCAGACTTCGGGAACAGCTTCGGTAATTTTGTCTGAATCGGAAGAAGTTCAGTCCACCTACCACACAGCGGGGGTCTCTCATTGTAAACTGCTGGAGTACGATCACACTGCCAAGGATCTCGAAGATGTCTCATCCTGAAGTCGCAGTGCATTTGATAGACACCTGCCCAGGTGGACATGCGAAATGTACGTTACATTTTCATTTTCTCAACGTCAACGTACATACCCAAAACTTAGCCTAAGAATTGGGGTCTACGAGTAGGTGAAGTCATGGGGTGTTGACGGAGAGTTTTCTGCCCTTTCTCTCCGAGGAGGGTCCTTCCAGAAACCTCTGCTTCCCCCCTCAATTATTCTTAGTTAGACCACCAATCCAAGCGTTTGCAAAATTCGTTGATCTCCCTGTAATTTCATCGAGTATTCGTTGCCCGCCGTCGGTGGATAGAATTCGGAGAGTTTACCGGAATTTCCCTATCCTACGAAGATCAGAGGGCGATACACTGATCGGAGAGTGCAAGGGGCGATTTGACAGCGAATAGGCGACTAAGGATCGATGCTTTTTTGTGGAGCAAAGCGCGCCCTCTCAGGTGTACCCCGTAAGTATGACGGCCAGTGCCCAGGTGTTCCCGAGTTTGAATGGGATATTGTTAATTTTTTCATTCCATAGATAGTTATTTGACTCGTCCTTCCCTGGAACATTGAAATACACCTTGAGAAACTATCCTTGCCCAGGTGCCCATAATGCCCAGATTTCATAATACAAAGCTTGATGCTATTTTCTGGATTGGCCTCCGTCCACGAACTCCTCGACTCTCGCAAATGTTGGGGCAAAAAGTTGGACCAAAAAAAATATTAAAAGAAAAAGTAAAATCACAAAGACGCCATTGAGGTCTGTCAAGTCACCCCCAGGAGCAATCCCCGAGAAGTTGATAGAGCTGGACGAAACAGCAAAGATTAGATTTCGATGTCGATATCCAAATCAAGCGCGGCGATATTTTCGTCATCATTGTTGCGGTAGCTGATCATGAAGCCGTTCTTGGGCTTGATTGGGGTGGTCTTAACTGTGGGTGCTGAGCTGCCATTCGGCTTAGCAGGGTCCTTGGAGGCGTCTGCGGGAGTTTCAGCAGGACTGTCGGTCTTGGATGCATCATTGACATCGTGGTGAGTCTTCGCCACTGTTCGAACTCGCATGAAGGGGTTCGGAACAGCTTCTCCGCGAGCAACTGCAGCTGCAGCCTTGCGGGCGGCCTTTCGCTCCTCAATCTGGGCACGACGGACATTTTCGTAATTGAGCTTTTGGTTGCGGATATTAATTTGATGAACACGCTCAGCCTCCGAAAGGACCTTGGTGTCCGATTCTTTCTTGACCAAAGTAGTTCCCCAAGAGAGGTTAGGGTTGAGGAGCTCATGCAGTTCCTTCTCCAGTCGCTCGACTTCTTCGGCTTGGCCATTGGCTTTGGCGAATGATAGATCCCGCTCGACATCGACGCGCTTGAGCACATTTTTCTTTTGATCGAAAGCACCTTGGCGGCGTAGCTTCTCATTCAGCTCTTCCCGAGTGAATTCGTGGTTAATAAGATTGTTGATATCAACGACCTTTGCAGCAAGCTTTCCCTGGGTCGCCATCTTCAGATCTTCAACAGCCAGAGTCTTGCGGTAACGATTGTATTCAGCCTGGGTTTGTCAGCATATTCCTGTTTAAGTGATTGTTAAAAATGATCCAACTAACCTCGGTGAATGGAGAGTCTGAACATGCAATGAATGGGAACTCCTTGATGGCTTTTCCGTGTGCCAGCTTGGCGTACTGGTCTGTAACAAATGGACGGCCATTGGCAGCATCTATGGCATAGGGCTTTCCTGTGGTGATACCAGTGATGAGGCACATGCGGTATTCCAGTTGACCGGTCTCATGGTGAGGTCCAACATTGACACGGGCGTAGCAGTTGGTCATAGCACCCTCAAATCCGGGGTAGAAGCAGACCTGGGCAAAGTTGCTTCGGCCAACACGGGCGCGCTGAATGTCACGTAGCTCGGCGGGAGGGTCGTCCTTGGGGATGGAGGGGGTACGCCCAACACGGTCATCCAGTTCGAGATCACTTTCGGCATCAGCGTCTTCATCCGAGACATCTGATCCCATGGAGCGAGAGCGACGGCGTGACTGGGTTGGGTCGCGGCGGCGGAGCTCATCCCGCTTACCCTTCTGTTCACGCTGGCGTTTGTAGGCTTCGATGGCCCCAGAGGTTTCTCCAACCTTGCGACCACCGAGGGTCGTCTTCTGGCGAGAGCTTTTGCGCTGGTTCTCATCTAAGCCAGCTGAACCAGCCTTACGCTTCGCTTTCTTAGCAGCTCGGGCTTCATCCCGGGATCGAGAGGCCAGCAGGCGACGAAGAGCGAGGTCCTGATGGTGTCGGTCGACTTGTTGCGCACGCTCAGACAAGGTTTCCTCCCGTTGGATTTCAGGCATGGCCATGATGTCTCTCTTATCTTGCGCCGAGTAGTACAGCTTATCGTATGGGAAGATTGGGCGATCCTCATCGTCGCCAGAGTTATCTGATTCCGCCTCGGACTCAGACATGGGTGCGGATTGGAGCGAGTGGTGGGATCCATCGTCGGAGCTATTTTGTTAGCTTTAGGCTTTGTGATTGGAGTGGGATACTCACATTTCTCCCTCAGATTCATTCTTCGGCTTCCGAGCCCGGCGGGAAACCGGTTTGGCGGTCCCTTTGCGACCCATGGCGTCTGGTGAATGCTCACGATCTTGGTTGTGAGAGGAGGATGAGTGTGCTGGGGACTTTGGGGGAGGTGAGTGTTCCTCCTCAGAGTCACCCGCCAAAGCGAGCAACTCAGCATCCAAATCATCCGCCATTGTGAATCGTTCTCAACAGAGATATACCGTTTAACAACGCTTTATATATGAATGTGTTTTCAAACACTTTCAGAATGGCCTTATTGATCGACCTTTCAGTGATTTATTCCCTCCGGACAAGGAGTGGTCGTGGAGGTGGACGCTCTGACGAGATATGCCCAAATTGTCCCAAAAAGGTCCAAAAACGTGGCCTTTCGTTGCAGAACGTTCAAAAAAACAATCAGCCTTTCTCGAAAAAGAGATAAGAGTCAAAGAGATTTGGTATCGTAGAAAGGCGCGCGAGTGGTCGTCGCAAGTTGGCCTTTGCCGCGAATTCATGACGTTTAATGCCTGCCAAGCCACTGACCGCCTAAGCAACTGCGGAGCTTCATCACTCCGGCCTCACCATATTCCATGCTGTATACAATGGGATTACCGATTCTGCGCCAATGTGCGCTTACATCTTGCCGGAGAGCCCTCAAGACACCATTCCCAGTCACTTTCGACTTCCTTGCCCCGTCGGCACTGGCACACAAGCAATGTCGCAACGCCTCAACCGCCACCTCCGATGAGCCAAAGCCTCGATATGTCCTGAGCACAAAACAGCGAGAATTCATGGACAGTGCTCTTCGTGTAAACCAAGCTGGGGAACTAGCTGCGACTCTCATTTACACTGCACAAACCCCCCAAATTGTGCGCTCCTACCCGCACCTCCGGCCCTTGATGAAACACATGTACGACCAAGAAGCAGGGCACCTGAAAACATTCAACGGCCTTATCAAAAAGCACCAAATCCGTCCAACTGCCATGTACCCAGCATGGGAAGTTGCTGCTACATTCTTGGGTTGGTCTACTGCGGCGCTGGGTCGCGAGGCAGCAATGGCATGCACCGAAGCTGTTGAAACCGAGATTGGATCACACTACAACGAACAGGTACGGGAAATTTTGTCATGGGAGGCTGATGCTGCGCGTCGAGGCGAGGAATTGGACGAGGAGCTTAAGGAAATGCTTGCCACATTCCGGAGGATTCGGGACGAAGAACTGGAACATCTCGACCATGCCGTGGCCAACGACTCTAAGGAAGCCAAACCCTATGATCCGCTCGTGGATGTCATCCGCTTTGGATGTCGTGCTGCTATTAAAATCAGTGAGAAGATTTGATCATATCTGGCGCGCGACGCTAAGATATATCTGTTTGACTAGCCCTTTTGTACAATATTTTTCTACTTCGCAATCTATATTTTGCAGTCGAGTTCTCCTCGTAGTCACGGTATCTTTTGCCCGCAGGGTATCAAAGAAAAACTCCGCTGAATCTGGAATCATGGTGGTGTTGGCTTTACTCTGAAGCCGCCCTCTGTTCCACATGATCCAGGAAGTTCCGGGAGAATCTCACAGCTTGCTGGTATACTTCCTCGAAGCCATTGGTACCTCCATAGTAGGGATCTTTCACCACCTCGCCTCCCCCAACACGGTCCGTCAGCTTACCACCCTTGCCAAAGTCACCAAACAAGCGGACATCAGCAACCTTGGTATCAGGACTGTAGGCGCCAATTGCAGCGTCCACATGGGAGCGGGTACTCTTTGAGCTTGGCTTGTTATCGGTCTTCCTCTGCAGTGTTGCGATGACAGAGTCGCGAGTGTCCAGCAATTCGCGCAGATTAGACTTGTCCATGGCAAGCAGGTAGTCGAAAGTGAGGAAGTCCTCCCGGGTCACTTTGCGAGCCGCATGTTCATACTCGGTGATCTCGTGACGGCGCAAAGTGGACATGGTGCGGGAGTCGGGGGGTTCGAGGCTGTGGTAGGCGGCTGTGCCGGCCGAGTCGATCTCTCCGATAGAGGGGTGGGTAGCTGCCAAGTCCCGGAATACACCTTCAGCCATTGGAGAGCGACCTGGAGGGGTTAGCGACGAGAGACTCGTAATGGTCGTGGCGCATGACGTACAGATGTTTCCTAGGCAGACAAAAAGCACATTGGTGCGAGCATCTTGGTGAGACATGGTGGGGTTGACTCTGTGAGATTTCAATTGAAAGCCGTACGAGATTATGCAAGAAATGGAAGCAAGTGAGATACAGCTGTATCGTCGGAGAGAGGGGGTTTACAGGCGTGAGGGTGGGGAGTATCGACAGACCCTAAAACCCCACCTGCTGCCCTTGCATTACGTCGTAGGATATAGTGCATGGCATATTGTGCCAAAACAGGAAATGAAGATCAGATCAACCAAAATAGAAAAGAAAAAACTCTCCCGTCTCCATTGAAGCTAAAGAAAGTCATCTATTCATGGAACAGGCAGCGGTTTAAATGCTATACTTTCAATGTAGAAGTGAGGGCTAAAAGTGAAAAGCAGATGAATAAGCTCCAGCCACAGGGTGACTAAAAAAAGAAAACAGCGAACCATGGACATGACGCTATATCAGCCACCCCGCCAAGAGATGTGGCTGAGTGCCAGTCAGTTGGCCCAGTAACGACACAAGCAGTGGAACTTCATTCAAACAATCCGTGGCTCTGAATGTTTCTGACCTTGGATTCTCAACACTGTAATCTCATTGGGCTTCTATTACTCCGAAAAAAAAGAATCTACCCTTATTGTTCCTCGTTTCTTCCCTGAGCCTCTCGTCCACGGGTGTCTATACGACGGGTCAAATCAGCATCAGAGGACCACCTCCACAAGGCAGTGCGGAGCCTAGCACAGACACATCTGATTCGCCCCCATCTCCACCGTCATCGTTGCTGGGATCGGCTAAAGGCGTCGTAAACACCAAACAGAAGGGGCACCCGGGTTGAATCCATTATTTTCGGATCGCTACACTTCTTCACCCTCTTCGCAATCGTGTGACAACTCCATACATCCTCCATAACAGACTTCATCTGCAACCTCATACCTGAAACAACGCCCAGAGTTCGGGTCCGTCCATCGGACTAGTAATCTCTCCCGCTGACGCTGAGCATTCCACCCAGCGCTCCTGGCGCAATCTCCAACAGCCCCTGCTCCAAATTCTAGGCGGCAGATTTTAACTCTACCCGAGGCTCGCCATGGCCTACAATCGTGTCGGTAACGGTCAGTGCTCTTTCTTTATTGGAACCTCTCTCCCTCTATATGCTCCGCGCGGTCTCATCTGAAACGTCAAACCCATTCAAACCAGTGCGGGTCATTGATTTTAATGGTTGACGTACCATTTGCGCCGTCAAGCTCTTGCGACTTCATCTGTCATTGAGAAATACCCAAAACTAACCATGTCGCGACCAGACCCGTTCGCGGATGAGCATGGCACTCCCATGTTGAACCCATCTCATCTCACAGGATACAGTGCGCGCACTCCTTCTCCCGGAGGCTACCAGCTCCAAGACAATCCATATGCGCAACAGTCGCATCTTCCCATGCCCTCCAGCGACCATCTGCTCGAACAGCCCACTTATTCGGTAGAGAATGTCTCCAACTCATACGGGTACCGCGACAACTACGGCGCTCAACATCCTTACGCTAGTAATGATTATGCGGTAGACCCTGAAGCCCACCACGATGCCTACTATACCCAACCGTACGAACCTACACACACCCCTCATGACGATTATGACCTTGGCCAATACCCCGAACCTGGCCACACTCCTTATGAACAAGTTGAAGAGCCCATGCTTGCCCCGGGCGAGAATCCCTTCGGTCCTGACCCGCACGAGTACGAGGACGATGTGCGCCCGACCCCTAGCCCACAGCCGATTCGTCGCTGGAAAACGGTGAAGGAAGTGCAGCTCTTCAACGGCAACCTGGTACTCGATTGTCCCATCGCCCCAAGACTGCTGAGCCAGGTTCCCCACGCCGAAGCACCAGGACGTGACGAGTTCACTCACATGCGCTACTCGGCAGCCACTTGCGATCCTGCTGATTTCTTTGAGGAACGGTTCACTCTGCGTCAGAAGCTTTTCGCAAAGCCTCGTCACACTGAATTGTTCATCGCTGTAACCATGTACAACGAGGACGACTTCCTCTTTGCGCGCACCATGTCCGGCGTGTTCAAGAACATCGATCACATGTGCTCGCGCACCAGCAGCAAAACCTGGGGAAAGGATGCTTGGAAGAAGATCGTGGTATGTGTTATCAGCGATGGTCGTGCGAAAATTAATCCTCGTACGCGTGCTGTGCTCGCGGGTCTGGGTTGTTATCAAGATGGAATCGCCAAACAACAGGTCAATGGCAAGGACGTGACCGCCCATATCTATGAATACACCACCCAGGTTGGATTGGAAGTGAAGGGAACCCAGGTACACATGAAACCCAGATCTGGACCCCCGGTGCAGATGATCTTCTGTTTGAAGGAAAAAAATCAAAAGAAAATCAACTCCCACCGATGGTTCTTCCAGGCTTTCGGTCGTGTTTTGGACCCGAACATCTGTGTTCTTCTGGACGCTGGTACCAAGCCTGGCAAGGACTCGATCTATCACCTGTGGAAGGCTTTTGATCTCGAACCCATGTGCGGAGGTGCATGTGGTGAGATCAAGGTCATGTTGTCCCACGGCAAGAAATTGCTGAATCCGCTGGTTGCCGGTCAGAACTTCGAGTACAAGCTCAGTAACATTTTGGATAAGCCGCTTGAGTCTTCGTTCGGTTTCATTACTGTGTTGCCTGGTGCGTTCTCTGCCTACCGGTTTGTGGCACTCCAGAACGACAAAAACGGCCAAGGTCCCCTGGAGAGGTATTTCATGGGTGAGAAGATGCACGGTGCCAATGCCGGTATTTTCACAGCCAATATGTATCTTGCTGAGGATCGAATTCTGTGTTTCGAGATTGTGTCCAAGAGGAAGTGCAGATGGCTCCTTCAATACGTCAAATCTTCCACTGGTGAGACTGATGTACCGGATCGCATGGCTGAGTTCATTCTTCAGCGCCGTCGTTGGCTGAACGGTAGTTTCTTCGCTGCTGTGTATGCCATTGCCCACTTCTATCAGATCTTCCGCAGTGACCACAGCTTCCTCCGCAAGTTCATGTTGATGATTGAGTTTGTTTACCAAACGGTCGCGATGATTTTCGCATGGTTCGGTATTGGAAACTTCTTCCTGGTCTTCCACATCTTAACAACATACTTGGGATCAGATGATCTACTGGGTACTGCTGGTAAGGTTTTGGGAATTGTCTTCGAATGGCTGTACTTGGCAACTCTCGTTACTTGTTTCGTCCTAGCGTTGGGTAACCGACCAGGTGGCTCCAACAAATTCTACATGACGATGGTATACTTCTGGATCGTGATCATGATCTATCTTGCCTTCGCGGCGATCTTCGTCACGGTGAAATCTATCCAAACTGAGGTCTCAACCAGCGGCTTCACGGCTAGCGATCTAATCACCAATGATACCTTCTTCTCTATCATTGTGTCCCTTGGATCGACCTACGTGATGTGGTTCCTCGCCTCCTTCATTTTCTTGGACCCATGGCACATGTTCACAAGTGTGAGTATTCCCCGTTCTCCTTTGACTAAGAAAAAAAAAAGCACATACTGACCACCTCAGTTCATCCAATACATCCTTCTCACACCAACATACATCAACGTTCTCAATATTTATGCCTTCTGTAATACCCATGATATCACATGGGGTACCAAGGGAGACGACAAGGCCGAGAAACTACCTTCTGCTCACCTCAAGCCCGGTGGCAAGGTTGATGTGAACATCCCACAAGACGACGGAGATCTGAACGCGCAGTACGAAGCCGAGATCGCTAAATTCGCTTCAAAGCCCCCGAAGGAGATCACGGTCATCTCCGACGAGGACAAGCAAGCAGATTACTACAAGGGATTCCGCAGTGCTGTCGTGCTTGCTTGGGTCTTCTGCAACTTCGCTCTTGGTGCGGTCGTCCTCAGCGCCGCTGGTCTCGAAACCTTTGACGAAAAGTCTTCAAGCAGTGAGGATTCAACGCAGAGCGAGCGCTCTATGATCTACATGAGAGTCGTTTTGTGGAGTGTCGCTGCCCTTTCAATGTTCAAGTTCGTTGGCGCCATGTGGTACCTGGTTGTCAGAATGGTGAGTTGTTTTTGTTTCCAACGTGCGTTTTCATGTGTACTAACTGTCTCCAGTTCCGTGGCGTTTGATTTAGCGAGCTTTCAACATTACTATGCTTCCAATGCGATACTATAAATCGATGACTACCACGGCAGGCCCGGTCTGGTAAATGGGAATGAAAACGAGGGTCTCTTTTAATATGCGTGACGACTTTGATACGCTTTCGTCCTTGGTGACATGCGAAATGATATCGTGGTGTATCTGGGTTTGTGTTTTCTTGATATCCATTTATCCTCATCGTGTTTGTGCCTCTGCATATCTACGCGTGCATACTTGGATTTTTGTTTGCTTGTTTAACTTATTGGTGGGAAATTTTGTACTCTATCTGTAGATATGGTGTGTTTGATTACCCCTTGCCAGTGGGCACTTTTGGGACGGAATTGAGACGATCTATAGATGAATGAATCATCTGTCACAATATCAATTTCCCTTTCGGCGATGTAGTCCTAGTAACACTTGAGCAGCTTTGATGTTGTTGATGGTAGATACTTTCGAAAAATTCCAGGATATATACACACTCAGTCAAGATACTAGATCAGGTATCTCCAACCAAAAGACGGTCTCAATGAGGTGCCTGAAGGGGCTATACCGGAGTATTTCAAGCCCCAAAGAAAGGATTGTGCTAGGGAAAGCAAGTGAGGCGATCCTCTAATCTTGACACAGGTTTTGTGCACCTTCCTGGGTTCCTTCCTAAATTGGCATCTGCGCTTTACAATTTATACCCTCTTCTTTTCTTTTCCCTTTCTCTCTTTCTCATCTCCCCCCTCTTTCTCATCTTCCTCCTATTTCTCCTTATCTACTGTTGGTTCTTGTCTTGTTGGTTCTCGTCTTACTGCTTTGCGTCTTGTTGCTTTTCGTCTTGTTGGTTCTCATCTTACTGCCTCTTGTCTACTGTTGCTTCTCGTTCCGCTGGTTCTCGTCTTGTTGGTTCTCGTCTTGTTGGTTCTCGTCTTGCTGCTTTGCGTCTTGTTGGTTCTCATCTTGTCGGTTCTTATCTTGCTGATTGTCGTCTTGTTGGTTCTCATCTTGTTGCTTCTTGTCTTGTCGGCTCTTATATTGTTGCTTCTCGTTCCGCTGTTTCTCGTCTTGCTGCTTTGCGTCCTGTTGCTTCTGGTGTTGTCGGTTCTCATCTTGATACTTCTGGTGTTGTCGGTTCTCGTTTTGTTGGTTCTCGTCTACTGTTGCTTCTTGTTCCGCTGCTTCTCGTCTTGTTGGTTCTCGTCTTGTCGGTTCTCGTCTTGTTGCTTCTCATCTTGTTGGTTCTTATCTTTCTGCTTCTTGTCTTGTCTGTTCTCATCTTCTGTCACTTCTATTCCCCATCTTGTCTTATCTCCTATATCCTGTCACTCGGGTTCTATGTGTACTGCACAGGACAAAAAGAGGAACGGTTCCTGGTGAGAGAACGAGGGGGTACGCCGCAGCAGGCCTCAGAACCTGACTTTGGGCGCGCCAGAGGAAGAAGCACACCGGGACTCTTTCCTCGGACACAGTGGGCACCATCTTCTCAAGCCTCGGTGGATGCTTAAGCAACGGAACATAAGGGGATTGTTTCTTCTGGAAATGTGGACTCTGGCGGTGGGCTTCGGGGGAGTTGGTGGGTGGTGGGACACATTTGCCCGATGATGATACAGTCTAAGATGATGTTCCGCATCCATCGGACTTGGCGACACCCTCTGGGAGAGCCGGGCAAGCTTGATCGGAGGCTCGCACTTGATTTCTGAGGGCAAATAATCCCCCCTCCCTTTTTCCCCTTTTTTGCCTTGATGGTGACTGGCTTTAGCCCGATGATGATAAAGTCTAAGACGGTGTTCTCCATCCATCGGACTTGGTGACACCCTCTGGGACAGCCGGGCAAGCTGAGGGCTCGCGCTTGACTACTGAGGGCAAACACTTCCCCCCTTCCCCTCCCCCCTTTTTTTTCACTTGATGGTGGCCATGTTTGATCGCTAGGCTTTGAGCTAAGAGAATCAAATGATCAATTCCTAATGTAACGATGTTATTGATATGTTGAGAGAATAAGAATCGCAGAATTCGTGACCTTACTTCCGTATACTTCGAAGATCCACATCCCGCGCACAGACCACCTATGCACCTCAACGTAACGGCGACATCATTCCCCTTCTCTTCCCAGAAACCATGGATCCCGATGCCAGCATACCGACCGAACCTGAACCCTCGGTGTTCAGTTACGTGCTCTCCTTCCTTCTCGTCGGTGTAGCATGGGGCTTCACGACCCCCTTTATCCGACGCGCCGCGGCAGACTTCAACGCCCGACAAGAGAAGCAAGCGAATGAATCGAACCGCGGACGATCTCGGTCACGGTCACAACGAGGAACAGAAACAGGGCTTACGGATGCAGGCGAGGACCAGGAATTGCTTTCCCAGGATGAACAGGACACAGAACCAGGACCAGAGGGCGTACGGGACCGGAGCATCAGTCGAACTGATGTGAACCGCAAATCCAGAACTGCGGGTGCAGATGCTTCGCTGGAGAATGAAGGCTCTGCCCGGAGAACAGCCTCCAATCCCCGAAGAGCGGATGAAGACGAGGACGATCTACCCATGCCTGCTTGGAGGCGTGGATCTGCCGCGAATCAGTCCTGGCTGCGCACGAAGGTCATTTCGATCTTTTGGACAGTTGTGAATCTGCTACGAACACCTGCCTATGCGATTCCATTGGTCATCAACCTTACGGGTAGTATCTGGTTCTTCCTACTTGTTGGAAAACACGGTTTGTTCATTGAGATACCGTTGTCTTGCTCCAGGCTGATGTTTTACTTTAGAACTATCCCTTACCGTCCCACTCATCAATTCGAGTGCTTTCCTTTTTACCGTTCTTGGTGAATGGTACGTCGAGCGCAAGGTGATTGCGAAGCAGACATGGTTGGGTATGGGGCTGGTTCTTGGTGGAATTGCAGTTTGTGTGCATTCCAAGAACCAAGCTTCGTGAGTGTACTCTCATGAGTCTTTTTTGTGTCAACTGATGCATATAATACACCACCTGTAGACAATCTAAATACATGATTTTGGTTCAACATTGAAAGCAGTACATCCATGTATGAGGTCATCCTGGCGCTGGAAATCCTGAGCCACCATGTTTTCATAAGACACCCACTTTCATGCTCAATGTACGACGAAGAACAGAAATAGAGGAACCATAAGTCAAGATCTCGTCCATGGATTAGAACAGATGCTCAGTCCGCCGTCTCACATAGGGTCCAAATATATACAAAGGGAGAGCCAGAAACAATACAGCCCACTCAATTCCAGCAAATTCATAGAACATCTTCTCCAAGCCTTCCTGAGTCATCCAAGAATAAGAACCTTTAGCAAGACCAAAAGCAACCACATTCTTAGAGGCATTCACAAGCACCAATGCCTCACCACTGGTGCGCGGGTATGAGTCCACGACGTATGACAGCATGACCGATGGAACGAGGGTAAGTCCAGCAGCACAAATTGCAGCACCAACAGCAGGACGAACATAGTGCTGGTGATTTGCGACAGTGTATCCGAAAACAATCAGCCCCACAGGACAGATGAGGAAAGGGAGAATCAATGCCGGAAGACGATGCTCGGGCTTGTGAACACCATTATTGCGAACACGTAACCAGCGGGACAAGTAATCTGTCAAGGGTCCAGCGATTGGTGCAGCAATCAAAATTCCCGCAAAGCTGCTAAAAGTGAAAAGGCCGAGATCCGCAGACGAAAATAGGTATGGTGGCGGAGAGAAGACATCAGGCGCAATTGTGGAGATACTGACAACACTACGGCGGATCGTTAGTGCTGGACCGCAAGCTGGTGCACATGGGTACTCACGCTCCAAGTACAACGCCATACATGGCAGACGCAATCAGCACTCCAGGGACCAAGAGGAGTGGGAAAGGAAGGATGAACAAGTATGTGAAGTGCTTGAGAACGCCTTTTTCCTTTGCCTCCTTCGAGATCCCGAGAGACCACAGATCCTCCCAGTAAGTTCCATAATTCATTTGGGCACGAGCCTCTGTGCGAGTATCGTTTCGCGTAACGGTCTCGACATGGCTGCTAACATCCTTTTCGATATCGTCAACGACTTCGGGCTCTGGCTCGACTTCGTACAGAGTTTCGGGGAGGAGGAATATCGT
Organism: Penicillium salamii; assembly: GCA_911197225.1. Classification (NCBI taxonomy): domain Eukaryota; kingdom Fungi; phylum Ascomycota; class Eurotiomycetes; order Eurotiales; family Aspergillaceae; genus Penicillium; species Penicillium salamii. The sequence goes on from CAJVOY010000033.1 coordinate 255,913, forward strand.
GGTTATGAAGTTGACGGCAGCAATGATGGCACACAGGATGAAGAACCATCTCCATCCTTTGGCTTGAATCAAATAACCAGCAATGACAGGACCGATTTGTGAGCCACCTGACAAGAACGCAGCGTATATAGCCATTGCACTTGAATAATTTCGTTCGTAAAATAGATCTAGCTTGTCAGCTTGGGAATTGAGAGATGGGAGGTTCACCTACCAGCAAGGATACTTGGCCCAAGGGACTCGATTGAGCCATATCCTATGACCAGATTAGCAAGGAAAGCCCATATCAACGGAAAGAAGACTTACCAAAGCTAGCAAAGACCCGTGAGGCAAGGAGGCTGTTGAAGTCCTTTGCAACGGCGCTCCAGATGATACCACCCAGGAACATTGCCATCGATACCAAGACGATAGGACGTTTCCCAAATATGAGAGCTAGGGGCATCCAAACCAGATTGGATAGTCCCATGGCTAGAACAGAGTATGTGATAAGCTCTGATAATTTCGCAAAAGGCAGATGCAAATCACCAGCCAGTGACTCGAAGCCAACGGCAATACCGGACTGAGAAGGTTAGCAATGTTGCCTGCTGGGGCAAGCCGACGTACCGAGTACATGTTGCCCATGAATACAAACACATTGACTGTGAGCAGGGCACTATATGTGACCCGCTTGGGGAACAGCTACCCGAATTTTAGCTGGAAAGTCTTGTGAATCAACATCTGCACAAGTTACTCACCCTAGGGTCTATCGACATCTTGTGGCCTGATGCTGAGGTATGATGTGGGGCCGATGGAGGAATAGATGCTAATGCAAACATCAGGAGATCAAGAGGGAGACTATGGCTACATATAAAAGCCCTCCCCCAGACTTCGGCTGTTTGGTAGCTTTGGCATATCAAGTAATCAAAGTCTCAACACGAGCCTTCCCCGCAAACTCTCTATGATTAAGTGGATGCACTAGACATGAAGCCTTTCCTATCTGGTATTGCTAATACTTTGGTAGCGTGGATTTGGCATGTCCGGGGTAGCGCCCCAGGCCTTTCGGGATGTCCGTGGAGGTGGACGTAGCTCGGATGCGGATCGGGACCACTTTGACAAGGTGCTTCTTTAGCGATATCGCCGAGGAATGATTGGACAATGATTATTGAAATATTTTCTCATTACCATTAATGGTCTGAACTGCCGTATTGCCATCAGATGGCTGATGTGAGGTATGGGTGGCGACATTGGGAGAAGAATAGCTGTGAGCTCTGACACTCGACTCGGAGCACTGGTCTCAAAATTGACCAAACTCTAACGATCTCATGAATTTCCATGGTCTTTTGAAGTAATCTTGCTTTATAATTTTGTCAAACGTACTGGTGACCTTGGTGAAATCAGCGATAGAAGAACAATCATATGCGCATGACAGCAATATTCATGAATTCATCTCATACAATACATCATATAGTCCTCTAGACTGAAACGACCTACCAGACAATTTCCTTCCCATTCAAACCCTCAACAGCCGGAATGAGAGGACGCAGTGCCTGACCATAATCACCCCCATTCGGTGTCCGAAGAAGTGTGTGAATGTGGAACTTCTTCGGCTCCTCGTTGTTCAAGAACACGCCTGAGTGGTGATCAAATTCAACGAGAATAACCGGACTCTGAATCCTATAGTAGAATGGATCTTCGTCCCCAAATCCTCCAATCCAAGAAAAGTACGTCTCCTCTTCATGAGCACGCACCTGCTCGATTTTCATTGCCCGTGATTTCGCTGGCAAATACAAAAGGTATTGCTCCAAGATTCCGTACATCAGATTCTTCTGTGCGGAGTCAAATGTCGAGGCTAGAATTCCCTCATAGGGCACTTCGCGATTGTCTCGGTACGCACCGCACAAATGGCGTTGATCATCCTTGTTCCAGCGACCGGGCGGCATGGCGGGATCTTTCATTTGAGCAAAGACACGCGCCGAGGACTGGAGTTCGGCCGAAAGCGACTGCATAAGCTGTAGCCCGAGCTTTTCTTCCAACTGCATGATACGCGTGCCGGCATGTGGACCCGCGTCGATCTCATTTGGTTCTGCGCCCGTGAACCATGGCGACGCGACGATCTGCCCTTTGTACAGGAAAATATTCAGACATAGATGGTGGCCATAGAAGGACCAGCCCCAGGGTCTGGTGGTGGATGGACGACCGAAAAGAACGAAATTATAAGAGAATTCATTCATCACAGCGGGCGACTTGACCAGTTCGCCAAGGAAATGATTGATTCGCATTGCGCTGACGGCTTTGTCGTAACCCTCGGGGGAGAGGGTTGTTTTCAGCACGTTCATGACAGCGTCACGGGTTTGCGAATTGACTTCGTCGAGTCGGATTCCCTTGTGCGCTAGCAAGAACTCTGGGTTGGACCATGTGCGCCATTGTGGGGAATCGATGTGGTAGTTGATAGCTTCTTTTTGTTTGTCTTCAAGCAGAGCTGTGACCGCTTCTGTTGCGCTGACAATATCCTGGATTGGAACGTCTTCTTCTTGTAGTGTAAATAGGCCCGGGCGGACATTTCCTGGGAATTGTTAGCGATGGAACCGGCGACGGATCGCCAGACATACCGTCGGTAGTGACACCCTTGAAAGGCTCTTGCAACAACTCTAGCCAGTGCATATACAATGCATGTAGCCACGGCGGTTGGTGGCCTGTCTTAAAAGCATGTGCGTACTCGTGGGCATCCTGCTGGCACATCACCTGGAAGCGCTCCAGGCTGAGATCCGGCAGGTACTGACGATACTCGCCAGTTGGCTTTTCCAATGTATTCGTCATTTTTGTGTGTCTAATAGAGGCAAAGAGAGTCAATTGAGAAGAGGAGAAGCGCAAGAGATTGGTGTTATAGCTCCAACCCCACATGAGAAACTTCCCCACGCTCGTGGGGAGGGGAAAAGGAATTACCCGCCAGATCTGTGACGAGTTGGCCCTGGTGGCCAATCCGGATGCGTCGGAAACCAATTTATCAAGCCGGCTCCTGTTTGCTCATACTTCATCCTGGAGGGAAGCCAATTGCACTAGAAGTTGACCCATGGGCGTTGGTCCGTCCTCCCAGATTGTAGAGGTAGAGCAGTCGCGTCACCGGCTATTGGACGCGTCGCACATACCGCGATACCGCGTATCTTCTTCCGTCACATGTAATTGGTGCATTGCGCGGAGTACATATTGCTGGCGTGTAAATTCAATTGCACGCGAATTTGCTACTGCATGGATCAAATAATCTCCCAGACATATAAATGAGGAGCGATGGTATTGCGCCTCCACCCCAGTATTTGGCGTGGTCCACTTCAAGGTTGCGGCAATGCCTCCACGAGGACTCGGATCTTCCGGCGGTTTCTCCGGCAAGTTTCCCCCGCATGTCGTCGTTCGAGCTTTAAAACCGCTGGCATTGCGGGGAGTTGTGCCAACCAACCTTCACAATGTCATTGACTTTCACCAACCAACCGCCTGCGTCGCGGGTGCCGTATGCCATCCCCCAATTGGAGGGTGAGCGCATCACAATCCCCGGCAGCAAAGGCGTCTTCCGCATCCTGACTTCCGCAAAGCAAACTGGCGGGTTGATGGCTGTTTTTACCAGTGGTGCTGTTCTGTCGGATGCCCCCGGATTTCACTACCACAACCATGCGCACGATGTGTTCCTCGTTACAAAGGGTTTCTTGAAGCTATGGAATGGGGACCAGTGTCGGATAATGGGCCCTGGCGACTTTGCTTACGTTCCTCCAGTACGTACCCTAGAGAGTCTGAAAAGCAATACTGAGCTGACTTCCGCAGAAAGTTGTTCACAACCCGGAAATGATGGGTCCGCATACAGAGCTTCAAGGCTTGATCACCCCCGGCGATTGGGTAGATTTCTTCCGCTATGTGTCAGAACCATTTGAAGGCGTCATCGTCCCTGAAGGTGATGACCGTGATCTCAAATCTATTCTGATCCCCAAGGTGATGGCGGCCAAGGAGAAATTCGACGTTGTTTTCCAGCCCCACTACGTGCCCCCAGAGGTCAGCGAATGGTCTAAAGAGGACGAAAAGCTGCCAGAGGGCTCAGTGGGTTACTTTTTGCGGGCCAATACCGGTCCCAAGTGGATTCTTGGGGGTGTCCTGTCCCGCCCATTTGTGACTACCACGCAGAGCACAGGCGTATGTGCGATTTCCAGCATCGAGTCCTCCAAGGACTATGGCGAGACAGTGTTCTCCCAATACATGACGTTCCCTGATGTCGACCACTGCTTCTGCATTATGGAGGGCACACTGCGAGTGAACTTGCAAGGTGCAGATGACGCTGTCTTCCGCGAGGGCGAGACTGTTGTGATTCCTGCTGGACAAGCCTTCTCACTTGGTTTTGAGAGCAAATTTGTGAAATTCCACTCTTTCACTGATGGCAATGGCATTGAGTCTTTGATCCATGCTGCCGGTAAACCTTTCCAGGGGGCTGTGCTCCCTGACGTGGCGCCAGAATATAAACAAGTGGATGTGGAGTCGGCTGCGGCACGCCTCAATATTGCGATTTGAAGCGATCTTATAGTTATAGATGCCGAATATTGTTACCGTATTGAATAGCGAACTAAGATATTTTCAGCTCTCTAATTGGCCTTTATTATCCCGCATCATGCACACTTAGGTACATGTACTAAGGACCAAAACCCCAGACTCAGTTCCAATTATGGTTCAATCACGTGGAGTGCAGGGTGCCCGGAATTTCCGGCCTCATTGAATCCTCATCTGTACTCCACCGTTAGCGCAACGCTCCAGATCGATATATCAACTGGAAATCACCAGAGAATGTCTGCATGATGCAGAATCAACCTCTCGCTTCCGTTGATACACCGGCGGCCAAACGCGCGAAACGACCACGCGCGGCGCAAGCCTGCGACCGATGTCGGCTGAAAAAGTATAAGTGCGACGAGCAGTATCCCTGCCTACATTGTAAAAGTAAGGAATTAAGGAACCCAAAATGAACAAACGACAACATCTGACAACCTCACAGAAAATGACCTGGTCTGCGTATACCAGGGCAATTACAGGGAACGTGAAAGCGGCCGCTCTGCAAAGTAAGTCGCCATTCGGGCCGATCACGGTGCACACTGACATCGCCAGCTATGTAACCGATCTCGAGAAAAAGGTTGAGGAATTGACCTCCAAACTTCGTGCTTCAGAGTCAACACAAGGCGCATCTCCACGTGGCCCAGCCGCTGAGACAACGCCATGTTCTATGCCCAATACTTCCACGCCACAGGAGATGGCAAAGATACCCGAGACACGCGCAGAATCCGCCGACAGCGGCGAGAATGAAATCAACGAATTCAATCACCACACCAACGGCGTTGAATTTCATGGAAGTACCTCCTCAGCTGCAATCATCGGTCTTCTCAAAAAGGCCCGGGAGCCTAAAGGTCACGAGGAACCGCATCCTCGATCCGGGGACTGCTCTTCACTTATATCCACGCTCCATAATCCAAGCTTTTCACCGGCATATGTTGCCGCACCGGGACAGATCCTATCGATTGAACAACACAACTACTACTTTGATCAAGCGCATATTTTCATGAATGGATATTTTGAAAATATTCACTTTGTCCACCCGTTCATTGACAAGGAAGACTTTTTGTTGCGCGCGAATGATTTATGGTTCAACAGATCGCGCACCCCCGAACCGAGCTTTGTCGCGCTCTATCTGAGTATTTTATCAGTCGGATCTTTAGTGCGCGTGTGGGATGAAGGAACCCTAGCTGGACTAGGGCGCTTCGAATGGAGTAGGAAGCTTTTCGCAGAGGCGCAAGTCTATTTGAACCATCTGAGGTTCTCAAATGATCTTGAAACGGTTCAATGCCTCTATGTTATGGTTCGTTCCAATTTGCACTTGATGAAGCCCAGCTAACATTAGTAGGCCAAAGTTTGTCAGAATGAACTTAACCCAAATCGTACGATCACCCTTTGGTGATGAATATTGACTCACAGCTAACAAGCTAGTGGCCTATATGTATCTTGGGCTGGCAGTGCGGACGTGCCTCTCTGCTGGGTTTAATCGGGATGTGCCGTCCCCAGGGGATAATGGGCAGCGCTCGGGCTGGATCTCGAAGACCTGGTGGTAAGTGCCAAAGACCTGGAGACTGCGTGCAACACTAACGAAAGAAAGGGGACTATTCTCATTGGAAATGTAGGAAATTTATCTCAACGCTTTTTACCCGTGCTAACACAATTCAGTGAGATGAGTTTCTCTGTCGGAAGACCCGACACTCTCGGAATGGATGAGTATCACAACAGGAGCATCCCACCACGAGATGATTCCGAGTTTGCCATCATCCCATGGATGATTGACTTTGCCCAGATTATTCGAAGGGTTTCTGTTCAGATTTACCATTCTCGGATTTCATTACAGGAAAAACTGCAGATTGCCTTGCAGATCGAAATGGAAATGGATCGCTGGCTAGCGAGACTTCCCGAGAAAATCAAACCTGACATTGCAGGCTACAGACTTTCTCGCAGTGCCCTGCGGGATCCCAAATGGGCAAGGAGACAGAGACTTGTGTTGGGAATCCGTGAGTTCAATTGCTCTTCTTGGAGATCTTCCACTGACCCTTCAGGGTACTATAATGTGAAAATGCTGCTATTCCGGCCATTCCTGAGCCACTTTACACGCAAGCTTCGGCATCCTCCCACCGAGTTGGATCAAACCATCGACAAGTGTTTGGACTCGGCTATGAAAACGCTCCAGGTAGTGCACGATATTTACCGTGTGCACACCTTCTTCCGCTGCTGGTAAGTCTTTGCCCTAAAATCCCGACCAATTCTAACCCAATAGGTGGTATAATACAACATACGTCATGTTCGCTACATCGACCCTGCTCCTCCCAATGTCAAAACTAGGCATGTCCGCGGAGACCATGCCGCTGCTACGGTCCGTAGAAATGGGAGTGGAGATTCTGGAAGCCATGGAAGAATCTGTGGTGGCCCGGAAGTCGGTCGAGATCATAAGACAGTACCTGAGGGATTTCCGAGCGACTGGAGCCCCTCAGCCTGGAGAAGAAGAACTCCCCGCAGTTGAAACGGCCCCGGGACAAGGGTTCGAAGTGCCGGTATGTGATTTACATTCATTCGCGTGCCTGACTGACACCAATAGGAATGGGCCTACGGCTTCGGCTTCCCGGATTATTCGTTTGAAGGAATTGCCCGGCTTTTCGACGATGTCGGTGGCCTTCCCATGTTGGATGAATAGTCTACACAGCTCCATTTTGTACTCTTAGACATAGTATCTATAACGCAATCTGATTTGGTGTATGAATTATAAAATCTGACAACCCCATGACGCAGATTTTGCGAAAACCTCTGGGTTTTGCAAGACTGCCGTTTCAACCTCCTTGATTGCATTGTATCCATACAGCCAGGGCTGCACCTCGGGACAAGTCCTATCATTGTCAGTACTTCTTCGTGTCGTTTTTGCGAATGGACCCACCATCGACTTGGGAAAGCACCCTTGATTTCCTTTCCAAGCTGAGAGAGAAAGAGTTGATCGCGTTTCTCTTGCTCTTCCCCGTTGGGCATATGGAAATCGTGTCGCTGTTTGAATGTCTCTCGCACGATTGCCTCTCCTCTGGACTTGCGCATGCTCTCATACAATCGCAGGATGCGAGGAAGTTGGCTCTTATCCGTCATATTCCCCAGGAGCATACCCAGCACGGCGCCGTCTTCCAGCGATGAATTAGCACCTTGTGCTAGATATGGAAGCATGGGATGGCAAGCATCTCCAATGAAGACGAGGTTCGAAGTGTCATTGACCCAGCGTTCCATTTCACCATGGTGCATGAGCTTCCACTTGTCAACGTTTGTCACGTAGTTCAAAAACCGGTTCAAGCTGATTCATTAGTACAATTCCGACTCTGAAACTGCGGGTTACTCACATCGGGTCCCAGCCAACAAAAAGCTCTCGCATCTCGTCAACAGATCCAGCCTGTCTTGATACACCAGCAGGAAGATTGTCAGGCACTAAAAGAACAATGTTGAACATCTTTCCACCACGCAGCGAATAAGCAACCGCATGAGCGCCCGGCCCAGCCCAGAAATGCACCTCCGGGTTTTCGACGAGTGCCTTCAGCTCAGGATCAGAGATCTGATCCGTGCTCAACACAATACGATATGCTAAATCACCCGTGGGAATTGGTTCATCTTTCTTCCCGACGAAAGCCTCCCGACACCTTGACCATAACCCATCAGCAGCGATGATCAGATCGCCCGAGTACCGGTCCCCAGCGAGTGTGTGAACAGTCGTAGAATCAAAGTCGATCCGATCGACCTTCTGGCTCATATGAAATTTCACGCCCAGATCCCGAGCTCGAGCAAACAGCGCCTGCTGGAGATCGACACGGTGCAAATCGACAAATGGTGCATCATACTTGGCGCGGATATTCTTGTTGAAGTCATCCTCGTGCGCTAGGACTTCGCCCGAGTATCGATGCACTGTAAGCTTGGTTGGCTCGGCGGCCGCATCCCACAGGGATTGTGGAAGATCCCAATGCTTGAGAAGCAGGGAAGCGTTGGGTGTGATTTGAAGGCCTGCTCCAACTTCCGCCAATTCTTTCGCTTGCTCGATGACCTCGACGGAGTGTCCTGATAGCGCGGAGGAAACTGCAGCGGCGATACCACTGAGTCCGGCACCGACAATCACAATGCGGAGGCGAGCTTCTTCGGAGACCTATTGTCGTTAGTTGTGACTGACAGGGCCTTTGGTGCAACACACCATGTTCGCAATATTTTTTCTCTCGTGATTAAACGACAGTAATTAAAATGAGACCTCAAAGATAAAGTCCATGGAGTTCTTACTATTTTTAATCTCCGCACGCGCGCTCAGCTCTGCCCCGGAAACACCGACCCCACGACTCGGGAAAGCCGCTCGGGTTTTCCATGCAAGCAGCTAATGACCATTAGCGATCAGCGATCCGAGCACATTGCCACGTGGGATTTAATGCGTGAGCATCGGCCTATTCCGACTTTCTGGGGTATTGTTGTGGATCTCGTGGGTTTACAGCTGAGATGGGGTTCTTCGAATAACGAGACGGTAGCACCTTCAAATTACGGCGACTCAAATTAATTCACAAATAAACTAGCGCCTTTCTTGTCAAGTAACAACTTATTTTGATATCATCAGTCAGATTATAGAATCAGGCAGAGCCTCGGAAATCAATTTGCATTCCCTTCCCAATCCATCTGCGTAATAAACATATCCATGAATGATAATTTTATTGACTTCCCGTGTCAGCAACCCAGAGTGTAGTCGTGCCATCTCGGTTTGTTGATGCAAGCATAGTCCCATTAGGAGAGAAGGCCATGGACTGAATCCTGGAGCGGTATGTAGTCGCCGACAGTTCCTTTTTTGCTCCGATATCCCATAAAGTCAAAATCCCCTCATTATAATTACCTCTATTGAGAGATACCGCAAACAGCTTGTTGTCGGAAGAAAAAGCTACACTTGAGGGTGTGTGGTAGCTCTCTATTTCCAAAACAACACGTCTTGTCGAGAGTTCCAGAAGGCAGGTATGCCGTTTGTGCATAGCATCGAGATAAGCTAAATACTGGGCATTTGTGGAAAGCCCCAATGATTCACTCCCAGGAGGTAGTTTAAAACAAGGGTTCAGGGCAGTCTGTTCAATCTCCAGCTTCTGGAACTTCGCCATGCACGCCCACCAGATGATTTTTGAATCAGAGGAGAAGGCAAGATAGCTCAATGAATCGCATCGTTCTGGGGCAATGTTGTATTTGAATTTGCGGAGTTTTGATCCCTTGGTGACGTTTCGAAAAAATACAGCATCATTGACCACGCACGCTACCATCTTGCTGTCTGGTGAGAAGATGACAGAATGGGGATAATCTGTGAGGTTACTGGAGTCGAGCTCTGTGTGGCCTATAGCATCCCATAACTGGAGGTAGTTGAAAATACCACATGATGCCATTAGGTTCCCATCCGGCGAAAAAGCGATACGTAGCTTTCCTTTTAGCCCTGGGAGTCCGGAGTAGGAAGAGAGAGCCCAGAGTCTAATGGGATTCTTCGACCCAGCGATCGCTAGTATTTTGCTGTTGGCCGAAAAAGCCACTTCGCCTTGACGATTTTGGTGATGAAATTGTTTGGCCACTCGAATGTTTCCACCAGAATCATTGATTGCCTCTCTTTGTATTGAAACTTCAACTTCTTCTTTAGAAGTCGAACTGGTCTGGCTGGGAATTTGTTGGTTGACAGTGCTGGAAAACGCAGGAAAGGACGGCACAGTGTCCCAGGAGGCAAATTCTTCAGTGAACAAGTCCATCACGGAAGTTGTTGGTGACTGCGAGCTCTGCGGTGGAACATTTGTTCTCGTCTCGCTAAGAGTATTGGAGTTTGATTTGAGCCATTCATGCTGGATAGCGGCATCGGCTGTAGGCCTATCACTAGGACGAACAAGCATCAGAGAGTTGATGAATTCGACACCAAGGTCTGTTACAGCAGCAGCATCAAGCGAGCTCTTTGGGAAATTCTCAATCCTCGTTGCGTATTTGGCAAGCCGTCCTAGGCTCTCAAAAGCAGGTCTTTTGACAAGCATGAGAAACAACGTCGCGCCAACTGCCCAAATATCAGGTGCATATGGAGTACCCCGGTCGGTGAGCTCGTATAGTTCAGGGGCTATGTATCCGGGCGTGCCTTTTAGAAGTGTTGAAGCCCCTGATGCTTCCTCGATACGCTTGCTGAGGCCGAAGTCAGAGAGCTTCACCCACCACATATCTGGTGGGTGTGACTTGACCAAGATATTCTAGATTTCACATGTCAAATCAAAATAGGAAAGGAGGGCAAATCTTGCTTGCAGAAATCTCAACCTTGGAACATGCATTGAACTCACGTTTGGTTTCAAGTCTCCATGCACGAATTCATTCCCATGCATCATAGTAAGTCCTTCCAGGATCTGGGACGCGATCACTTTGACATCTCTTTCTGAGAGGGGCGGTCCGTGGTTTAAATAGGCCAGCAAATCGCCCTGTTCAAGATATTCCATGGCGATGAAAAGATGGGTAGAAGTTTCGAACCATCCAAAGGACGTGGTAAAACACCGATCATACTGTCGTCTTTAGACCCAGTTTTGAAAGTTGGTGGAGTGATGAAATACTTTTGAATGCGAAAACCTCGTCATTGCTTCCAATTCACGATGATAGTCAATGTAGCCGTGTGTTGGAAGCTGCTTGACTGCCCGAACCTCGACAGCGCGACTGCCCTTGATGCATTTCTCTAACCAGACCCTTCCGTATGACCCACTTCCGATCTCTCTTTGCCGTTGCCAGTGCTCTGCTCGGACGACAAGCCGGCGCACGGAAGCCAGGTCGGACTCGTGGTAAGTGTGAACGGTCTCGACGCGGGAGTCAGACCGAGCTGGAAACTGCGTTTCCAGCTTGAAGTCGCGGACTATATCTGGAATTCGAGTCATCCCAATATCTATACTTTGGGGGTTTGTGACTTTTCAGCTGAGCTTTGCCGCCACGAAAGCCACGAGCCCCTGGCCCCCGCCTTGGAAATTACGTCAGACGAATCCAAGATCCCCAGAGCCTCATGCATGTTTATGTGGACGGTGAGTGGTTCAGTGGTTTTGAAAGGTCAAAGGGGGGAATGGAGCTGCTGTGTGGGGTATGGGGAAGTGCCAATTTAACCTTCAGGCCCCATCCAGGCTCCAATATATAGATCTCACTTAGCTTCCGACAAACCAGCGAGAATTTGGGATAAGAGAGACATATTAAACATGGACACCTATGATCTCAAGACTAAAAACAGTGAGACAAATAATCAGACCATAACTAAACAGTGCAACAGAAAACCCCCTAATTACTCCGTACATAACGCGTGATTCGTGTATTTTTTCTTCCTTTCCCATGTCCGATCAAGAGATCCTAAGCTCATCATGATCAGGAATCAACTCGTAGCCTCCTTCAGAGGGCAGGACCTTGGCAGCCAGAATGACTGCACCAGCGCAGAAAAGACTGATGCACCAACTAACTGTACAAAAGACCCAGGATTGATCAAGTTGCCAGCCAACAAAGAATCGGTCCTCGTTATCAAACAAATATGCCTACATCCGATCAGTAATGGCCCTCGATATATGGCGAAAACGCGATTCATGACGCAACTTACCACAATCGACATACCCGCAGCCTGCACGATGGCAGAAAGTCCCACCATCAAGCTGAGAACAGTCCATCCGTTTTCGCGCAAGCGCTTGCCCCCAGAGAGAATGACCAAGTATGTGACGACGCTCATGCCCTGTAAAACGATAGCAAAGGACATGAGGAACCCGACCGACCGCCACATGGAGCAGAAATACCGATCTTCGCCATGGCAGTCTTCACGTTGTGGGAAACTCTCGCAGGTATCTGTGATGGAGGAGCAGCGGCGATGGAGACCGTAGGAGTAATGATAATTGGGCTAGACCCGTTAGCTTGGAGCTATAGTGGGGCAAGGGCAGGCGGACCTTTTCACTCTGGTAGGTGACCCATTTTGGAATGACGATGGACGCTATAGTCAGGCCGAGAGCTATCAAGGTCAGCAGTGGTCATTGTGGCGGGGGCTGGAGGACGCTCACAAGCCAGGAATATCACCAACGTCCCGGTGTAGACTATTGTCTTTGTAAAGAAGCCTGTGTAGTTGCGGTCAGTGCCGCGGGGCACAAGGTGGAAGTCCATGGATGTAGCTGTGCGCTTGGCCCGGACTGGGACTGGGCATTTGCAGCAATAAGTAGGAGTAGGGGCGAAGGAAGGGGGGTGAAGGTTGTCACTTGAGCAAGGTTGAGGTGTGCGCAGATGAGATAATCGGCGGGAAAGCGATAAGAAAGGATCACGGGGCGAGTACAAAGTACCTAGGTACAGTAGAATAGCCTAGGAATATCAAGTCTTCACGGTTGGTGACTGTTAAATCGCTCTGTACTCTCTTTTCCCCGCAGGTCAAATCAAGGCAGATGTCAATGCGGTCTAGCTCGGCCAATCAGAGGCTGCATCCGCGAGTCTAAAGCTTCACCTCCATCAAGGGACATTTCCAAGGTTAAGGTGTCGAAACACTTATATACAAAGAGACATCCAATATTGTAATCATCGAGGCATATGTCTTGACAAGACAGCCCTTCGGAACAGACATCATCATTAGAACTAGGAGCAGAACGAAGTCATAATATACACGACGGCATGTGCCATAAAGAACAGGTCGTGGCGCGAAGGACCCGAATGAATAGATGGGGATCTAAAAATCAAAACATAGAGAGGACCACCGAAGTAGAAACAAAAGAGTAAAAGTAAAGCAAAGAACGCCAACCGAATACATGCCGGAAAAAAAAAAAAGTTTGCGCCAGGAACACTGTCATTGTACTTGCACTTCATGCCGTTCACTTCTGTAGCATGGCGCGGAAGTCGTCGTTGCTCTTTTTGGGCTTCTCGCCGTCGGCCGTGGTGTCCATTTGGTCAGCTGGTTTCTGTCCGTGGGCGGGGACATGTCGTTTCATTCCGAGGCCACCCTTCCGACCGGGTTGCTGAGGTCGTTTAATCGGGGCAGTAGGTTGAAGGCTAACCTTCTTCTTGGAGTTGTCTTCCCGCTTCATGGATGTGACACGGTCGGACCTCCACTCCGCGCGTTGTTGCTTCATTTCTGGGACGGTACCAAGGTGAAGTGGGCGCCCAGGAGCGATTTCCTTCCCTTCGAGCGCCATCATGGCCTTGCCAGCGTCATGAACATCGACGAATTCCACAACGGCACCTTGGTGGTCAGGGCGTAAGGAAATTCGGACCAGGCGTCCGAATGGCTCCACAAGGGCACGAATGCGGGCTTCGTTGACGGTGTCGGGAACATTCATCAAGGCAATTGTGCGCTCGGCAACCTCACCGACTGGCACTTCCAAGTCAGTGGTCCCGTTGGCTTCCGCTGATTGTCCCCGTCCGGCGACTCTGGAGATGGTGGTGGCAGAGACCCGCTTGTGACCACCAGGGGTAGCAATCTCAACGCGAACACGGCGGGATTTGATCATTTCGTCGTTCATTACGAGAGCCTGGTTGGCATCTTCCTTGTTTTTGAAAGTGATGAATCCAAATCCTTTGCTGGTGTTATCAATCTTGCGAGGAAGGTTGACCTTTTCAATTTCTCCGAACCGGGAGAAAACCTCTCGGAGATAATTTTCGTCAGCACTCCAATCAATGTTGACTAGGTAAATTTCTCGGCCTTCGTATCTTGGACCGGTGCGGTCAGTTTTTTGTGCAGGGTTGGAGATTTTGACAGAAAGCTTTTGATCCTTGTCGTAACGCATTCCGTTCAGCTCTGTCGCATGAAGAGCTGCACTCGGGGTTGAAAAGTCGACATAGCAGAAACGTCTGTCCTTGTCATACTTGAGAGAAGGGAAGCGAACATCGATAACTTCGCCATACTACTTAAAGGTCAGCGATTGTCTCAATCATAGGGAAGGGTGAATACGGTACCTTTCCGAAGAGCTCGCGGAAATATTTCTCATCCGCAGTTGGTGGAAGATTCGTGATCCACAATGTCGTTCCTGCACCAATCGCCACGTCAATGACATTTGAGTCGAATTGCTTTTGGTCACGGGTCAAAGCAGCCAGAGCCTCATCTTTAGTCTCGAACTCGATGATAGCTTCCTCTGTCTGTTTTTCTTCCCTGTGCAGCAACCTGACACGATTGATAGTGCCACTGTGGCGGAAGAACTGCCGAATAGCGTGCTCAGTGGTACCCTTGGGCAATTTCTTGACCATGACAGTCGCGTTCTCCCGATCCCGGGAGAGGTTAGATTCCACGGCTGTTTCAGCCGCTTCTGTGGATGGCACTGGCAACTCGTCGCTGCGGGCCTTTTTAGGCTCTGGCATTGCGTCCTCGTCCTCACGCTTTCTCTTCTCCGGCGAGGTAGCTGTTTCCATAGCAGCCTCCCACTGCTGTTGTTGCTGCTGCTGTGCTGCTGCGGCCTCTCGTGCCTCCCTTTCTCTCCGAGCGTTTACCGCTCTCATAGCTTTGCGAGTCTCGATCACTGCGAGCTGGAGCTCATCAGAGTCCTCATAGTCTTCACAATGAGTGATGTACGTTTGGAAGATCTTATCAGGCCAGTCCAAGTCGGTTCTTTTGATCGCCTGCTTTAGCACAGCAGTGGCATAACTCGGGTTCGGGGTGCGGCGGGCCGCATCGACAGTTGCCTCGCCCTGTACAAACTTGCTCCAGCAGATCAATTCCCATCCATAGTGGGCTAGCCAGAATTCATAGCTACCACCACGGCGGGCCACAAGCCCCCTGAAAGTTTCCCGGGCGCTGTCCCAGCTGCCGCTTTCGCTAAGGAATCGAATGTAAATTCGCTCGAGGCGGAACATAGGGTCGCCCTGGTAGGCCGGTCCGTATTTCTTTTCGCCCAGTTCTTGCACGCTCTCAATCGCGGAACGGATACCGACTTCAGCGACATCAATGTCCTCGTCAGTCGAGTCAGACAAGAACGCACGCCGGCGAAGGTAACTGCACCAGGTCACGTGTACTTTGAGAACTTCCTCTAGCCCACCGGCATCGAGAAGTCCCGTGCTAGTCGCCTTGTGCTTGATATTGGAGATCTTGTTGAATGACTGGTTTTCTCTTTCCGAGCTGAGCAAGTATTGGGACCAAAGGTTCCCAGACCATGGGCAGTGACGAGTGGCACGGTCCAGTGTGGATATGGTCGTTGTAGAAGCATGGCGATGTAGTGATTCACTGATCAGGAACATAACGTAGTCTTCCCAAAGTGACACATCGGTGGGGAATTGGAGAACGGCGCGCTGGTAGATGGCGTTGACTAAATCAAAGCTGAATTCCCCTCGCTTGCGGCGGTTTCGAGTCAACTCCCACTCGATGTACTCGGAGTAAACAGTCCACTCAAGGGTACGGTCACCAGATTCTTGCGCCTTCGCCAAGCGGTGTTCAAATTCTTCCCGTGCACTGTAGAGCGCCTTTGGTTCGGCGGCGCGAGCGACAGTCTCAGCCATGATGTCTTCGTACTTGCTGTTGCAATAGGTAGAGATGAAGCCAGAGAACTTTTGGAAAGTCTCGTCCCAGGTGGCATGGGGTGTTTGTAGGCGAACGTCGTAGAGCCCGCGGAGATGATTTATCTTCTCTTGAGATGGACCGCGCGCAATATCCTGGGCATAGAGATCGAGAAGGCGATCCCAGACCAGGTGGCTGTTGTTGATCCTCCACTTGGTGGCATCAGCCCCACGCTGCCACACTTCCAAGACCGACTCCCAGGTGAACACTTCGCGGCCAATAATGCGATCCTCTTCTGTCCATTGAATGCCAGTTTCACCGTGGGCGGAGTTGTACAGATATAGAACCCATTCACCGTAGATATTCCATAGCTTCGTGCTACCGAACTCTTCATCAACTGACCGCCGACAAAGCTCCATGACACCAATGCGCTCATCCACATCCTGAGCGAGCATGCTCTCATCCTGGATCCACTCGGCCCAAAGATCTTCACCCATGGCGAAGAGCTTATCCATCTCCTCACGAGCTGTCTTCAAGTCGTTGAGCAAGTCGTAACGTCGTGGGTCACCGTGCACATCTGGATTGTTGGGCGGGTACACGTGGTTGACGAACCCAGCATGCAGCAATCCGATAAATTGAACGTGCGCGTCATGTGTGTGGGGATTTTGAGAAATTCGACGGAAAAGGTCAGTCGCCATTGTCTGCGCGTCGGGGTCGAGCGATGTCGCGGCGTAGGTTCTTTGGGACGGATCGCGTCCATCAGACATGGCGATCCCGTAGGGGACGAGCGAGGTAGGAGTGTTGTGGTTGACGGAATTGACATGAGGGTGGATGGTTGAAGGGGAGAGTTGGTGCTCGTAGGACTCGGTGTTCCGAATCATAGTGGTCGGGTTTGGGCGTTGCGGCTGATGGTGCTGCATGGAAGCTAAATCCGCCAAAGTATCCATCCCGGGGGTGGCAGGCTGTCTCGACGGACCTTCAGTTGGGGAAGACCCGTTTCCCCCAGGCCCTGGAGATGGTTCACCGGCAGGGGCGTAGATTTGCTGTGCAAGAGGTGATGATGTCTTTCCTTTTCTTCTAGAGCCGGACCGAGTTCTTTGAAGAGCTTTGTGGGGGGATGGCCCTGAGGTGGCCGGTGCGTTTGACGTAGGATGAGGCACGGGCGTCGAATTACCGGCTTTCGGATTCGAGTCCGGCGAAAGAAGCGAACTGATGTCCATGTCGAGCAAGTTTGTCAATAGCGATGGAATGTGTCGTAACCACGGATAGTGCTCGTAAAGCAGAGATCCAGATCATACGACAGTCTTTTAGCTACCTCAACTCATCCATTCCTGCATCGGCCGCAGGTTGTTCAGATTATCCCCCCTTGGTCTTTGGCTGCGATATGCTCTCAAATGCCAGGTCGGGCAACCCGATAGAACTTGCAGGTTGGGAGTGAAAGGAGCGGGTACGAGTCCGTGACAGCTGTTCAGGAAGGTTTTCTCGAGTCAGAAAGGGTGGAAACCGCAAGCTGAGGCCTTGGGAAATGAAAACAAGAATGTAGGAGGGTGACGAAAAAGAGAGAAGAGGGAAAGGACTGGAAGAGGGAAAGATGAGGGCTAGTGGATACTGTGGAGATGATTTCGAGAAGAGTGAAGAAGCACGAGAATGAACATGCGCAAATTAGCTGGCGCCCAAAACACGTAGCAGAATATCCAGCAATCCCAAGATCCTACTGAAGGTCTATCCTGGTCTCCTGTCGCATTTTGAGGTTATTCTGATCGATCAACTAAAGGTGCCTCAGGCTCCGGGTATCTGCACAGACCACAAGTGCAGGGAATCTTTCCACCTTTTTTCCGCGTGCACTTCTAACAACAACATCAACAGCCACCATGGTTTATCGCTCAGGGCAATTGGTCCGGTCAGGTATGTCCCGGGTCAAATTTGACTCTCTCTGCTCTTCACTGACCTCTCAGTAGCCGCCCGGACCGGTGTCGTCTTCGTCCCTCGCCGAACTCTGACCTCAACCCCCATCCGTTGCGCCGCGAACAATGGCGAAAAGAAGACCGGCCTGCTCGCTTCTTTTAAAAATTTGTTCATTGGTGACTCCGCCAAGGGTTCCAAGGTCACCCACCGACCTTCCGCTCCTCAAAAGGAGGAGGGTGGTCTTGGAGGAAACTCCATTTTCGGATCCGACTTGACTGCGCCATCATCCGGTCCCACGCCATCACGAGCGAAGCAGGAAAAACAGACAGAAACCGAGGAATCTCCCAGATTGGAAAAGCGTGATGCTACTCGTCTTCGGGCCGCACTACACCCGGACCCTAATGCTCAATTGCGATGGGAGAGAAAGATGGCCATTCGTGATATCCGGAAACGAGGCCGTCTGCCGATGAAGGTCCAGATCAAGCGTTCCGAGCGCGAATCCCTTTCCAAGTCCCAATGGATCAAGACTTCTTTGAAGAAGCTCGGTCCTTTGGCCCGTCAAATCGCCGGCAAGAACATCGACGAGGCCATTCTCCAGATGCGCTTCAGTAACAAGAAGGCTGCCAGGGACGTGTTGGAGCACCTGGAGCACGCAAAGAACGTCGCCGTTGTCCGTGCCGGTATGGGCCTGAACGACCCCGCCGCCGAGACCCCCAAGCCTATTACTGTTACACTCAAGACCGGCGAGCGCAAGAAGATCAACGATCCATCCGCCATCTACATTCAGGAGGCCTGGGTCAACCGTGGTCCCTACGGATACGAGATGGATCACCGTGCCCGTGGTCAGATCAACCGCATGCGCCCCCCTACCACCAGCTTGTCGGTTCTTTTGAAGGAAGAGAAGACCCGCATCCGCGAGTGGGAGCAGCGTGAGGCCAAGGCCCAACGTGAGCGCAGATCACAGCTTTGGACCCAACTTCCGGATCGCAAGATCCCCACGCAGAACCAGTATTACAGCTGGTGATTCGTTTCTTGGCGTTTGTATTATTTATATTAGATGGCTCGCACGTGGACAGTTGTGTTTCATCCCCTATTTTGAGGCGAGAATTGCATTTATGGAAAAGTCGCCATTGAGCGGCCCATGTACAATACTGATTGAATTTTGGATCTGAAATCTTCCAACCCCAAAGTGCCCATACCAAGGCAACTGGTCCTATTACTGATTTAATTTTCGTAGAGCCTCTAGAGCTCGAGTGTGGCAGTGGCCAAAATCCCGGTGGTCTGGTCCCATTCATGCTTTGGGCCAGCTTTTTTCTTTCTCGTGCAGCATAACTTGATGATTTTGTCTTATTGGGTCCATTGCAACCCATCCAACATATTCTCGACGACGGTGAGGGTTCATCACGTTTTGGTTGAACAGCTCTCAGCCATATTTCTAGCCATGAGATTCACCCATATCGCTGGAACATGTTACAGTCACGCTTGAGGTCAAGTGATGAGCTGGACAGGGCTCCGTACTCATTGTCCATTTGCAGTAGATATCTCAGCATCATCAATATTTTCCGCCCTCACCAGCACCGGAATCACAGCACCAGTCGCCAAGGCAAACTTTCGGTGACCCAATACCTCCAGAATGCTGGTGATGGCTCCAGAGTGAGCTGTCAATGACAGGTAGGTGCTTTCATCAGTAGAGAAGATGTCTTCAAGCAAATTTCTTAGACGCTTGTTTCGATGATGGTCCGATTCCCGAATCTTGGGATCCCAGAGCAAGTCGTCCTCTTCGAAACCAGCCTCGAATCGATAATGCGGGTATTCTGAGGCGATATCCGTCGCACTGGAGCGACGGTCACAGGTGTGCTCGCCCATCGTCTCACGGAGTAACTAAGCATAATCAGTACCAGATACTAATCACTTGTTCTTTCTACCTTGGAAAGGCTTACTTCTTTGATAACAGGCCTGAATGGAGTAGTTTTGGCAATGGGGAGGCCATTGAATGTAACATGGGCGGTTTGAAGGCACCGATTCAGAGGACTGACGTAGAAGGATTGAGGTGGTGGAATTCCTGTCTGGAGTTGATCTACCCAGGCATCGTGTGCCACTCTTGCCTGCTCAATTCCTTTCTGGGTGAGGCGGGCATCAACCCACTGTCCATGTGAGTCTCCGTCTTGGAGGGACCAGTATTCCTGAGAAATCGTCAGCGAATTTCTCGGATTTCTTGTTTCTTGATAAGATGAAGAAAGAACAGGAAAAAAATCAACTCACATCCCACAGCTTTGTGCCATAGCGAGCCTCAGCAACATTATGGACTCCCTCGCCGTGGCGTCCGAGGAACAAAACTTTGAACCGTGCACCATCAGTGGAGTTTAGGTGGTCAACATGGTTTTGGAAGCGCTGCCACACGCTATCTTCTGGGCTAATTAATTGATCATCGCTGTACTGGCGATCAATAATGCCGAAGTTTTCACACGCCTATTCTGAAATGAGAAAATACGAAAACAGACCCCGGGGTCAGGGGCTAGGGGCTGCTGCTAGACCGTGGACTCACATAGTCAAATGTCTTGGGGTCAGTCGAAGGATCATCCTGCTTGAAATATCCCGGCACTGTGGTCAGACTTAGTCGAGGCATCGTGGTACCGGCGAGTGGAGAGGGAGGTAGTGCAGGGAGGGGTTTTGGGTTGGCGGGTATAGGGCTGAAGTGGGACGAGTCGCCCGTCACGAGTTAGGAGCAAATATCACACTTGAATTAAGACTGAATATGTACATTGTAGATTTTCGGATTAGCCGTTCCAGCAAGAGACCGTTGGAATTATACTTGAGTGGCTACTTTTCTTGCCGTCCAACGTTCGAGTATATATCCTTTGTCACCAAGCATGTCTAGCCTAGTAAATCAAGCGCATCCCGAAGGCAAAAATCGCAATAGACCTTGAATCACATTAAGTAGGGGCTTGAGTGTTGAATCCAACCCATTGAACTTCTTTTTAAGCTTCAATGCCCCAAAATCTACAATCCAAGTTATCAGGGCTCCCTGAGGCTTTCATGTCTGAATCTCTTCACCCACTTTAGGGCTCAAGTCATGTTGAGAGCTCATGATCATTTCTTCGCACTTAGATTCTCACTCATCTGACAATTTCTCAACAATGGCCGTGTTGCGAATTCAAAATAGTAAAATTTCAAGTCCCTGTGACCATTGGTTACTTTTGTCAAAAGGAATAGGGTCACTGACTTCAGGACTATACATCCCGCTCGCCACAATTCTACGCGGTAATCAAAGAAATCTTGGAGTATCGTCTCTATCACTCTACAAATTAGTGCTTCCACCACAGGGGTGATTCTAACATTGATATCTAAGAAGATCGAGCTTGAAAGGTTTCAATGTGGTCACTTGAGCAGATAGTCACTGCTTTTACGTTTTTACCACTTGTGGATAAAGATACTACTTAAGTACGTTTAAGTGAAACATTGAAATATAGAAAACTTCAGAACTTGATTTCTTCTAAAGTTAGTCCCAGGCATTTTAAGCAAAAATGCGCAAGTACAAAAAGTATATCTGACCCTTTCTATCCATGTAAACAGAGATGATCTAAATCTGTCTTCCAAGGCAACCTATTCCTCAAGGGAACAAGGTTCAGTCGAGCTTGTGCTCAACAATGCCAACATTAAGACTGCATAGCCCGCCAATTGAACGCCTTCCGAGCAGATAACAGATATCTGCCAGCAGAAGAAAGTCCCCTGTAAAGTGCTCCTTCAACCGATCTGGCTATAGAAAGCGAAAGCTTCGCACAAAGCACAACAGAAACATAGCTGGAAAGCATACCGCCAACACGAGTGAGCGAATGCACCAACCCATTTCCAAAAATATCTGGCGAACGATCTCCAACACCCAAGCCAAGCCAAGACGACGAGGCCAATTGGTCCCTTGAGACTGGGTGCATAGCAGCAGCGAGGGTCGGTGCCGACCTTCTTTGCAGCCCCAGAGCCCCAGACGTTCCTCCCGGATGGATTCCATGGGCAGCAGGAACAGTTCCTGACACAATCGTGCCTGGCAAAGTAGACCGGACGGTTCGAGCTTGAACATCCGGCGCTGTGCAAGGCACGGTAGATGGAACACCAGAGGAAGTTGCTCTGTCGGTTCGTGTCGACGAACTCGACAAGGAAACACGCCAGCGCAGACTCGTTGGGCCACTTGGCACCCGAGCTGTCCCAGATAGATGGGTAGATTGGCATGAAGCGTGACCTCTGTCGGGCGCCGCTGTCTTTGGGGCATTGCCGGATAGTAATATGTCGTGGCTGGCGGATGTGCCGGACTTCTTGCCAGAGAGTAATATTTCGTGACCAGCGGAAGAGCTGAGAGCTTTCTTGCCAGAAGCAATGTCGCGGCCAGAAGGACTCCTTGTCATCAAGCCGCGTTGGACAACGTCGTGAGCCGCAGATGCGTTCGTGACATTCCTTCCTGGTGGGGCAGCCTTGTCGAGTGTCGAAATCGCAGTCTTCGCAACCAACTTGCCAGATTTGACAACCATGTCTTGAGGTGACATGTTGTTGAAACTCGAGACGCCTGGATGCACAGAATCTCGTCCTGGCGGCGTACTCTTTTGAAACTTCGTTCTGACAACATCTTGTGGTGTGACTGATGGTCGGATTAATGAGTGGTGACCAGGAGACGAGCTTGATGTCCCCCTGATCGGCCTGACTGAGGACAGCGATTGGGTTTGTAGTGAAGGGGTTTGGCCTGGAGAGACTGGGTAGCATGTTTCGCGAGGAGCAGATAGTTGCAATTTCGGTTGCTCCGGTCGCCCTTGAAGAGCGACTGTAGTCGGTGACTCGCTGGCAGTGGCGCGAGCAGCGGCCTTTTCCAGGCAATTGCACTAGTCACGTTAGCTTGTTCAAACGACAAGCACGGGGAAGACTCACTCTTTTGTGTTGCTTTTTGTGCTTTTCGCAGGCTCCATACTTGCGAGCCTTGATGTAGTTCTCTTTCTGGGCCTGAGAACGGGGCTTTTGCTTCTTTGGCACGTTGGCCGCTGCATTCATGTTCAAATCGAGGACAATTTCCATTGCTGCCGGAGGGGGTGCCTCTGTGACAGTGGTTTTGGGGCTAGGGAGAGGCGATCTGCTTTCGTACACGTAGTCGGACCAGCTGGGTGATGAGAAGCTGGTGTTGGAATCCGAAGACATGTCTAGATCGAGAGCAGTGGCATCGCAGAGGCGCTGAAGATGCAACGCAATAGCAGCCTCGCGACGCTTCTCCTTTATGGTCGCCACGCGAGGGTCAGCGGCGGCCTGCGCCTCAACCATGCCTCGGAACGCATTGCTGCTATCGTAGGGGTTGTATCCCGCGAAGGAAGCATCGTCGAACAAGGGAGCAGCCGGATCTTGCATGAATCCTCCGTCCATGCTCATGAAGTCTTGATAATCATAGGTCGTAGCGAAGGAGGGTGTCATGACATCGACGGGAGAGGTGAATTCACTCTCGCAGGGCAATGCCAGATCCTGTGGTGAAACCGTGGCTGACGACTGGTCGTCGTAGCCTGAGGGGAGGTCCAGGAATTGATCAAAGTCCACCCACTCGGGGTTTTCGGGGTAGAATTGATCAACGTAAGCCATAACTAGAACAAAGACTAATAACGTATAGAAATGGGGTATCACTGGGGTATCTGAAGAAAAGAACAATCAAAGAGAGAAGAGGCCTGAGCCAAGGTCAAGAAGAATAGCTTCCGAGGAGAGTGAGAAATCCTGGTAAGACCTAAGGCAGCGCTGGCTATAATATTCAAGAAGTACAGGAATTCGCGCTAATCACGCCAAACCCTTTTGGGAGCCCGACTCGATCGCTCCAAGCCGCAGCAGACGGTCATAAATGGGTCCAAACGCAGTTATGAGTCAGAAAGGCTTACCCCATAGTTGCGGCAGTGCCAGGGGTCGATCTATGTATTCCACAATCTCCTATGGAGTACTTATCTTACAACTCGTCAATCATTCTCAAGATGAGAATCGGTATATGCATAATTAATGAATCCAGGTCACAATATCCAATAAACCTAGGGTCAACGCGAGTGAAGAAGAGAAAGATGCACAAAAAGCGGAGTAACGTCATCTGACCGAAGATTACGTTTCAAACCTGACGTCTATGTATTTTTCGACCATCAACTTTAGGATGTTATGATGTTTCTCTCTTTCTAAAGTTCCCATTTTCCCTGGAATATCATGTTTGAATTCATTCAGTATAAGTTTCCAAGTTTTTCTCTCAAAATATTCAGGTATTGAATGTTGTTAAGCTTTGTAATTTTTAACAACAAAGGGTAATGCGGTAAAATACCGTTGATCTCCGTAGGAAAATTCAAGGGGACTACCGTACCTCAGAGGTACTTACTCTGGGTTGATGTTTACTATGAAGATCCAGGTGCCTTTCGACTCTCTCTCCCTCTCTATTTTTTTCCTTTTCTTTTTCCGCCGACAGATCCTGAATTCCATGGTTATGATGTCGTTAGTTACACTGTGATTTGCACTTTGTCCAGGACCAGGGAGCCTGAAATATATAAAACAGAGCAAGGGAGACCAGTGAAAGGTTGAGGCTGTGTTGCATAGCCCAGGGCCCTCTAGAGCTGTGCAGGTATGCAGAGCCTCGCGAACGTGATTCCCTACTCTGCAACTCGTTCCAGAAATGTCTCGTCGAGGTACTTAAGTACCAACCTTGGAATGTACCAAGGTTAAGAAGTTGCAACGTCCATAGTTCGTAGTCCTTCATTTAAAGACCCACTGTGACACACAGCTTCGGAGCCTCGGCATAGAAAATCTTTTTTTAAGTCTAGAGCTGTGTTTATTCAATTAGCTCTGAGATAGTTACACAGACCACCGGAGCCATAGATTTACCGTGCATACTATGTATGAGGATTTTTAGTAGTCGGCTCTAACTAATTCCGTATTTTGCACGCTGCTCCAGGCTCAGATGGCATTGAAGATATTTCTGCAACGAATCTGGGAATGCAATTAAAAAATATATATTTTTATTAAAAAAAACAAGTGAGGATAAAGTCTTGAATATGAGAGCAGACAAAATATCCGATTATGTGCCAGAAGTGATGAACCATCGTCCAAATAGGGCACTCCTATGGAGTACAGAGTACACGATCGTGAGGTTCATTGCCCACTTGAGACATAGCTTAGTAAGGGCCAGAGTCCCAGAATCCCAACTCCAGACCTCCAGACCTCCAGACTTCCAGGGCTCCCCCAGATTGAAGCGGATTCTTCTCTTCATCGGCGAAACTTGGGATATTTTATTTCCCCGACTCTCGACACCCCTGAACAAAAAGTGACTTTACCCCTCCCCCACCTCGCAAAACTGTCAACTTGTCCTTCCCTCGGTTCCATTGTGGGGGAGACTTATAGACGGATTGGATCTCGATGATTTGAAAGGGGGAAGATTTAAGAAAAAAGAAATCCCCTTGCAACCAAGGCTCAGTCGGCTGTCTCGGACCGTCCAACCGCTCAAAAAATCAATAACGTCACCATGGCCGCCGCTTTCGATGAGGAAGACCTCGCTATCCCCCTCCCTTCCGATCGCGATCGTCGTGAGAGAAGGCCACCCCAGAACCAGAACCCCGCCGCCATGGCTATGCCGCCTTCAAAGTCCACTGGGAAACCGGAAGATCCGTTGCAGTCACCCTCAACCACACGAGACATGCAGCGCCTCGACCAGTACCAGACCATTCGGGTGCTGGGCGAGGGGTCCTTTGGAAAAGTGAAGCTCGCCATTCATCAGCCCAGTGGTCGCCAGGTAGCTCTGAAAATTATCTCGCGACGCAAGCTGTTATCTCGGGATATGGTTGGTCGCGTGGAGCGTGAAATTCAGTATTTGCAATTGCTGCGACACCCTCACATCATCAAACTGTATGATCACCAGAACTCTTGCAGTGTGTATATCAATCGGCTGACCAAATTGTTTTCCGTAGCTATACCGTGATTGCGACCAAGAGCGATATCGTCATGGTGTTGGAGTATGCGGAACGTGAGTTGTTTGACTACCTTGTGCGGAAGGGACGATGCGGCGACGATGAGGCACGGAAGTTTTTCCAACAAATTATCTGTGCGGTTGAGTACTGCCATCGACACAAAATCGTTCACCGTGACCTGAAGCCCGAGAACTTGCTCATCGACAACCAAAAGAATGTGAAGATTGCGGATTTCGGATTGAGTAATATTATGACGGACGGCAACTTCCTCAAGACCAGCTGCGGTAGTCCCAACTATGCAGCACCGGAGGTCATCTCTGGAAAGCTCTATGCGGGCCCCGAAGTGGACGTGTGGAGTTGTGGAGTGATCTTGTATGTCCTGTTGGTCGGTCGTCTGCCCTTTGACGACGACTATATCCCCGCCCTCTTCAAGAAGATTGCCGCGGGTACTTTCCACATTCCCGGATACATCTCATCTGGGGCAGCTCGTTTAATCCGGGCAATGCTTCAGGTCCATCCCGTTCACCGAATCACCATTCCTGAGATCAGATTAGACCCATGGTTTACCAAGAACCTCCCCTCATACTTGGAGCCACCCCCCGAAGAGTTCATCGCGCCAGGAGTTGATCCAAAGAAGGTCGATAACGGAAAGCTTGATCCCGCAAAACCGGCACCGGTACAACACAAGATCCACACGATTGCCGTCTCGAAGCTTGAAAGAAGCATGGGATACGGCAAGGAGGACATCGAAGAAGCACTGAGACACCCAGAGCCCAGCGCAATCAAAGATGCATTCTCCATCGTCGTCGAGAATGAAATGATGCAGACTAACTCACCCACGGAAGATAACATACTCGCCCAGAATGTGCAACCGAGAGGAGCTGCACCTTCATCCTCAGACAGAGCTTCCGCCCCGAGGCATCCACCGCAGTCTGCAGCTGCACGACAAAGAGCCACCAGCGTGTCGCACCGCAGAGCCTCGGAAGAACCCCATCCAGAAGCCGGGGAACCTCGCATCAGCCACGTTCGAATCCTCCCCACGAGTTTACCGTATGTGCACGAGCAGCTCATGGAGCAGCGCGAACACGAGCGGAGAGCACGCAACGAAATGCTTGAACAGCGACGCCAGGAAGGCCTCGACCTTGACCATCCAAGCCAGGCTGCTTACCGGGACATGTCTCCAGAGGAGCAAGCTGCTACTGCTCGGGCATTGAAACCTCACGCACGCAGCGTTGTTGACTTGGATAAACTTCGCTTCGAGCCGCCAACCGGCCAACCGGTCGAAAAACAACCTAAGAGAAGCCGCAAGTGGCAATTCGGCATCCGTTCACGAAACCAGCCCTACGAGGCTATGCTATATCTGTACCGGGCGATTGCTGCCCAGGGTGGTCTGTGGGATATCCAACCCGCTGAATCAGGTAAGTCACGCAAGCCACATATAATTTCTTTTTCTCACATCCTGCAGGCACCAATATCGGCCCCGATGCAATCCCATCCGATAAATCCAAACCCCTACAGAGCAAATATCCCGACCTCCCATCAGACTACTACATCCCCAAAGACCCATGGTTCATCCGTGCCCGACTATTAAAGGAAGGCATTAAAGCCCCTGGTGCGGGCAACACAAGCGTCTACAACAGCCGCAGTGACCTCGAAGAACTCCGCCGTCGCTTCAACATCTCCGGCCTCTCCGTGCCCACCGAAGACCGCCACCACCAGTCCTCCGCACCAGACAGCGGTCTTGCCTCCGGTGCATCATCTGCCGCAGGCCCAACCGGTCTCCCCCACATCACCTACGGCGTCTGGGTCTTCCTGGACATCCAGCTCTACCAACTCGAAGAAAACAACTACATGGTCGACTTCAAGTGCGACGGATACCAGAATGTGATCCGGCCCGAGGGCGATACAGAGTGGCATCCTATCAGCAAGCGTTTCATGAACAAGGAGAAGGAGGTTACAAGCCCTTACCCCTTCCTTGACGTGGCCTCTGATCTCGTTGCCCAGCTGGCTGTGGCTAGTTGATTCATTATTTAATTTTTTTTTTTTTGTTAATATTGCTTGCCAGGTTGCATCGGAGATCTTGGTTTCTCTTGCATTTTGTTTCAGCAAGCGTTGGTTACATTGTACGGAGTATGTCTTATCTTGAAGAAAATATCTGCCAGCTCTGGGGATGTGTTTGTAAATATCAATTGCAGTTCCCTTTTTGATCAGTCTTTACTCTTTACTTCTTACGGTTAATTGATCTCTTACAGAAATGCCTTGATGCTCTGGGCAATACATATTAGATCCGAAAAGCAGCGTGTGATACGTTTGAAGTTGTCCATTCGTCAATCATCTAAACACCCCGAGTTGTCTGTACCCCCAAACAACATTTCTTCCAAGGTTCCCACTTGACCAAACCCTACATAGTTATGATATCAACAAATCATCCCCCATGGGGTTTTTCTGGTTTTCTTCATCCCCATTTTTCACGTTTCCATTTTCAATCTTTTTCTTTTCTCTTCTTTTTCATTTTTTTCATTTTCGATTTTTCTCATTCAACACCAGTCACAACAGGTCCATCATACCCGCCTACTGAAAGGCGGCATCGTTTCCGGGGTGGGCATCGTGTTTGCCCTCCTCCTTGGCCTTTCGCCCCCGACGCGGCAGTCTATCCAGTGCTTGCTGGAAGACTCGATCGCTACGCCGTTGCTGGCTAGCGGAATTTCCACGATTCGTGCCGGCTCGGCCAATTACTGCGCGCCGGCCGCGATTGACTGCGGCCGTCGAGGCCGGGGAGACGCGGGGAGCCTCGTTGCTCCCCGCAGGTCGGCGCGGACGGGAAGGAAGAGTGATCCCGTGCCGGGGATTTTGGGCACTGGCCTGAGTTTGCGAGGCCAAACCAGACTTGCTCTTCTTCACTTCCTTGCCGCTGCCTGCCACGGGAGTAGCGGCGGAGCGCTGGCGAAGCGCTGCATCCCTGACCCATTGTTGGAAATTGGGCAGGATTTCGATGTCCGGGAAACGGACCATGCTCGGCGTCGGACGCAGCTTGTATGGGTGAGTCTTCTGACTCTGGCGCTTGGCCGGAGCCCGCATGGCGAGGCTGGATTGTGACTTATCCGTGTTGCCCGTGTTATTGAACGGGTGCTCCTGCTGAGCTTGTTGTTCTTTCTCCCGTGCCCGAAGGGTTGTCATGTATTTGCGGATCCGCTCAATGATGTTGCGGATGGCATCGAAAGACAGGTGCTCCCCAGTGCAGTTGCGAAGCCAATCTGGGGCAGGCGCGATGATGGCAGTTGGGTGCTTGCGGCCTGGGCGAATGGGCTTGACTGCCCTGTTTTCGCTTTTGGGGACTTCCTTCCTGCCAGACTTGTCGTTCGTGGCTTCTGCCACCCGAATCCTCTCGCGACGACGTAGAGTCAGCTCGAAATCCACAACCCCATTCCACTCTTCCATGCGGCGAAGTGACTCCATCAGTAAGTCACATTGGGTAAAGGGCCATTGATCGGCCCGGTAGCGGGCACGTTGGTAGTGCTTCCGGCAGTAGTGAACCCAGACTTCTGGGGGGAAGATCTTGGTGACGGCTTTGTTCCTGCCGAACACGTGGGAAACGACCTTGCGGAAGTGTAGTCCATCGGGGGATGCATCCATTCGGCAAGGTGCTGCGAATTCACACCGCAGGTCTTCCTCCTCTTCTTCTTCTTCACAATCTGCAAGACCCCCATCGGTCACGTAGCTGGAAGTCCGTGGGACTACAGCTAGATGCTCCGAATGCCGAAGCTCATTGTGGCTCTCTTGACCGTGGGGAGCTGTTTCAGTGGTCTGAACAATATTTTCTTCTTGTCCATAGCCTCTGATCTGCTGACCTCCGTGCTCGGATGATCGTGGTGTGATGGGTGCGTGGGTAGCTGGATGCGAAAGCTGGTTGGTAGAGCCATATTGGTATTGATACCCAGGTGACATGCCTTGATACAAGTTGTGGGGTCCTTGAAATCTATCGGAAAGGCGAGGGCTGCGACTCCGAGCTTGGTCTTCTTCCGTCCTGACTCGGTACGGGTTGGTCTCATCCGCCTGACGAATGAGCCATTCTCCGCGGGTGAGAAAGTCACGAGACAGAGAAGAAGTAGAAGGCAGATAAGATGTAGGAGGAGATGACGGAGGAGGAGCTGCGGCAACATAAAGATTAGGAGAAAGAGAGGCGGGGACAAGAGAATGGAGCTCATTGCCGTATTCATAGCAAGGAGAGGTGCTTTGAGAAGGATGTGGTGTGTAAGAGAATGGACGAGGTTGAACCGAGTCAGGACTCATCATGTGGTGATGGTTTAGTGAAGCAGGAATCGGTGGAAGCGGAACACCCATCAAGCAATGTCTGAAAGGAGTAGAGGGCAGTTGGACCGAAGCAGAAGGACTCATGAGGAGCTGGTTGAAGGGAGTAGAGACATGCTGGTGATAGACACCTTCAGAGGATTCCCTGTGACATCCAAAAGCGTTAGCTTGTATTCTTCCTATCGCTGAGGCCATGGTATCAAATATGGAATGTATGACAGTGGATCAGTGGGAAAATAGGAATATGGAGGGAGAACAAAGAAGATTTGGGACGTGACTATGGTCACGGTCTGGATGTGCAGAGTGGACATGTGTGTGTAATATAGTTCATCGACATACTGAGATGCTGGCTGACCAGGTGGAGCGTTGATTCGTCTGAGAGACGTTGTTAGCAGCGTACATGGATGAAGTTGATGGCCAAGGCCCTGAAGTATGAATTGGGATGCAGGTTTCCTCCAAGTAAGGGCAACATCATTGCACTTCAGGAAACATAGGTGATGACTGAACTGATACAGCAAGATGGTAGATGTCGAGGTGTGGGAAGAGGGGATGAGAGCACTTGATACATACCCACGTCTGCTGTGGCCATCGCCTGGGTCCTTCGGATTCTGATGCTCCATCATGGGAATCAACAGCCCAAAAAACAGTCCTTCTTGGATGCGCTTGACACTCTAGAGGTGTGTGATAAAGATGTCGAGGGATCTGATGGAAGATGGAAGGTGTAGGCCGACAACCAGAGTAAATGATGCAGGGTTGTAGAGATAGGATAGAGGAAGAAAGAGAACTTCACGATAGGATGGCTTTTATATTGTTTGAAGGAAATTGCCGCTATTTGCCAAACGGCATTGGACCGACTTTGAGGGCATCGTGCCTTGATAATATGACACACTGGACGATTTTAAGAACTTGCGACGATTTCGAGCGTATTTTCGCCTATTGATACCTTCATAGATCTCCAGACTGCAAGAGCTCCAGGCTATTACGGTAAAATACACAATTCCTACCAAGGCAATGCGTATATAGATCGGGTTTCTTCATACACACTCTTCACTTGCGTGGCAAACTTCCGTCACTTGCCTCGTACACGACTCTTTTCGTGCACGGAACTGTGATATTTTCTCAGATCATCTTCACTTTCTTCGCAGAGGCTGCCAGTTGTTAGATACCTAAGCAAAGACCAGCAAAAAGATAAACCCAGCACGCCAAGTCGGTGCCTTTTTGGCATACCGCAAAATTGACAAAACACTGAAAGCAGGGTGGAAATGCCATTTTGTATGGCTATAGGCAAGGAGTACCTATGGATGAAGTACCGCGTACTTGTAGAAGAGACGAAAGTTGTGATTGGTATGTCTACTACTAGCAGCTTTCAGGTTCAATATCGCTAACGCGACAGCTGGACAGCAGCAAAAGTTTCAAGGTTGTGCACAGGTCAATCGTAAATTGACAGGGCGAGTACGTTGCGGACAGAATATTGGAACTACGAGGGGTTTATAAAGGTCTTCAAGAATCAACTCATTTAAAGGTATCATCAATGCTATGTGTACATGATTCAAAAATGTGCAAAACTCGAAGGAAAACCATGATCCCAGACGCCCAATTTGCCGGATATCTGAATGCAATCTGAAAAAAAAAGAGGAAAAAAACCGAAAAGAGCCGGGAAAAAATATCCAACAAGACCCGGAAGATTGTACATAATTCATCGTTCCAATGTGAATCGTTTAACTAGCGTATCCCATCGATGCAGGTGCACGAGGGATGTATTTTCGCATGGCGCCGCGACCAGGGCTGCATCCGGCAGAGCCGATGTCGATAGTGCTGAGCTCTCTGCTCAGAGCATCCATGCGACCCATGTTGGGGTTTCCAGACATTACGGGATAGCTGGGGCTACCACCAGAGATGGGAACTTTGCTGGGGATCGGTGGGCCAGTGTTATAGTCATAAAGTGGGGACCGGGCGCTGGGAGTCGGCGAGACGGAGCCTCTAGAGGAGCGTGGGCGGTCAGTCGAAGTGGGTGTGCTGTAGCCTCGACTTTGATAGCTGTCGGAACGTCCACGAGAGTAGTCAGCTCGAGGAGGAGTCCGAACGACTGCCCCAGGATTTGCGTGATGTGTGGGTGTGTATTTGATCTGGCGATCCGCGGGGTAGGTGGTGGTGTGAGGACTGAATCCTACACGAGGCGGACCGGATGAACGAGGAGCAGGAGCAGGAGCGTCATTGCCTCGAGATGTTGGCCGAGGCGAGTGCTTGAAGCGAATGATGACCTCTGGCTTGCGGTTCTTCCTTTCCGGTTCGGGTGCCCATGTATCGGTGGGCAAATGGTCAGAGGGATCGATCTCACGCCCATCGTCTCCAATGATTGGTTGGTCCGCATCACGTCTGGGTTCAGTCTTGCCGCGCACAACAGCATCTCTAGCCTGAGAGGGCGTGTCATACATCGGTGAAGGATCCCTGCTGGAGGGTCGGGATGTATGAGGATTCAGAGAGGCGTATGAATCGGGAGAGAATGGGACGGATGAGCCACCGCGGCCATCAGAGGAAGAAGGCCGTGGGCTGACGCTGACTGATTTGCGAGTAACAGCCCTCGTATCAGGACTCACGCCTCTGCTAGATACAGGTCTTTGGTCAATGGCGGGACGCGGAGATGTTCGCAATGGGTAGACAGGCGCGTCATAGTGAGCAGGTGCTGCAACAGGAACTGGCGCAGGAGCGTCGGTAAACATCATCTCATCATCCCAAGGGTTGCTAGGCCTGCGTGCCGACCTCTCGAAGGCTGCCCTTTCCGACGAGTCTTCGGTTTCATACCCGGCGACAAGGCTAGCGGGAACGGCAGGCGAGCCTCTTGTAGAAGCAGGCTCCTGGTAGCGGCTACGGGACGGTGTTGACATGCTTGATGGGATATGGGCGGCTGGGGAGCGGGGTGCAGATCGAGGCGTGTAGGAAGCATATGGGCTGGGTGATGTGTTTGGGGTAGGCAACTGGGAGTTTGCCCTTCGTGATCGATGTGCCGGTGGTGGGGGCGGCGCCAGATCGTCGTCTTCATCCTCTACTCGTGGCTGCATCCCGGCGTACTCTGGATGCCAATCATGGGGACGGGCGGTGAGTTGCAGGGGCCGGGCACCACGCTGACGATACCTCATATCATCTATTGTGTCGTGCGCAGGATCCACCATGTATTCCGATGGTGGCAGTTCACGCGTGGGCGGGGCACCATAGGACATGTGATCTGCGCTGTATCTGGGCTGTTCGGGTTGAATATACGGGTCTTGGTGTCCAGAATGATACATCACCTCTCGAGGATCCGGCTCATACGTCTGTTCCCGGGCCATTCGATAGTCTCGGGAAGGTGGTTGATCATAATCGGACTGGCTTCGAGGCTGTAGTGGACGCGTGTCATATGTTGCTTGAACTACTTCCTGAGGGGCGTATGGCACTTCATGGGTATTTGGTCTGCGGAGAGGGGCGACAGCCGGATTTTCCCATTCTGGTGCATAAGCTTCGGCGCCATCATATCCACCTCGAGAAGGGGGAGGTGCAGGGGAAGGCGCGCGATATGCCGACGCGTCATACACAGGCTCTGATTGCCTCATTGGGTGGACGATAGGCTCAGGAGCACTTGAAACGGAGTTCAAATGCTCGGGAATGGCGGGGCGCGATGGAGCCGGGTGATGAAGCGGAGGAGCTGAATGAGTTTGTTCAAGTACAGCTGGCCTCGGTGGTGGCGGTGCTCCAGCAGGACCACTTGGCAATGGTCGTCGTTTAACGTCCTTGAGCTGTCGGGGGCCAGACAAGCCTGTGGCGCTTGGAGTGCTTGGGATCTTTCCTTGAACTCTGTCTGCTGCTTCTTGTCTGCGTTCAATTATAGCTTCATCTTGCTGCCGGGTGTCATAGTAAGTCATCTCAATCCGGATCTCTCCTGCATATTTTCCACGGCACTGCAATGGGTGCCAGTGGTCATTCTGACTTCCACCGGCAATGATCAGGTTCTGTAGATCGACCCAGGTCTCGCCAATCATGTCGGTCTTCTTATCGTCATTGAACACGGAGACTTTGAGCTTATAGTAATCGGGTGACTCGTGCACAGTAAAGCGAAGTTCCGAGTCCCTGGTTCTAGTTAGTTTCCATTCTCCCACTCATCTTATCAGTGACTGACATACCATCTGGGGGTCTGTCCTCCTCTCAAATCCGTTTGTGTTTTCTTTGCTTCCTTTCCTAGCCGTGCTGCAGCGTATGGGTTCTGTTTGCCCATGGTTTTTCGGTTGGGGAGGTTCTTGGCCCGGTCGATAATGGCGACCAGGGTTCCAATGATCGGGCCATCAACGGAGATATCAGCAAAGATGCCAGCCGCATGGTTGACCTTGGTGAGCTTCGACATAGTGTAGGTATTCTTAGCGCATTTAGGTGCAGGTAAAGAGAACCATTGGCAGTGTCTCAAGTGTTTTGAAGAGGAAGAGGGGAAAGAAAAGGGAAAAAAGACGATAAGAACCTCCTGCCTGGAATGTCCGATGCGGTATTGGAGGTGGCTGGGGTGTATCAGATCTGGGGCGATGATTGCCGATGATTGGCTGCACCCCCTGGCGGCGGTGTCCAGACTCGGGCCTTTTACCGTACCAAAACGAGGCTTACATCATTTGATACCAAAGTAAACAGTGGACTTTGCTGAGAACGTGTGTGTCTTTCTCATGTCCATGGTATTACGGGCATGTCTCTATACTCGCTATTCTCAAGTTCGTACTCTATACGGGGATCCCCTATATTGCATGACACTACTAGCTATTTGCTGGCCCAACCCCTGTCAGGCATTTGAACCAATGTGGAGCTCGATCGCATCCCCAGCCACCGGAAATTTTGAGGTTTTACACATTCCGGACATGGAACAAGGCGAAGACTACCGACCAATGCAATGATTGGCGACTGGTCTAGATGAGATCGTCATCTCTCCTGGTTCTTTCTTGTCAATCCGGTTTCATCTGCACTGGGGCTTCAATAAGCTGTCAAGCCGTCGCGGCTCCCCCCACTTTTAGGGTTATGAGCTGCACCACGATGGATCTGCCCCCCGCTGAATTGCCATAGCGACCACTCCTGTGCCAGAGAGCAACTGCACCTGTATGCACCTTCATCTATGAAGGATCTCATACATTGCCAATATTATTGAGACTGTTTTATTTAAGCCACCTACGGGGTATGGACTACACACCGTACTGTGCATCCCTGCGGAGCTCCTTCAAATTTATCAATGCTGCCTGTCTCACTGCCCGAGTGGGCTCAGGCAATCTGACCTTGGCGAACGAATTGGCCCCATGCTGAGACTATTCTTAAGCCTGGAATGTGGAAGCCTACTCGTATGACCGTTTGAACAATGGCTGTGGGTCAATTGACATCAATTTTGAGGATTGCCCTTGAAAGTGAGGTCAGGGTCACCCACACCACCGGTTGGAATGGAAGCTGTCACCTGTCAACCATGCCCAAGTCAATTCACCATTTCTTGGAGAATGTTTATCGAAACCTCGGAAGAATCAACACAAGTGGGGGAGACAAATGTAAACTCTACTCCGTATAAGCAGTTGTTTAAATATAGATCTGGGGGCTGGCAAAGTTTCCTTCGCATGTTGCTCGTGTTAACCTTGGAAGATGTGAACGTTCATGTTCAGACTGTCCAAAACAAACATTTCTATAGAATCCTCCCGGGAACCTGTCTTATGTTCAGAAATCGGATGGTGTGACCTTTTCCATTAAAACCTTATCCGGACACATGCAACATCATTGAAAAAGTAATCGGCGGACTTCGCGAGTACTCGTATTGAATGTTTGCAAGAATCGGTGCTTCAATGAATCCAGGTGGACCCAGTGATTGGAATGTCAGAGTTCTGCCTTGTGGCCTAAGGCGGTAACAAATGATGCCTCAGGCTGAACTAGCTACCGCCACCATTCCCGATTGGGCGAGACGAACTTTTTTGATCGGCAGAAAAAAGATGGTCTTGAACTTCACGATAGCACTCCAGTTGGACTGAATTCACCAAGCTGCTGTTTGCTCCGGTCGCTCATTTAATATATACTCCCAGCCCCGACCGACCACTGTCAATCTACAGCAACCATGGCGGCGCCCGTCCTGCCACTGCAGCAGGTGAAGCTTGCCTCGTTGCCTTCGACGCAACTCACGCCGGAGCAACAATACTGGCGCACCTTCAAAAACCCTCTCCTGATCCCCTCACCAGCCAATGGACCCGTCAACCTCATCACTCAGCCCGCCGTTCCCTCCTCTGCTGCGGCATTCCCCTCCCTCACACAGCCGCCCGATGTCTTCACCGTTACGACAGGCGCACGAGTCCAGATCTACTCCATTCGCACACGGAAACTCCTGCGAACAATCACCCGATTTGAAGATACCGTGCGCAGTACGGATGTTCGTCCCGATGGTCGTGTCTTGGTAGCAGGTGACGATACCGGTACCGTGCAGGTTTTCGACGTCAAGTCGCGCGCCATTCTCAAGACATGGAAGGAACACAAGCAACCCGTCTGGGTGAGCAAATTCTCACCCAGTGACCCCACGTCGCTTCTCACGGCTAGTGACGACCGCACAGTGCGGACGTGGGATCTGGCTTCGCAGAACAGTTCGCGGTCTTTTGTCGGCCATACCGATTACGTCCGTTCTGGTTCTTACATGCCTGGCTCCATGGCTTCATCCGGCCTGGTTATCACTGGTTCTTATGATCGCACTGTTCGTCTTTGGGATCCCCGTGTGGCGACCCGTGCTGCTATGACTTTCAAGATGGGTGCGCCGGTTGAGAGCGTTCTGCCCATGCCGGCTGGAACTACTGTTCTGGCTGCTGCCGATAACAAGATCGCTGTGCTGGATATTGTTGCTGGTAAGCCTTTGCATATGATCCAGAGCCATCAAAAGACAGTCACTGCCCTTGCGCTGGCTTCAAATGGTGAGCGTTTGCTCTCTGGTGCGCTGGATGGACACATGAAGGTCTTCGAAACTACCGGATGGAACCCCGTATCTGGATCCAAATACCCGTCACCAATTCTTTCACTTCGTGCGATTACCTCCGGAACTGAACACGAAGATAAGCACATTGCTGTTGGTATGCAGTCTGGTCTACTATCGATCAAGACCCGTCTCTCTGGCCAACAGAAGATCAAGGAGAAGGAGCGCCGAAAGGAAATGGCCGCTCTTATGGAGGGCAAGTTGGAGGAGCATGATCGCGAAGTTGCCAAGCAGAAGAAGACCCGCGGTTCCGGTTGGGATAAGCGTTTGCGCGGACGTGATTTCATCGGCGAGGGCGTGGAAATTGT
Organism: Penicillium salamii; assembly: GCA_911197225.1. Taxonomy (NCBI): domain Eukaryota; kingdom Fungi; phylum Ascomycota; class Eurotiomycetes; order Eurotiales; family Aspergillaceae; genus Penicillium; species Penicillium salamii. Next base: position 293,365 of record CAJVOY010000033.1, read on the forward strand.
CATTGAGGGACAAGACAGCAAGAAGCGCAAGAGAGAGGCACAATGGGAGCAAGACCTTCGCAAAGCCCGCTACGCCATTGCTTTGGACCAAGTGCTTGCCTCAGGCGACAAGACCTCCACCCTCACATGTCTCACGGCCCTGCGCCACCGTTCTGCCCTGCGCGCTTCCCTCAAGGATCGCGATGAAGTCACCCTTCAACCCGTTCTCCAGTGGGTTCACAGCCACATCCGTGAACCACGCCTGGTCGATCTCAGTGTCGAGATTGCCATGAACCTCCTCGACATCTACTCCGGTAACCTCGGCCAATCTGCACAAATCGACAAGATGGTGGAGCGTCTCCATGGCCGGGTCCGCAACGAGGTGGAGATGGCCCAGCAGGCGTGGCAGACGAAGGGAATGCTTGACATGTTGAAGGCCTGATGTTGATCACACATGGAGTTTGGGGTATCTGGGATTCGCACTCGGTGTACATGGCGGGCCATCAAACTTTTTTGTACAGGAATTTGCATAAAATTAAAAGTACCATTACCAATTTCACTGGCCGTAACATCATTTCACATTCGGGTTTATGTACAATCACGTCAATTTGGAAAATCCCTCGGCGGGAGGCTGTAGCCAGTTCCGCGCATCATATTCCCACCCCTCTGCGCCTTCAATTACATGGAAGGTATACGCATACCGACTGTTTGGACTGGTATTCTTCTCACTCTTGTGCAAAACATTGCCATGAATGAGCACCAGCGACCCAGCCTTGATATCAAGGATCTCCAGATCCTCATCCGAGGGCTCAGAGCTCTTCTCCTCTTCCATTCCCTTCGGTAAAGCAGGACCCTGATTCTCAATAAACTCCGTACCTCCCCCCTCCTTCCTGACAAACCGCCTGGTGATATGACCGCCCTTCCTCCCCGTTTGCGACCCCTTGTACATACCCAGCGTACCATTCTTGGGTCCCGCATCCTGCAGCGCATACCACCAGCCCACCGCCGACGGCGGATCAGTGTATAAGAACTCGGAATCACGATGCGAAGGCACCGCCCCACCAATCGAGGGCTGCTTGCAGATAACCATACTCTGTAAGACTCTGGGGTCGACGAAGCCCAAAGAGCGCGCAACAGCCGCGTTGCGCTCGTTCAGCGAGACAGCCTTGAATGGTGGCGATAGAGTGTGCAGCGAGTGTCCTATCTTATTCACGGCGCGGTTCTTGGGTTTCATGAGGGCAGCACGGCCCGTGAGAGGATCGGGTTCGGAGCTGAACGCATCTGGCTCGAAGAAGAAGCGCACTTTGTCGCCTGAGGTCAGGAAGTAGTCATCGCCTACGTGGTCGGCTGTATCTTCCTCTGTTGTGAACTGGGTGAGGGGGTGGGATTCTAGAGGGAATTCGTCGAGTAGTTTGTTTGTTTCGGTTAGGAGGGAGGAGAGCTCCGTTTGACTGAGGTAGTCGGGGAGAACGAGGTACCCGTTCTCCTTGAAGGAGGCGACTTGGGCATCAGTAAGTCCAGACATGGTTGAGGAAGTTACAAGGTTGAAGCGCAGCTGGCAAAAAGCGGGGGGAAAACATTTGGTGATAAGCGACTTTGCCCTGGGCATTGGCTTATCTCCGAGGTCAGTGCCCAGGTGACTATACAGACCTTGGCTATTTATTGAGTAACTCAAAGGTGAGTTGCTTTGTCGCAGTACTTTGTCGCTCGTTTCAAATCCGTTTCCATATATTTTTACTGTCTACTTTCTGTAAATTTCGAACAAATTTCTTATTTAACACCTTTGATGCCTGTGAAACAGTGCAAGCATAGCACATTAGATAATGAAGCCTCGAATATTGGAGGTGATCAACACAATCACAAGTGTTTTCTAAATTTTATATTTAGAGTGTTATCGAGCAGTGCAACGCCATACCACAGCTTCGAAAGAGAGTCAATCTATCATTGAGGCGTTATCGCTGGTTCTCTTTTGTCAACACTGCTGCCCCGAGCAACTGTCTCTTCAATATACACCACCTCACCAATGTCATGATGTCCCTTTCCCTCCAGATCATCCAGCTTGACATCTTCTCCAAACGCCTCCTGGGCCGTTTCCAGGGTGTATCCCTTTGTTTCAGGATACAAAAACCAGAAAATGAAGATCTCAACGACAATCCAGCACACATAGACAAGGTAATACTTCCAGCCAAGGGAGTCCATACCAATTGGGTTCACGAACTGATTGAAGAAAGAGGCCGCTTTCGTGCAAAAGACCAATATGCTAAGGCCCATTGCTCGGAGTCTAAACGGCAAGACCTCAGTAGGGTATAGGAATAGAAGAGGGTTCAGACAGATATTGAAACTGGTGTAGTAAATGAAGATGAAGGCAAGAGCTGATTTGCTAGCAGCCTTTGATCCTGTCTCGTCGTAGATGGCGATGCTAGCGGTGAGAGCTGAGAACGTTACAAACATGGCGATACCGCCACCGATGAACATTGGTCGGCGACCGATCTTGGTAGACAAAACAGCAGCGAATAGAGAAGTACCATAGTTCACGGTACTGATAACTCCGTTCAGCATGGTTTGTTCGTGCTGGGTTGCAATGCCGATACTCGAGAGGATCTTGGTGAGATAGTACGACACGAGACCGTTTCCGCTCCACTGCCCGGCGATGGCCAGTGTAACAAGGATAGCGAGACGTTTGCGGTTTGCTGGGGTAGTTAGAAAGAGCTTGAGTCCCTGGTTGCTGACAGCGCGCTCGGAATTCAGTGTTTCGTTCATCTCCCAGTACTCGGCTTGAGCAAGAGGGCTGTTCCAGTCTCCATTGCCATGTGTTTTGACCAAGACCCTATATGCCTCTTCACCTCGGCCTTTATATGCTAGCCATCTAGGGGATTCGTCAAGAAACCACACAAAGATGAGCTGAATGCATGCTGGGCCGACCTGGAGGAGAGTTGGAAGACGCCAGGCCCAATCACCGGGAATGCGATAACTTCCAAAAGCAACCCATCCAGCCAAGAGGGCACCCAGATAGAAACTTGTGTTGTATAGAGAACCGAAAAAGACTCGGTGTCTGGGATGTGCGAGTTCGGATATGAGAACGGGAGCAGCGGCGAGAGCGAAGGTGATCCCAAATCCAACGACGACACGACCACCGATGAAGAGGCCAATGTCGGTACTCGCGCATTGCATGATGACGCCAATGATCATGATACAGCTTCCAATGATGATTGACATACGACGGCCGAAGCTATCCGAGACGAAAGCGGAGAACGGCGTGGAAACGATTGCACCAAGGGGATATGATGCGCTTGTAATACCTAGTAGAGCGCCGGTGGGCGAGCCGAACTGGTTTCTCCAACTTTCCACGCCCTGCAGACCCGTGAGGACGCTTCCATCGTAGCCATTAGTGGCACAGACGACGAGGCAGGCTGGAGCAAGGATGGTATAAAGACGAACGAGCGATGGAGACAGGGCGAAAGGAGAGATATCCTTTTCCGTGGCCAGGATTTCGGCGACGCTTCGAGCCGGGCAACTAGTGGGAGCGTTGCGGCTCATTTTGATCAAAGGATGTCAAGAAATGAATGAAGTTTAACAGTACTTCTCATCCCATGAATCAGGGGTGTATAGCCATTTTATAGTCTGAGGGCAATTCGGACAATGTTCAGATGCCCATACCATGAGCATAATGTCGTTGGATTAGCTTGGCCAAAGTTACCGGGCTAACTGACCTCGGGATCAGCTCATTCTGATATCCAGATTGTTTGAAAACTGGGGCCCCAGGAAACATCCCCATGTTCCCCAGAGGCAAAAAACCGAAAAAGTGAAAAAGGCGCGGAGAGACGGACCGACTCCGCAGGTAGCAGGGCCAATTGACGTCGCCCGCGTCTCTCCGAGACCTACCATTGACTACCACGACAACAATTCTATCATTTCTCATTGATCTAGCTCTAATTTTTGGAATTTTTGGAGAAGACTTAAGAGATGGAGTTCAAATGTTGGATTGTGATACTGTAATTTGGGTGTGTTCTCCTACGTGTATATTAATTTATATTCTAAGTTCTAACCGCCTAGATCCATCCTCAAATGGATATCAATCTAGCTCCTTCGCAAAAGGACTATTCGCCCGAATCTTTCGACCGAAGAAAAATAGCAACCACGGAATAATAGCCAATAACAGACCAAGTCCACCCAATAAACCACCTGTCCCCGCCAATGTCAAATTCTTGATCATGCTACTTGTGACCAAGGGGAAGATCCCCGCCAGAAGGTTACGGCACATGCTTTGAGCTGCAAGCGCAGATGAGGCGTATTGATGGTACGTGTCGGCGAGATAGTTGAACACAGCAAGGTATATGCTAAAGATACCCATTGTGCATGACCCGATCGCAAGTACAGGCGAGATCCATGGAATGTCGGCTTTCGCACTCAGCATGAACCAGAAAAGACCAATGGGCAACAAGATTGACTGGATGCAAGGAGATAAGAGCCGCTGCTCTGGTGTATCTGCGGAGGAACGATTGGGGAAGAGGCGTCGACGGATTGGACCCTCCAAAATGGCGAGGATGGCACTGAGTACCGATCCGACGATGACTGTCGTGTAGACAGCACCAACTTGGGTACTGTTGAAATGATAAACACTCCTGAGGACAATTCCGATGCTGTTGAACTGCATGTATAGAATTGCCCATGCGAATGAAACCCAAACAGATATCCAGAACACAACGGGCTCGGTTGCAAGTAGCTTGAGAGGAAACGCAAAGCTGCGCCAGATGATAGCAACTTCTAGCTTCAGGGTCTTCGTCGTAGATGGGAAGAAATACAGTCTCTCTCCAGACAGAGTTCGAAGCTGCTTCTTGTTCAAAGCATGGCAAAGTCTCCTCAAACAGCAAGGTGATGATGTCTCACCGAACAACAAAAGTAGCACCACCACAGTAACTCCTATGGCGATAAGCTGAAGGTAAAAGATCCATCTCGCACCCAGGCGATCGACCACAATACCACTAACCAAGGGTCCCAGGCCAGTGCCAGCCATAATGGAGAGTGAATACAAGGCCATTGGCGTGTTGCGATTATCCTTACGATATAGATCGCTGACAACACCTCCAGTAAGTGTAGCAAAGACAGCCGCACCGCAACCGGTGATCAATCTCGCGACCATCATACCGGCGTAGCTTTTCGTGATAGCGCACCCCAGAGTACCAAGGAAGAAGACAACTCCCGATCCGAGAAAGACCCAATAGCGACCGTAGACTTCAGATACTGGTGCAAGTATCATAGGCGTGAAACCGAAGCCAGCCACGAAGATAGTGATTCCGGCATTGAATTTCATATCACTGATCTTCCATTGATGTCTTAGTGGCTCAGAGGCCAGCGCGTACGCACCGGCTGAGTATGCAGCCAGCGTCGATGCCATAAATGCCCCGGAAAGAACAATGATCTTGTGGCTTGTCGACCAGGTGAATGGCGATCGGAACCTTTTTGTATCGACTAGATCATCGTTTGCAGCTGGCGAAGACTCTATTCGGCGTGATCGAAGGTATTCAGACAGTTGAAATGCAGGATCAAGGGCCTCAAGGCCGAGCGGCACACTGAGAGACCTCGAATTTTTCGTTGACTCCTGAGCTGGGGAAAGCATAATAATCCCATCCGATAGATGCGCTGAGCTGAATTCTTTGTCTTCCGAGGATAATTCATAGGCAACATTCACTGTCTGAAGTGTCCACCAGTTGAGGGCATCACTGGCGTGGAAATGTTAGAAACCCGTGAAGTCGTTCATCGTTGAGCAGCGACGTATTCTGACTCGATGTCTCTCGGTACGCAGATCTAAAAATTCCCCGCACTAGCCAAATACGTGCAAATGCACGAAACCACGTTGAGGATCTACAATGGTCGGGGAGAAGCGGACTACAGCTCGAGTATGCCCCGCGCGGAGCGAGTCCGCCTGTCCCCGCGATGATAGTATAAGATGTGTGATTATATTAAAGACCACTATTATTCTGCATATCATCGCAATAAATTACTCCGACCATCTAATTTCACAATGACGCTCAAAACCCAAGCCTCGAGCGATGCGAAAACATGGGCGCAGGAGAAGTTGTCGCAGATGACCTTGGAAGAGAAGGTCCTCCTGCTCTGCGGACAAGATCTTTGGAGAACAAATCCAATTCCTCGTCTCGGTGTGTCCAGAATCAAGACTTCAGATGGACCAGTAGGCGTCCGTGGTGGCATTTTCACAGATGGAGTGAGCGCAGCTTCGCTACCAACAGGGTAAGACACCTATGCGCGAGATTCTTCAGTATATGCTTACACGTGTTGTTTGTAGTGTATCTTTGGCTTCGACATGGGATAAGAAGGTGATGAGAGATGTCTGTCAAGTGTTGATCTCCGAAGCGAAGAGCAAGGAAGTCGACGTGCTTCTTGGGCCTACAGGTAAACGAGATTTCCCTTCTTAACATACACCCGATCTAATCAGTCAACAAGTCTGCATTCCCAGAACTCCCCTCGGCGGTCGCAATTTCGAAGCCTATAGCGAAGATCCTTTTCTGACGGGAAAGCTTGCGGCAGAGTTCATCAACTCGATCCAAGGTGCAGGCATTGGAGCTTGCATCAAACACTTTGTGGCCAATGATCAAGAAACACGCCGCTTTTTTATCGACGAAAAGATCCCCGATCGAGCCTTGCGCGAAATCGCCCTTCAGCCTTTTCAGATTGCTATTCGGGATAGCAACCCGTGGACGCTGATGACAGCGTATAACAAGGTGAACGGGGTCTTTTGCTCGGCACATGACTTCCTACTGCAGGAAGTTCTCAGGAACGAGTGGCAATGGGATGGTCTGGCTATGAGTGATTGGTTCGGCACAAATAGTGTAGTTCCTTCACTGAAGGCTGGGTGAGTTGTTTGAATCCTCCGAACAAGAACAGAGCTGATAATCGTGGATCTAGACTGGATCTTGAAATGCCTGGTCCGATCAGGAGGAGAGGCCAACATCTAATTGAGGCTCATAACCAAGGTCTCGTTGACTTGGCTTACATTGATACATCGGCATCAAGGGTGTTGGAGCTACTTCATAAGACGGGGAAGAGTGTTGTGCCTGACTGGCAAGAAGGTCAGGAGAAAGCCGATGACCTCCCTGAGCATCGCGCAATTTTGCGTCGGGCAGGTGGTGAAGGTACGAAACCTTGAAACACTTTCTCAAGTATTACAACTAACGTGGCGTTTCCAGGAATCGTCTTGCTAAAGAATTCGGCTAATACCCTCCCTCTTTCTGACTTGAACGGGAAGACGATTGCAGTGCTCGGTCCCAACGCCAATCGGTCGGTTTCAACAGGTGGTGGTAGCTCAAACCTTGCGCCTCACTATCTAACAACTCCATACGACTCGTTAAAGACAGAAGTCACCTCCAAGTTCCCTACTGCCAAGGTACAAACACACGCTGGTATTTTGAACCATCGTTATCTGCCACTTGTTGACCCAGCCATCATGCAAAACCCCGAGTCGGGAAGCAGTGGCTTCGTTCTATCATTATGGAGAAACATGACACACGAAGGCCAACCGTTCATGGTTGAGAATCGTCCGAGCTCGAATCTGGTCTGCTACGACGGACTTCCGCCTGAGTTGACCACTGGGGAGAGATACTCATACAGAGGCCGAACAACCATCACGCCCAAAACAAGCGGGTTGCATGAATTCTCACTTTCGAGCTGTGGGCCTGGAAAGCTCGTTTTAGATGGAGAAGTCCTCATTGAAATTGACCGACACTGGTGGTCTCCTAAATCGGCTCTTTTCATGAGTTACGGATCTCCAGAGGAGCGAGTTCAAGTTCAAATGGAGGCTGGACGCAAATATGATCTGTTACTTGAGTCTGTTAGCCGTGAGCCTAAGCCATACGACCTTGACTATATGTCTGCCGAGCTCGAGCGAGAGGAGGTTCAAGATGGAGGCCGAATCGGCTTCCTGGAGAATCCCGGCAATCTTGATGCATTCTTCCAAGAGGCGATTGATATGGCTTGTGAAAGTGATATCGCCGTTGTCGTTGTCGGTAAAGACCACGAGTGGGAGACCGAGACAAGTGATATGGTCTCTATGGACTTACCCGGACGATCGAACGAGTTCATTGCAGCCGTCGCTAAAGCCAACCCGAACACTATTGTTGTCAACCAAACGGGTAGCCCAATCACTATGCCCTGGATTGATGATGTTTCAACTATTATTCAAGCGTGGTATCAGGGACAGGAGCAGGGAAACTGTCTCGCAGACGTACTCCTGGGAGCCGTTAACCCAAGCGGCAAGCTGCCGATTACCTTCCCGCGGCGCATTGAAGACACCGCTTCATTTGACAACTATCCCGGAGAGAACGATATAGTCCATTACGGCGAGGGCATCTTCGCGGGCTACCGATATCTCGACCACCGCAAGATCAAGCCTCTGTTTCCCTTCGGGTTTGGTCTGTCCTATACCACATTTGAGTATAGCAATATCCGCCTAAGCAGTGAGCAGTTCTCCGGGGATGGACAGATCGAGGTGGAAGTGGATGTGACCAACACTGGATCGCGGGAAGGAAAGGAAGCAGTGCAATTTTATATCAGCCAGGTCAACCCCAGGCTGAGCAGACCCCCTAGGGAACTCAAGGGCTGGGACAAGGTCTTCGTGCGCCCTGGCGAGACCGTCACCGCTCGTGCAGTCCTTGACAAGGTCAGTGTGTCCTATTGGGACGACGGCCTGGATAGGTGGGTTATCGAGGGAAATGCCGAGTTCCACGTTATTGCCGCTCAAAACTCAAGAGATGACGGGATGGCGGCCACATTCCACTCTGGGGAAGAGTATCAATGGGTAAACTAGAACATGCAACCTACATTTCAATTCATAAATGAGAAATATTTTTCGGTTCTTCCAGGTTGCCGGGTCTGAAAAATGGCGCTTTGGTTTTGCTTTTGTCATACGCTAAACTAACAGTTGTAATATCTCGCCATCCCGTATGACAGTAGGAGAAAGCTGTGTTGCTGAGCCCACGATGATCCTTCTTGCCTCCTCAATCGATTTCCGTTCATTCGGTAGTGCATCTCGCATAAAGTCTGTGTAAGACAAGAAAGCAAATTGTACCTCCACAGCGAAGAGACTGAAAATTTGTCAGCTCACTGATCTCCATATTCGTGCCCAGCTGCGGACTTCATACCTTCTGCATGAATTAATGGGGTGTAACAGCAATTCAAGGGGCTCATGAAAGATTCCGCTGTGAATAACAGACATAAAGGCACTTCCAACGGCGGTGCTTGTGCCAAATTTGTCTGTCTCGGAAAGTAGGGTGAATTGGTCGCAATGCAGAGTTCTATAGACGAAGGGGCGGTGGATAATCGACTTCGCGGAATAGTATCGAGCCATTAGATGCCCAAGAAGTCTCTGATCGGTCGTCCGAGGCTCATGTGGTTCCGGTAGTCCTAGGTCCTCCGTCCCTGAATGGCTTGGAAACTGCAAGCCCTGGGGTAGGAACATTCGCCATTCTTCTAGTTGACGATCAAGTTCCTGGATAACCGACTCAGATGCCGATGAGAAATTGGTCGATCTATCCACTGCCGGCGAATTGTGATTTTGATCATCTTTACTGTGATCTGGTGGTCGAATGAGCACACAGAGGGGAGGGAAGAATTGGTATCGGGACATACCTCTGTTGTAAAGATAGAAGAGGATGCGGTTCAGAAGTTTCCTCATAGAAATCAGGGCAAGGAAGAAGAATTGGTATTTCGCACGACTAGGGTCATCGCTGTTTTCAGGAATCAGGGGCAACGGTGTGTTGCTCGCGAGTTTGCCGAGGCCGCTAGCTGGGAAGTCGAACTCGGCGAGAATTTGGCTGGAAATGAGGTCAGAGATATGATCCAAAGTTCAATCAAAGTCCTTCGGTATACCTTTCATGTAAATATGCAATCCAGAAAAGCTGACAATGCTGTGCCTCCAAAATGCCCTGCCTGTGTTGGGTTAGAAGGTGGGTTTCATTCACCTCTGGTGTCCAGATGTGGGTATATCTTACAAGGGCACCAGGATCAAAATAGTACAGCAAGCTCTGTGATTTGCATGCCACGCGTCATACACTCTCATCTTAGCAGAGTAAAACATCCTAGACACTCATCCCATTAGCAAAATGTATACAGAGGCAAGCTTGTTGGTAACTTACTCCATGAGAAGAAGACACTGGACGCTGTCCCAGTTCACACCCTCTAGGTCTCGGAACATCTCACTTGCCAAGTTGAAGAACTCAATGCCGACTTCATGCTTCGGGCCTGACGCCAACTGCTCATGCCCAGAATAGTACGCAGCAATGGAGCCTAGAGCGCAGACATACAACACACGACACGTGTTGAAACTTTTGGCGAAAGTCTCCTGCATTGCCATGGGAATAGTATGAGAGTAAAAATGGGCTTCATCCATGACGAGGCAAGACGGATGGAAATATCGAAAGTAAGATTGCGTCAGAAGACTCACTTGGGATAAGGAGAGCCGAGATAGCCAGATATCCTCCTCGCTCGAACAAGGCGGAATGAACAATGGAGGTGATTTTGATTGTGACAGTTTTGGCCGATTGATCTCGAGGTCCATTGGGTATTGTAAATCAAGACCGCTCATTTGCAGTGAGGAGCACGGCCAAGATAGAAGATGCTGTGGGGCTGTTGAGTGCCTTTGAGACAGCGAAAGCTCTTCCAAGACTCGACCTGTATCCAGAAATGGGCTTGAGGCTGTGTATGGGTTTCCTAGCCCGCTGGTGACAGTCGGGCTGAACGCCGTAGGGCAATTGGTGCTTGGACTTGCAACTATTTCCCGGGTGGTATGCTCAGTCTGACGTGAAGGACCTGTGCAGTTTCCGCGGTTCTCCTGGACAATTGAAGTCAAAGTGTTGAGTTTCTCATCCATCCGTTTCAATGTTTCTGCTAACTCCAATACAGAGAGATTCTTCCTGGAATTTGTTAGCAGTGAAATTCGAAAATAGACATTTAGTATTGCTGTACTTTGCGGCAACAGTCTCCACGTAGCTGCAATCTAAGTTTAGTCGCACGCAGCGGCCACAGGCTGGTTTTCCCTCATCACATTTTGATTTTCGTCTTCGACAGGCATCGCAGGCCTAATTCACGTCAGTCGAAAAAGTGGAACATAGTGGATCGAGATCGCTGACATTCAAAGCCTGGCACCGAGATGGATTGCGCGAAGTTTGCGTCGGGCCTGAATCTTTAGCCATGTCTCTCAGCCTTCGGCCATGATGGTGGAAGTGAGTAAGTTCCCGGCCCGAAGCTAATAGACATGTCAGGTGACGCCCGCGGCTCTGGTCGTGAGGGAGACATCAAATTAGATAGAAATGCGACTATTTCCCCTGAATTATCATCTTCACATCTTCTCTCAAGGGCTTGTTGGCTGGATATCTACTATCAGCCCACGTTCCAAGTCTACACCTGCCTTGATTTCCTATTTGGGCGTAATGCTGACTCATTCACCCCGGAACCCGTGACCCGCTCCATGGCCGACCGTTGCACATTGTTCACAGTGCCATAATACAAGGGCATTTCAGTACTCCGGATTGAAAATTACAGTTATGTGCAAAAATAATACTGTGCCTCCACTACGGAGCACTTTAAGACCGATAATACCGTAAAGCTATGTATAGAAAACAAACCGGGTGGACCAAATAACACGCTAACTAAATAGAGTAACCATTCCAAGTTTGTTTTCTCGGGCAGTACCTGACCGCCCAAAATCATCGGAACTCCGGGGCTCCGGGCACATCTAGAACTTATTTTGGTTGTTTTTTATCATCTTGCTTCCGAGGTCTTTAGCCTTGAGGATCTCATAGAAGGGACTGGGACTATTCATCATCGGGTTCTCATAGCAAATTCAAAACGACATAACGACATAACACTGTGAGAGATAAAACATAATTTCCAGTATCTGAATTACCCGTAGTGGGGTCCTGGGGCAGATGTCATACTGGAGAGTGGAGTATTCAACTCTCCCCTTCCACAGCCGAGCCCACACCTCTGGACCTCTGGACGTGTAAAGCAAATCTGCCCTGAATGGTTCAACTCACTTTTTCCCCCCTTGGCTCATGCGTTTCCAGATCCCTCGGCGGCACCGATGGGTCATCGCCTCTGCCATAGAAGGCCGTTGCCGCCAGAGGCAATGAGGCAAGAGGCAAGTAGAGCTTGCCACAGCTGGGGAAGTCGAAATTGTATATAAACACGACAGTTTTGAAAGACTTGAAAGTTGAAAATCAAGCCAATGTAACAACAACAAGTATCAAGTAACTGCGCGAAACAATCTTCTTATTGATTTCAAGTACGACTCTTCACAAAAATCACTCCAAGTGGACCAGATATATCTCTTCATCTCACATCTTCCCCCGAGCGCCACCGTTCACCACGATGTCCGACTCTTTCACAAGTTCCTCATACTACTACAGTTCCACAACCAACGGCAACGACGGCAAGAGCACCACCGGACACCGATACTCGACAACATCACACACCCAAGGCGACGGCACGACCATCGTGCGAACCGCACAGCAAGAGCTCGGCCAACCAGCAGTAGTTGAAGAGCGACGCTACGACAGCACAGGCCAGGAACAGCTCGCACTCCCTGAGCCAAGCACATCCGCTGGAGGAATTCGCCAGATCACAGGTCTAGAGGACGATCTCGACGCCGATGATTCCGCTCCCGCGCCGCCTATCCTGGCTGGCGCTGGGGGTCCGGCGGCTCAACTCTTGGATGGGGATGGGGAGGACGATTCGTTTGATCATGTTTCTGCGCCGCTGGGGTCTAGGGTTTATGACTCTATGACTGGGGCTTATGTCGAGCCTACGGATTATGATATCGGTGGGATTACCAGACAAAGCCATGAGGCGAATGCCGCTGGACGTCGGTCCAGGAGGCATGTGGACTTCGATTCGGATGGCTTGACATCTTCGGCGAGAGAGCATCGCGTATTTGAAGATCCTAGTACTGGAAGTCGACTGCGCAAGCAGTCGGATATCGATGCCTCGGACGTGCTTTAGTAGAATGGGTAAGTACTACTAAAAAGGTTTGTTGTAAATAGAAAATGAACATATGGGATGCGTATGATACGGAAAACGGTGAGAAAGTTGGGTTCAGTTGTCCAAACGTAGACGTCCCTCCGACCAGCGGCTGCGTCCCTTCTCCAGCCAACCTGGAATCTCGTAGAACCAATGGCAGAGCATACCAGCTATGAAACCAATTGCATCATTCTTGAACCCGACCAACATTCCCACCGTCACCATCATAACCGTCCATCGACGGTTTCGTTCTTCGTCTGTGAGAACAGGACCGAGGTGCTGCTGTGCGTTGGCCACGAGACCGGCACCGGCCTGGTTGAGATCCCGAGCACCGGTGGTGTTGAGACTCTCACCAACGCCCAAGAGCTCCACACCAGCAGCAATGACCATGACACCGAGGAAAGCAGCCGGGAAGCGATACAGAAGATCGACCAATGTCTCTCCAAACAATAGTCCGATGAGCAGCTTCAAGATGCCAAGGAAGATTACGCTCGACCCTGACCGAGCGCCAAAGCGGTACTGTGCCGCCAGCCCCCCAGATCCGTGACAAACAGGCATCGCACCAAACCAGCAGCCTATTAAGTTCATTCCAGCGACACTCAACCCGACCTGGGTGATGGACGGGCCATGCACGTTCGGCAACAGATCATTCGCCAGATGAACCACAGCAACGATAGAGTTCAGCGTCGTGAGAGGAATCTGACCAATGCCAGCATCAATCGCACCAATCTTCCACTCATGCGGCAACGGTATCACAACAAACGGATGCCACACCGCAAAACCAGGCAAGTGCCCGGCCAAGCTAGTTCGAATAATAGCGAAGACCAGACCCAGAACCAAGACGGCAAGCGCGTACGGTACACGGCGGTAGACGTTACTTACCAAAAGCGCGACAAAGGCGACGATTCCCCAGACGCGATTATCCGCCCACGAAGGGCTGATCCATCCCAGCGGTTGTAGCACGCTACTGGAAGCAGCGATAATCAAAGACAATCCAGCCCCAACCTGGATTCCCTTAACGACGGGGATTGGGATGGCGTTAGAGAGCCAGCGCAGGATACCAGTCAGGCTGAAAACCAGAATACAAGCACCCACGAAGATCCCCGCAGCGGCGATCGTGCCGTTGGAGAAAGAGCGGGCGATCGCGACCGCGGCGATGGCTTTCATGGGCTGTACTGGGAGCGGGATCCCGAATAATACACCGGTGAGGATGTTAAAGATACCAGAGAATATCAAGGTGCTGGTGAGGGAGACGGTGCCGTTGATGGCTAGTGCGATAGCGATGGGAAGGAAAGTGCCCAGATCACCGAGCGAGCCTGAGATCTCGGAGACATAGTGGCGCCTGAAGGTGCGTATGTTGTAGGCATTTATTTCCCGGAGAGACTGGATCGCCATTGTTGGACCCAGAGCTCAATGTAGTGAAGTTGAAGAGAGATGTTGGGGGAGCGGCTTGTTTTGTGTCCGGAGCCCGCCGATCAGCCCCGCAGCCGCTGATGTCGTTTATTTAATAACGAAGACAAGAAATCCAGTTTAAACCCCGTTGTGTTTTAATGCTGTTCAAACATCAAGCTTGTATCCATGGGCGGGTGAAGATTCCGGTGACAGCTTCTTGCATCATCTCGTGTTAGTTCTGTTTGGTCCAAAGCTATTGGGTGATTGAGGTTGACCTGTCAGATTAGGTGACTTGGCATCCCGATCAGATGACTGGAGACTTCTAAGGTTGTTTCTTTCAGGAATGTGAATACGACCTCGGGAACAGACTGGCTTCTCCAACTTTAGAAGTCACAATAACTTGCCCAGGTGGAAATAATGCAAGGGCCCGAAAATTTCTCGATAATCTCGTACCTGGGAACTTCGTACAGTTATCCTCCAGTGCTTTTAGAATTGAAATGATACACCTGAGAAAGGCAAAACAGATACAACATCTAAATCAAGCTTTAAAGAGTCTGCTACTAACCAAAAGGTCCGCGGTAACAGCAAAAGTTTAAAGTTGTTTCCCCGGCCGTGACATCATATCTGTAGCCCGCTTTAGCTTTGTTTAATATCTTCTACAGTTCCTAGTTGCTCAAGTGTCTGGGTGTCATCCTGAAGTCGTTTACTTATGAGCAGCAGAATATTAATCACGAGACCAAGATACATTTGACAACTGGCCTCCATAAGGACGGGGACTTGTATATCTTTGATCAGCATGCGCGCTAGGGCTTTCGTTGTTAAGTAATGCTCAAGTGTGATGGATACATATTCTATCAATGTTTTCTGTAGGTAGATTACTCCGTACATGCAATGCATTTAATCAACACTACCACTTGAGCACTGATTATATCCGTTCTAATTGATCACCGCTAAAAGTATCATGGTAAATTTGAACCAGATCATGTGAAATAATAACAACAGAAGTTGATTGAGGATGACGGCATGGACAGACTTCAGGAGAAGTCACTCACATCTATGGATCCTGAATCCCTCAAACCTTGGAAGACATGCGAGAATGAAGTACTCTGTACGGACTCGAGAAAAAAATCATTCTAAAGTTTGAATCATGAACACTCATTTTCCAGATTGCTTGATATTCAGAGCCATACACTGTTCACAGCCAAAGTGGCCTACACAACAGGCACTTACTTGAACATCGAAGAATAAAATGGAGTGGGAGGATGCTGTGCGCGGGACTGTGATTGTTGCTCTGGCTGCAAGCTCCTTGCTTAAGCGGGCGCAATTGTGCAACTTTAGAACTTTAGAAAGACCATTGGTCTTTTGAACATGGAATCTTCATGTTGTGCGAGATCATGGGGGTTCGAGCTGAGCCCCGATGGGCGAAATAAATCTTGAATATAGCCAAATCGTGCCTCCAGTGGGATGCATTACAATCGGCCTCGCAGGGTTCCTCGGGGACGAGTAATGCCTACGAAGTCCAGGTCCATACCTAGGTGGGACCCGCTGAAACTCGTTTAAAACTGACCGTCAGAGTACTTATCACTTTCCAAGGTCAATGAAAGAATTTCTTCCTCCAAATATTGACTCTGTGTGCTTGCATAAAAATGGATTGCTGTGGCATAGATTCTGACGTTGGGAGGTACCTGCTTCCAAACTTGGAAGGATTCGGCACACCGTTTTTGCGCTCTAAAACAGAACGATCTCGGGAGAACATCTGGTCTATAGATCTTGATTTGAGATTTTGCCCGCAAGTCTGTAAGAGACGGGGAGCCGAGGAGAGCTCACTCAAGGGAGCAAAAGTAAGTGACCTACTCGTACATAGGGTATACGAGTACTCCGTACTGTGGAGTGCGTAATGGGGCTGTGCTGGCTTTTGTGGTTGTTGTGCTAACAGACATAGGACGTGTCACATAAAGGGGATTATTGATTGATATATTCTCCGTCCTGAGTACTCCTGAAGCCCGTACATCGTACGGAGTACCTTGCATTGTCCACGGATCGCATGGAGAGTATTAAGATTGATGTGGTGATGAAACCACTCTTGCACAAAAGTACTCCATGAGGAACCCTTTGTACATAATTCTCTAGCAGATCTTGTGTCGGGATGACCCATGGATATTTATTTTGAAAAGAGGGGGCCTGAGCTCTACGAGTACAAGTAGAGGATCTCAGGGGTAAGATCCTCCCTTCCGTGCGTCTATGTGGAGACAATATTTGTCCGAGCTCATACTCTGACAATTTTCATGTGCTCCGTACGGAGTTTTGGTCTACGGTCGTGGGAAGGACGAAGTTCCGTACTGGTCCACGACGTCGGGAGGAAAAAGTAAGCTTACATCAGAATTCACATAGGTGCCCAGGTGGTTGAGATCGCCATATGACGAATATTCTTGTCAGTATCGAGATTGACCAGTGAGAGGAGGAAGCAAGTGAGAGAATTGATTGCACTAAACGATCTTGGCGGGGGCGAGGCGACAATTTAAGGTGGAACATCTAGGGAATCTCAGTGAGATTTAACAAGATGGCGAGAACGCATACGAGCACCCCGGACAACATGTACGAGTATCACTCCCAGTTTGTATTGACCTGCAGCCTCCCGCAAGGGATATGATACGTGGCTGCAGTATGCTCGTATTAGGAAGCCCCACTTGATAAGCTGGCAACATTGAAAATGCCCCACAAAGTCCAAGTGCCATGGATGCGAATACAATGCTCAGCTATGGAGTACGGATAATCTGACACGAACGCTCCCGAGGTCAGGTCGAGTGGTGACGTGCTCCATGCTCACTCACCCCTCCCGGGTCAGCATGCCAGTCAATCAATTTCAAGAGTGTATCTCAGCCTCAGAATCGAGCTTGGGAGACGGCACGAGTGGTTGAGTGATATGTACAGCATGAATCATGTCTTGACCATCCACAATAGTTCGCACGAAGTCGTCCGTAATAACGGAGTGCTCAGATCAACTTGTGCGATCGCAGATTCATGGCCGGAGACGGAGTTAGCCTCGTACACTGCATTACTCCATACCTAGGTACGGAGCAGATCAAAGTCCGTAATCTAATGCACCCGAGAAATTTCAAGGTCGGGGCGCTTCAACGTGTTTATGAACCCAGAGATTACGGAGTAAGATTCGGCCCAAATCGGCCGAAAATCCCAAGACACGGCAACGGAGATAAGGCCGGGAGGGGCTCACATACCGGAGGCTGCTAACTCCGCCTAGAAGCAGGATCTCGTTCTAGCGCCAGCGATCCCGAGCTAAGACGGACCAGGGTCTATATTCGACCGAAGTTTCGTCCGACTTCTGATTTTCTTTGTAATTTCTACCAGTTGAGGTTTTAAGGATTGTCCACCAGGGTGGATCGTTCCCTGGAAATAAAAATATGAAAGCTCAGTTATGTTCATAACATGACTAAGTCAAGTTTTATCCACGATCAAGGCATCGGGATCTCCAGCATCCGCCCCGAGAACCCACCGTCAAACCTTTTGGCAGCAGTTTGGACCGAAAGAGAGCCGCTGAGTCATCGGAACCCGGGCGAATTTTTTTATCGATTAAAATTGACTTTAGCGGCTGGATCAGTGCCAAGGTTGCGAGCGCCCAAAGGCGTCCAGGCTCCCCCTACCTCACCCTTGCGAGCCTTGCCGAGACTAATGTCTGACGCCTCCACTGAATCATTGGTGCTGCTAGTGCAGATATCTCATACTCCACTCATATTGTTTTTTTTTAACTGTTCCGATGCCGAGGGACCCACAAAGAAATACTCCCGTACTGTATGGTTGGAAACGGTCGTCGGGGATGTCGCATCCGGGTTCAAAGGAGAGATTTTAACCCTGAAACGGCTTTTTAAGTATCTCACACTCCCCCCTCCGATGGGACTTAGTTTTGTTTACTCCATAATAATATTTTTTTATCTCATCACACCTTTCCCACGTGTCTTTCTATACTGACGCGATGGTATTGGATACTGGCTCTGTCGAGCTTCGGGATAAGGAGTTGGGGCCTGACCCCCACACCTCCCACAGCGGAGACTCCTCAACGATTGGGGAATCCCCCATGAACCTCATCAATGAGGCTGATGTTGAGACCCTAACCAAAATTGCCACTCAGCGGTCACGCCGCCAATCGACCCACGGCCCTCAAGAGTCACTGACCACCCTTGCTCAACAAGATCCATCTCTAGACCCCCTGTCTGGGAAGTTCGACCTGCGAAAATGGCTCAAGGCATCCATCAATGATCGCGGCCGTGATGGCGCACCTGGCCATTCATCCGATGTTATTTTCAAGAACTTGAACGTGTATGGATCGGGGGCTGCGTTGCAGTTCCAGGATACCGTTGCCTCTACACTCTCGGCGCCGTTCAGATGGCCACAACGTCTTCGACAATCGCATGCTCCCCAACGGCGCATCCTTAAAGATTTCAATGGCTTAATGAAGAGTGGCGAGCTTTTGCTTGTGCTCGGTCGCCCCGGTGCTGGATGCAGTACCTTCTTGAAGTCATTGACCGGAGAGCTCCACGGATTGGACCTGGACAAGGACAGCACTATTCACTACAATGGAATCCCGCAGAGCCGCATGATGAAGGAATTCAAGGGCGAAGTGGTCTACAACCAAGAGGTTGACAGGCATTTCCCTCACTTGACCGTTGGCCAAACTTTGGAGTTCGCCGCCGCCACACGAACCCCCGCCAATCGCTTCCAGGACATGACGCGGTCTGAACATGCTAAATACATGGCACAGATCATCATGGCAGTCTTCGGTTTGAGTCACACCTACAACACACGAGTTGGTGATGACTTTGTCCGCGGTGTCTCCGGTGGAGAGCGAAAGCGTGTCAGTATCGCTGAGATGGCGGTGGCCCATGCCCCCATTGCCGCTTGGGATAACTCGACTCGAGGATTGGACTCAGCTACAGCACTGAAATTCGTCGAAGCCCTCCGCCTCTCCTCCGACATCACTGGCTCATGCCACGCAGTTGCCGCCTACCAGGCCAGTCAAAGCATCTACGACATCTTTGACAAGGTCATTTTGCTTTACGAAGGTCGACAAATCTACTTTGGCTCAGCCGCTGGTGCCAAAGCTTATTTCGAGGAGCAAGGCTGGGATTGCCCCACTCGACAGACTACTGGCGATTTCCTCACCTCGATCACCAACCCCCAAGAGCGCCGCACCAAACCTGGCATGGAGAACCGTGTTCCCCGCACCCCCGAGGACTTCGAGGCTGCGTGGATCAACTCGCCCCAAAACAAACATCTTCTGGGTGAAATCAAGGATTATGAGACAAAAAACCCTATCAGCCCTGACGCTCAGGCTCTCATTGACCTCCGCGAGAACAAGCGTGGCGCTCAAGCCAAGCACACTCGCCCCAAGTCCCCATACCTCATCAGTGTTCCCATGCAGATCAAGTTAAATACCGTTCGTGCATATCAACGACTGTGGAACGATGCTGCCTCAACAATCGCAGTGGTAACCACCAACATCATTATGGCCCTCATCATTGGTTCTACTTTCTATGGGACAGTAGACGCCACCGCGGGCTTCCAGTCCAAAGGTGCAACTCTGTTCTTCGCCGTCCTTCTCAACGCTCTCACTGCAATGTCCGAGATCAACAGTCTCTACTCCCAACGCCCAATCGTTGAAAAACATACATCCTTCGCATTTTATCATCCTGCAACCGAAGCAATTGCGGGTGTCCTGAGTGACATCCCTGTTAAATTTATACTAGCAGTCGCCTTCAACATCATCCTCTACTTCCTGGCTGGACTCAAGCGTGAACCAGACACCTTCTTCCTCTACTTCCTGATCACCTTCATCATCACATTCGTCATGAGCGCTGTCTTCCGCACGTTGGCTGCAGTCACCAAAACAATTGCACAAGCCATGGGTTTGTCAGGAGTCATGATTCTTGCCCTCGTTGTGTACACCGGTTTCGTGATTCCTGTTCCGTCCATGCATCCCTGGTTCGAATGGATCCACTATCTCAACCCGATTTACTATGCGTTCGAGATTTTGATCGCCAACGAATTCCACGGTCGTGATTTCCCTTGCTCTGCATTCGTTCCATCCTACGCCGATCTCACTGGTGATGCATTCAGCTGCAGCACTGCCGGCTCGGTGGCTGGCTCATTGACTGTCAGCGGTGACCGGTATATCCAACTGAACTACTCCTACAGCTACAGTCATGTTTGGCGCAACTTTGGAATTCTCATTGCCTTCCTCGTCGGCTTCATGTGCATCTACTTCGTTGCCACCGAACTGAACTCCTCCACCACTAGCACCGCTGAAGCTCTGGTCTTCCGCCGCGGCCACGAGCCCGCTAGCATGCGCCAAAGCCTCAACGCTGGATCCGATGTCGAGAACGTCGAGCCCTCGAAAGCCGAGGCTTCTGCCGAGTCTGGTAACCAGGGCATGAGCGCCATCCAGGCTCAGACTGACACCTTCACCTGGCGCGATGTTTCATATGACATCGAGATCAAGGGTGAACCTCGCCGCCTTCTCGATAACGTTTCTGGATGGGTTAAGCCCGGCACACTCACTGCACTGATGGGTGTCAGTGGTGCCGGTAAGACTACCCTGCTTGACGTTCTAGCTCATCGTACATCCATGGGTGTCATCACTGGTGACATGTTTGTCAACGGTCGCGGTCTCGATGCTAGCTTCCAGCGAAAGACAGGATATGTTCAACAGCAAGATCTTCACTTGGACACTGCCACCGTGCGCGAGTCTTTGCGATTCAGTGCTATGTTGCGTCAGCCCGCCTCTGTCTCCACCCAGGAAAAGTATGACTACGTTGAGGATGTCATCAAGATGTTGAAAATGGAGGAGTTCGCTGAGGCCATTGTTGGTGTTCCTGGTGAGGGTCTGAACGTCGAACAGCGTAAGCTTTTGACGATTGGTGTTGAACTTGCCGCGAAGCCCAAGCTGCTTCTTTTCCTGGACGAGCCCACTAGGTATGTCAATTCCCAAACACAGTACCCAATAGTACGCATTTTAACTAATTTTTCCTTACAGTGGTCTTGACTCTCAGTCATCTTGGGCTATCTGCTCATTCCTTCGCCAGCTCGCCGAGCACGGTCAAGCAGTTCTTTGCACTATTCACCAGCCCAGCGCGATGTTGTTCCAGCAGTTCGATCAATTGCTTTTCCTTGCCCGCGGTGGTAAGACTGTTTACTTCGGTCCGGTCGGCGACAACTCCAGCACCATGCTTGAATACTTCGAATCCAACGGTGCACGCAAGTGCGACGATAGCGAGAATCCCGCCGAATACATGCTGAACATTGTCAACGCCGGTCAAAACAACAAGGGACAAGATTGGCATGATGTGTGGAAGCAGAGCGAAGAGTGCACCGGGGTACAGACTGAGTTGAACCGGATCCACGCCGAAAAGGAGAAGGAAGCACCAGCTGTTGAAGAAGACACTTCTGCGAGCCACTCTGAGTTCGCCATGCCTCTTTGGTCTCAAATCTCGCTCGTCACCAACCGTGTCTTCACCCAATACTGGCGCATGCCTTCATATGTGCTGGCCAAGTGGGGTCTCGGAATCGCTTCTGGTCTTTTCATTGGTTTCTCATTCTACGATGCCAAAACCTCCCTGCAAGGAATGCAGACGATCATTTACTCTCTCTTCATGATCTGCACCATTTTCTCCTCACTGTCTCAACAGATCATGCCCGTCTTTGTCACTCAACGTTCTCTTTACGAGGGACGTGAACGTCCCAGCAAATCCTACTCATGGAAGGCCTTCCTCATTGCCAACATCGTTGTGGAAATCCCTTACATGATCATCATGGGTATCTTGACATGGGCCTGCTACTTCTACGCCGTCGTCGGAATTCCGGATTCTGCCGCTCAGGGTACTGTCCTCGTCTTCTGCATTGTCTTCTTCATCTACGCTTCTACATTCACACACATGGTGATCGCCGGTCTCCCCGACGAACAGACCGCCAGTGCCGTGGTTGTGCTCCTCTTCGCCATGTCTCTCACTTTCTGTGGTGTGATGCAGACCCCTGACGCCTTCCCTGGATTCTGGATTTTCATGTACCGTGTTTCGCCATTCACATACTGGGTCGGCGGTATGGCCAGTGCGCAACTTCACGGGCGTCAAGTCCAGTGTTCGGCCTCTGAGCTGTCGATTTTCAACCCCCCCTCTGGCCAGACTTGCGTGGAGTACCTTCAAAAGTATGCCACTGCAGCTGGTGGTCAGATCATGAATGAAAATGCAACCAGCAACTGTGAATACTGCCCTCTGTCCGTTGCCGACCAGTCATTGGCCTCATTCGGTATCTATTACTCCGAGAGATGGCGCAACTTTGGCATCATGTGGGCATTCATTGCTTTCAATGTCTTCGTGGCTGTGGTTATGTATTACCTCGTTCGCGTGAAGCGCTGGAACAAGGGCAGCAAATAAACCGATCGCCGGTCATTCCTCTTGTCATTTTTTCACTTATACACTCTCGGGTCGATTGGCCCTGTCTATATTCATCTTTTTGTTCATAGAAGCGTCTCTGGTGTTTACATTGCTTTCATATTTTCTTGTTACATTAATTTTGTGATACACTCAACATAAACAATCCATCATAAAATGGAAATCATATCTCTCATTCCAACCAAGCAGTAACAGCACCCTGAAGGCTATCCTTCAACCAGCCCTCATATCTCAGATCAGCATCAAACCCATGCTCACCATCCTTTACCGTCAGAGAAATTCTATCGCCACCGGGCTTCCCCTTCAACACCTCTCGAGCCCGTACAACAAATTTCTCACTCTCCTCAACCGGAACAACACTATCTTGCTTCCCATGGATGATAGTAATTCCACCAGCGGGAACCTCCTTGTTCTTCTCAAGCTTCACAGGCGGATACCTCACTTCAACCTCCCCATCAACCCCAGCATCATAGAGCTCCTTAAATCTCCCATACTGAACACCAGCAAGCATGAATCCCAACCTCCGCTCACTCTCAGCAGAGCTCTCCACATCCACAAACGAAGCAAGAGCATCATCAAAGACACTCTCGGGAGTATCAACGCCATAGGGCAACGCATCCCGCGGCTTCGAGTATGCCTCAACAGAGAGGTCCACACACGGATACGCAGCGGTACAAGCGCGAATCTTGCGCGTATGCGCAAGCGCAAGGGAAATACTCAATAGTCCACCTGCTGATTCACCAGCCATCAAGATGCGATCGAGATCAGCCTCTGTGGGGGTCGAGTGTGCAGTGAGCAGATCTGTGAATTTGGATGAGTGGACCCATGTCCAGAAATCATTGATGTCTTCGTAGATCTGGGCGCTTGTCACGCTTGGTAGGAGTCGGTAATTTGGACTGATGATTATCGCATTGCTTTCAATGGCTAGGTCGGTGACCCAGTGAGACCACCAGTCCATTAGGAGGGAGTCGCCGGTGACCTTTCATTGTTAGCTGGATCGTTGATTGCGGGTGTGGTGTTTTTTTTACCAGACCGCCGCCATGGAAGCGGATGAGGACGGGTCTTTTCCCTGTGTGGGGCTTTTGGGGAATCAGAATATCTGTTCTGATCTCGTGGTCGTTGACTTTTTTGTAGGTGGTTTGGATAAGGTCCAGGCCGGCTAATTTGGGGTGAGTTGTTGCCATGTTGGGAAGCGGAAGGGAATGGGGTAAATTCGGAGAGTGACTGATTGTGGGTTATGACGGCTTCTTATTTGCATTCTAAAGTTTAGGGGGGAGGGGTACGATCTGCATTTATATGGAGCTTCATTTAGTGATCTCCACGCCGGACTCCGTAGGTTGCTCGTGTATGGTTCCTCGGCTTTACGGCTTTGGTCACGTCATGGAGATGCCAACAGCACAGATACTCGTATATTCTCTATACTTAAGTATTCGCATGCAAGGCATCTTCACCTCGAAACTTCCAAGCATTTACATAGATAATGCGAGAGCCTGGAAGGGTATAGCGGGCTTCCCAAGTGCCGAGATCTCCGCCCGGATCTACGGGGTAAGGTTCTGCGCTAACTTGATGTGGCTGATGTCTTAGATCTTTACATCAATTGCCTCCTTCAGTTTCCCTCATTCTGAATTTCAGTGACAGAGAGGCTGCTGATAGCGCGAATGTGTCTACCTTGCCTTCAATGAACCTCTTTTCGGTTTGGTCGGGAGACAATGAATATTGTAGCGACCAAGTAGCTCTGCAACTACCCGTCGAATTTTCATCATGGCATGCCGCTTGCCAATACAAGCATTTGCGCCTAGTATTTCGTGTTATGCAGGAACGTAGAGTTGAGTTGTGACCCCTAGAGCTCTGGACTTATCTATCCTGACATAATCACCGTCTCGACTATGTAAGGAATGGATCTCTTCGTGAATTTGAAGCCTTTTCATTGCCAATATTGTCAAAAAGAGATTGGAAACGCGAGCAAGAGAAAGACGAGGGAGCTTAACAACCTTGGAAGCCTATGGAAGAACGTCCGATAGACAAGCATGCTTCCATAGACCCCTATAAGATGGTATGCTAATCCGCCCGAGGTTGCCACTCAGCGAATCCGTTCATGTGTCATTGTTCGAGAAGTAACGGTTTGATGCAAGTATTCCAAAAGTAAGAGCCAGGATATGAGCCAGCACTATGACTGGTAACTTTGTATCCCAGTCTCCAGGTCGATGGGTAATGAGGTGCAATGGTATCCCGCTCAGCAGACACCAGATTGGTTTCGTCCTGGAGTAGATTTTGGGTTGAGCGTATGGCAGAAGAGAGAGTCTTGAGAATCCCATGTAGCCTCAGACTTTGTCAATCACTGAACCCTCTCAATTTGTGTGTGACACGTGAGGGGCAGGGGTATACCACAACTCTTGGATTGAGTCTAGCGTAGGGTCGCCTCGATAATTACCTGTTGGCGTTCGCTTAGAGGTGAAAAACTTCGAGATGCTAATTGTGGCATCCTTTAATTCAGGGTATGGGTGCGTTGTTTATGGTCGGTTCCAAATTCAAACTAGTATGGGATCCTAATACACCATTAGAGGATGTTCTGAGTCTCAGCCCAGGGGAAAACGTACTGTGAGTGCTGATGGTGGTGGTATTGAGCATGCATGTGGCGCCATAATGTCAGACAATACGAGTTCTTCAGATTTCTGGTCAGGGTGGTGGATTATTCAACAGGAGTTCATCGTAAATACTCCTGGTCATAGCGTAGTTCCATATTTCCCGAAGCCCAGGAGTTCGAACCTACGGAGTGTATGTCTATTGAATGGTTACTTGCGATGTGAACAGCGGTAGACATCCAGCATGCTATGCAACCACTGTCTTTGAATTTCCAAGATGTTGCTTACCTCGGTGAATAGTTGTGTGGCTGGCTAAATGACAAAAAACCAGTACACATATAAGCAGATTGATGGCTGGCTGATTTGGGGTATGCTCAGAGCTGAGAAAATCGGCCAATTACCTTGCCATTGTATTTCCAATGAAAAAGGCTGTCACCATGCATGTTTAGCGAGGGACTTGCGCCACATCACGCCAAGCGCAGCTCGTATGGCCAGCAAATGCAGATGAATACGTACCCGGAACTCATGAGATTAAAGATCCAGAGTCCACGAGCAAGTTTTCCAGGCGTACGATGCGTCGCTGAATGTGACGCGCCACTGAAAACATGCATGAACGGGTAATCGCCTGCAATCCTTCCTAAAAGTGGGGCCTGCGACGGGTGAGTGGATGCCCTGGCATCCCGAAGTCCCGATGTAGATCAGAAAACTTTTCACTGGAACACTGAAGAACTGGAATGCTCGCAGCTTGTCTTTCTTTTTCTTTGCCACTAGAAATTCCTGAACTCTTTCAAGTCAGATCTCAGTGGAATCACTAAAATGTGCTTACTCACATTACCGACTGAGCTACTGTTGTCAATACCCACATTTCTCCAGACAGAAAAAGATATAAGCTCGATGTCCCGATGCTCTACTCGGCTTCATACCATACTGACACCATGGTTGTATCGATATAATTCTCGACACGGCGCAAGCTCCTCCCTCTTATGGGCTGTCAAGACTGGGAACGAGTCAACAGCTCGACTTTCCATCAGAGAGGGAGGTGATCCTGCTATCAGAGACGACAGTGGCTGGTCCCTGTTATCTCGAGCTGCACACAACGGACACCTAGCAGTGGTGAAGACCCTCGTTGATACGGGAAAAGTCGAGGTGAATTTGAAAGATACCGAGGGTCGGACGGCCCTGTTCTGGGCTGCGGCAAATGGACACGACGCTGTGGTGAAGTTTCTGATTGAGCAATCAGCAGATCCAAGCTCCGTGGATGCTGTTGGGTGGACAGTCCTGTTTTTACCTGCAGCAAATGGGCATAGTTGCGTGGTGGAGCAATTACTCGCAACAGGACGAGTGGATGTGGACTCTAGAGACGCAGAGGGTCGGACGCCGTTATACATGGCCGCAGCCAAGGGTCATGAGGCTGTTGTGAGACTATTGGTTCAGCACGGCAAAGTGAATCTAGCATCCAAAGATTGTCAGGGCCGGTCATTGTCATATTGGCCCATGGTAAATGGGTACAAGCATGTGAGACAAATACTGCTCGACGCTGAAGCGACCCATGCAATCACCCCCATGGTTGTTACCACGGTTATCTGACAAAGAGACTTTTGGGTACAGTTCGAATATCTTGGTCTCTGAAATAATTTTCACGTGCAGTATACATGATTTAGTGGAAAGAGTCGCTGCCGCGAGTCCGACGCTCGCCGGTATGGTCTTGTTTTCCACTTTCAGGGGGTTATTGGACCATACTTTTGATGTCTCTGATATATCGAAACATCCATCGCAACCGAAAATTCGGAGTTTTGGTGAAGGAAATCTTCGGCCTTCAAGCTTGTCTCACCTCGGCCAAGACTTGACTTAACCAGAGGATTCGCTGGTGGATACCTTCATATATGCGACGATAGAAAACTAATTAATGATATAACTTGAACTTTTCCTAGACTAGAATCTGCACTTTCAGCTCAAGCAATATGGGCTACTAGGTACTTGCTCTATGGTAATTAGGGCTACGATCTTGAGGACGGTCAGCTGATCCCATCTTCCCCGCCTTTTTCTAACTCTACTGTCAAAAATATCTACTCTATCGAACATCGCCCAGAGTCTATCCCTTTCTGGCATGACTCCAAAATTAAAGCCTTGGTATTTCAAGTCGATTTGTGATTACCATAATATACTCTGTTGACCTTGTTGATATTCTAGTGATAATTGCAGAAGTATGTGATGTCATCTCCCCAATGCCCTAGATTGGCACAACTCACTATTTCCGTAAACAGAGAATCATTTGAAGTGTGAGTGCTAATTCACCTTCTCTTATTTTTGGTTCCTGGGAGACAATATTAACCTTGAGTAGGTGACGATGCTACTCCGAAATGCCTGAGATGCCAAAAATCCGGCCGAGAATGCATCCGTCGTAAATCGAAACTTCAATTCCACAATACTTCCTCCAATGGGACGGTCTTCACAAATCCAGGTTTCTTGGTCGTTTTCATTTTCGTCTATCACAGGCTAATCTGAACTAGAGTCTACCGTCCTTCACTACGTTGATGAGACATCAAAATTTACTGGAGCTCCTGTGGCCGCCACCGCTAAGCCCGATCCTCCAAATGAAAACTCGCCCCAGTCAACCACCAACTTCATATTGAAACAAAGACTCTCAGATTATGCTGATAACCAAACGAGTTTGAGTCCTATAGTAAGTCAAGAATGCTATGTCTATCATTGGGTACTAAATCCTCGCAGCACCTACCACCTTCATCATCGGAACGACCTCTGTCATCCCTGGACATTAATATCGGAGAAGCATTCTTGTTGAGATATTTTGTAGAAGAATTAGCGAAATGGGTAAGGTCAATCTTGAAATCCCTCACTCAAAGCTTCACTCATCAACCAAACTAGTTCGATCTATGCGATCCTGAGCGCCATTTCGGTTTGGTTGTTCCGCAACGTGCGCGTGGCTGCGCGCCTTTGCTGAATGCACTCCTTTGCACGCTGACACGGTGACCTACGAAGAATTGATCGAGGTCTATCATCGATGGCTCAATAATCGACCTGCATCCTTCCTTCCCGTGTTTTCTGCTGAGCCAGACACAGGGAACAACGAGTTATTTCCGCAAAGGTGGTACCTTGCTGATCATCATATTCTGGCTGCTCATAGTATTGGATTGATAGATATACTATTCGCAGCATACGATCCGACCATTGCGCGGATTGGACCCGGTCAGAGAGATGCCACGGCTTCACTCGACGCCAAGTTGAAGTCCATCGTTCTGGAAATCTGCGGCACAGCTCTGTCGAACCTTCAGTCTCCAACGGCGCTGCTAGCAGCATGTATTGCCATCACAGTTTGTGGCGATCGGTTCACCAATCGATTTGAACAGGACGCATTGATGGAGGTTGTGGACACCACTATTCGTGATACAAACTACTGGCCTCCCACGAGTACAAAGAGCAAAATGAAAAGTGTTTGGGGTTGGGGCTCATGAAATCGATGGGCTTTTTTGTTACACCCTTTACAGCAACCTGGAAGCCACCCATGGACATGTATATACTTCTGAGGACCGCTGTCTCTCCCATCAATTATTGCCATACCTAAGGGATAATTTGAAAATCTACCTGGTAAGGAGATTCTAACAGCCAAGCTTTCTATATAAACATCTAAATATCCAACATAAGACCGCATGAAAAAGAAAAACAAAGAAAATCGGCGGAGTTGCGGGGTGGAAGACAGGTCACCTGACGGGCACGCCACCCAGCCAACCAGAGCTCTCATTGATAGCAGATTTTCTGAGTCATCCCGATATTGGGGAGAGGGGCAGATGGGCAGAAATTCGATTTCTCGACCATAACTTATGATAACGTGAGAACCCACTCTTGAATTTTGCACCTGGAAGATTGAGATTAACAAAACCAGTGTCACATAAGCGTTCACCATGGCAACCGAACAACCCCCCGCGCTCAATGACCTGAGCATTGACGAGAAAACCGAGACTAAGGCCGTTGGCCAGGTCGTGACACCCTTTGACGTCTCCGGCGGAACTGATGAGTCCGGCAAGCTCTTGCCCGTCGACTATGAGAAGCTCACAAGAGAGTTTGGTGCCACACCTATCAACGCAGCTCTACTGGAGCGCTTCGAGAAGGTGACTGGTCACCGACCTCACCGTTTCATGCGCCGGAGCATCGTGTTCAGTCACCGTGACTTGTCCAAGATTCTGGACAAGCACGAGAAGGGCGAGCCCTTCTTCCTTTACACGGGCCGTGGACCGAGTAGCGACAGCATGCACGTCGGACATACGGTGCCCTTTGAGTTCACCAAGTGGGTTCTTGCTTATCACCTTCATAGTCATGTGCTAACTTCCACAGATGGCTCCAGGACGTTTTCGATGTGCCTCTCGTGATCATGATGACCGACGACGAAAAGTTTATGCACTCCCAGAAGATCGAGATTGAAGACTCAAAGAGATACACCCGGGCCAACGCAAAGGACATCATTGCTGTTGGATTCGACATGAAGAAGACTTTCATTTTCAGTGACTTCGAGTTTATTGGCGGCGCTTTCTACGAGAACATGTGCCGCATGGCCAAGCGCATCACCATCAACCAAGTCAAGGGTACTTTCGGCTTCAATGACAGCAACAACATTGGCGAGTTCCACTTCTGCGCAACTCAATCCGCTTCCGCCTTCGCGACCAGTTTCCCTCACATTTTCGGCACCGAGACCAAGAAGGTCGCCTCAATTCCCTGTTTGATTCCTTGTGCCATTGACCAGGACCCCTACTTCCGTCAATGCCGTGAACATGCCGAAAAAATGAAGTTCAAGAAGCCATCTCTCATCCACTCGATCTTCCTTCCTGCTCTTCAGGGTCCTGGATCTAAGATGTCTGCCAGCATTGACAGCTCTGCCATCTTTATGAGCGACACTCCCAACAAGATCAAGAACAAGATCAACAAGCACGCCTTCTCTGGCGGCCAGGACACCGCCGAGCTGCAGCGTGAGCTTGGTGGTAACACCAAGAACGACATTCCTTTCCAGTACTTGACTTTCTTCCTCGAGGATGATGAGGAATTGGAGCGCATTCGCACTGAGTACGAGGGCGGAAAGATGATGACGGGCGAGATCAAGCAGAAGTGTATCGCCGAGCTTCAAACCTATGTCCAAGGATTCCAAGAGCGTCGCGCCCAGGTCACCGATGAGATCATGGCCGAGTATATGCGCCCTCGTCCCCTGGAGTGGAAGGGAAACCCCAACCCTGTCGTGGTTGAGAAGGCTAAGAAATAAACGTCTGGGCCATTGACCGGAGCAAAATAAAAAGATCGATGCGATTTCATAGCCTTTCAGCAGTCCACCAATACCATTGAATAAACGTGTATGTTTCAACATTTTTTCAAAGATCATTATTTATCCATAGGCCTTTGGCTACTATATTGTTGAGCTACGACAAGGAGATTTGGCCTCGGAAGAATCCCCTCACGCCATTACTTAACCAACACGGCTCCCCATCCACAAGACCATGCCGGGAAATATTTTGCTCAATGCAGAATCCCCGAGACAGTGCATATCTGCGTGTTGTACCTTGATTACCGCCACTGCTCAGTGGGGGCGTGATCCACATATGGCCCCGGAAAATGTACGGTGTGGTGATGCTGCCTTCCATGATCTCGTCATTCGGGTTCACCACTAGGACCTCCGAAGTGTCTGACGGGGAAGTAATGCCCCGCCTGAGACGAGCAGAAGTGTAATCATCGCGCGCAGTGGTCTTGTGTTTCGTAAATTTGGACGGGATGGTGGTTTCAGAGTCAACGTAGACGCACCAGGGAGGATTGCTCGGGGCAGGATGAAGCGACGGAATGAACAAGCTCATGAGATCAATTCCTGCCGTCGCGTTCACCTCGACCTTTGCTCTTCCACCATGATCGATTGCAATGCGCAGCCTCCACGCCTTGGTTCGATCCGGTATCGACGCGTCGAGGAAGTGCTCGAAGCTTTCGAGATCTTGCTCTAGCCACTTCAATGCCTCCTCCCACTCGAATTCACGAGCAGCTGCTATGAGTCGGTCTTGATGGTAGCGCACAAGGTAGTAGGGCGTCTTGTCGGGATCCGGGTAGCATGACGAATAGCGCGCAGCTGCTTCAGGGAGGGCTGGATCGAAGCGAAGCGAGGATATAATCTGGAAATCGGGCATTATAGCAATTGCTGTGATATCCGGTTAGTTTTCGGATAATTTAGGAGCTACCTCCGTTCAGAGTGAACACTTGCGACAGAACAAAAGCGCTGGCGGTTCAATCCGGAAAATGTTTTGTGGAGAACTCGAGCGTTGCCGGCGCAGCGCACATGATTGGGTGAGGCGGCCAACGGAACTCTTGACTTTTCCTCAGCTTCATCATTCCCGTCTCCCTATCTCTAACTTCTTTTGTCGAGGTGCGCCATTGTCTTCCATCTCAAGTCCATTGAAGCAATACTAATCTGACTTGCAATTTAGACTTAGCGTCACTTTCTGTGGTTCTTGCACATCATGTCGAACCAGTTGCCGTTACCTACGCCCACCCAGGCTGCCCAAAATGTGGTGCTCGACACATCAAAGTTGACTGAGCAATCATCAGCATCTGTTTGGGATCGCATCACCGGCTGGGTTTCCGAGAACAAGGCCGCTGTGTACACCATTGCCGGTGTCGCCGTCGTTGTGACCGGTGCTGGTGTCGTCTACTACCTCAATGACAACACCAAGTCCACTCCTTCCGTCCCCAAGAAGAGCAAGAAGCAGCGACGAACAGAAAAGAAGAAGGCCGAAGAGTCAAAGAAGACTGCTTCAGTGCAGGACGGTAGGTGATCTGGATCTAAACACGGTGGTCGCATGACTGACATGGGACCAGAGTCTCCGAAGAAGACCGAGGAGCCCGCCGAGGAGCTCCCCGAGGTTGATGAGGCGACTATCGGAGAACTCTCCGAAGAGGTAAGTGACTAGCCATTCTATCACTCCTGCCTTTGGCTAACTGTCCAGATCCGCAACGCCTACGCGGCCAAGCTCAAGGCTGCCGGTAACAAGGCCTACGGAGCCAAGGACTACCCCAACGCGATTGACTTGTACGGCAAGGCCATCCTTTGCAAGCCCGACCCCGTCTTCTACTCCAACCGCGCCGCCTGCTACAACGTCCAGTCCAACTGGGAGAAGGTCGTTGAGGATACCAGCGCCGCCCTCGCCATGGACAGTGAATACGTCAAGGCCCTCAACCGCAGAGCCATCGCATACGAGCATTTGGAGAAGTACAGTGAAGCTCTGCTCGACTTCACCGCCAGCTGCATCATCGATGCCTTCTCCAACGATGTCAGCCGCAACTCTCTCGAGCGTCTGCTGAAGAAGGTCGCCGAGAAGAAGAGCCAGGCCATTTTGGAGGCACGCACCAAGAAGCTGCCTAGCGCCACTTTTGTCTCCAACTACCTCCAGAGCTTCCGCCCCCAGGTTCTGCCTGAAGGTTTGGAAGAGTCTGTTGAGCTGGACGACGAATCCAGCAAGGGTCAGCTGCGCAAGGGTCTCATTGCCATGAGCCAGAAGACCGGTGACGGTTACGAGGAGGCTGCCGCCGCATTCGAGAAGGCTTTGGAGCTCGGTGACCTCGGCGAATTCGAGGGCTTGGCTTTGAACATGCGCGCCACCTTCACTTACCTTGGCGGCAATGCCACCGGTGCCCTCACTGACCTTAACAAGAGTGTTGAGCTCTCGCCTTCCCTGGTTCAGAGCTACATCAAGCGTGCCAGCCTGCACCTGGAGCTTGGAAACAAGGACGCCGCCGCCGATGACTTCGAGCTTGCCATCACACACAACAAGGATGACCCCGATATTTACTACCACCGCGCCCAGCTCCACTTCATCTTGACCGAGCTTGCCGAAGCCGCTAAGGATTACCAGAAGTCCATCGACCTTGATAGCTCCTTCATCTACTCTCACATCCAACTCGGTGTGACACAGTACAAGATGGGCTCCGTTGCCTCGGCCATGGCCACTTTCCGCCGGACGGTTAAGAACTTCGAGGACGTCCCTGACGTATATAACTACTACGGTGAGCTTTTGCTTGACCAACAAAACTACTCCGAGGCCATCGAGAAGTTCGAAAAGGCCGTGGAGATGGAGCAGCAGAGCAAGGTCATGGGCATCAACGTTCTGCCCCTGATCAACAAGGCTCTGGCCCTGTTCCAATGGAAGCAAGACTTCCAGGAGGCCGAGAGCCTTTGCCAGAAGGCTCTTATCATTGACCCGGAGTGCGACATCGCCGTTGGCACCATGGCTCAACTGCTCCTCCAGCAGGGCAAGGTCTCCCAGGCTCTGAAGTACTTCGAGCGCGCTGCCGAGCTGGCTCGCACCGAGGCCGAGATTGTCAATGCCATCTCCTACGCCGAGGCCACCCGCACTCAGTTGGAGGTCCAGGAGAAGTACCCCCAGCTGGCGGCCCGCCTGAACACCATGGGCGCCATGGGTGGTGGTGCCCCTGGCATGTAAAAGCGTGGTTTAACCTGCTGATCGTTTCACTTGTCTTCACCCTCACTTGGGTGTTTTCTCTGCCAGTTCTCTTCAGGGCTAACCGCCCAGCCATTTCTCTGCGTGTATCTACTATCGGTTGACATATTCCCCGGCCGTTGTTTTCTTTTATTTCTTATTTGGGCTAACTAGGAGGGTACCGGCAGACTACAAGTTCATCTGGGAGTTTGACCATGTAGTAATTTGTGTACAATAGAGAATGAGACAATTCCAAAATTCCTCGACTCATGTCTATAAGAGTAGTAGTTCGTATGTGCTGATGACCATGACGCCATATTCCCAAAGCCCCACATCAGCTGACCCACTCTCTTATCGGCTTGCGGACTTTCTTTTGACTGTTCATTTACTTGCCCACCGATTTACATACTTCTCAGCTCGTAATAAGGTAAGTGATTCTGTTATTACTAGACCAGGGTGGAGAGCATCATCTGGAAATCCTTCGGCCAGGGTCCGGCTACATACACAAATCCAAGCCCAACGCTACCTTATCGTTTCTTATCACTTCTCATACATACCTCATTGTTCCTGAGCTTCCGGGGGGGCCATGACTTTGTTCTGACTCGAAACGTGCTAATAATCCAATAGTATCTTCAAGCTTGAGAGTTTTGGACCGCCCTTCGGTGCCTGGTTGCTCAGCGGTGAACCTAAGTCCGACCTGATTCATCAACTACCCCTCTTCCCTTCTTTCCTCTCCTAACACCTACCTGACCTACACTTGTCTTGTCATTTCTTCTTGATC
The DNA here is from genome assembly GCA_911197225.1 of Penicillium salamii. Taxonomy (NCBI): domain Eukaryota; kingdom Fungi; phylum Ascomycota; class Eurotiomycetes; order Eurotiales; family Aspergillaceae; genus Penicillium; species Penicillium salamii. The sequence continues at coordinate 328,064 of CAJVOY010000033.1, forward strand.
CCCAGAAGTCTTCATATTTCTCATTGCAATATTCTCGGTGTTTTCGCTTCGGAAGTGCGGAGACTTCCGGGCTGTCTTGTCCATCACACCAGCTCATACGTGTGTGTAAGCTTGCAGCCTGGAAACACCCGGGTAAGCTGTCTTTGTTACCTCTCCTTCCACCCCTCATCCCCTCCCTCATTTCTTGAAGCATTATATCTCGACTTCTCCCCATGCTCTGTATCTAACTTTCATTCAGAATCAACAAACTTCACATCCTCACTCTCAACTATCAAACAGAGCAACAGTTGACCAGCCGCCATGTCGGACCAACACGGTAAGTTTTTGACTGTCTAAAATCACATTCAGCATCTTGAGAAAGCTAACACCCATATCCCATAGTCACCGTGACGTTGGTGCCGCTCATCGACGTTGCCAACCCCCCACGTTCTCTCCTCCTCAACCCATCTGGTGACCACCTGGAGGTGTCCATTGGTCGATGCTCTAAGCGTGAGATCAGAAAGCGAACCCCTGCAGTAGACAATGCTTGGTATGATTCTCGGGTGATGTCTCGTGATCATTGCACCCTGACCATCAATCCGGACCGACGGGTGAGTCGATATCCCCCATACTTGTGATATTCATGTTGACAAACTAGCAGAACGCCCATGTCTGCGACTTTGGATCTACTCATGGAACTTTCCTGAACGACGCAAAGTTGGTCACTGGTCTCCTTACTCCCCTGTATGATGGAGATATTCTGCGCTTCGGTGTCAACGTGGACCATGGTCGTGGTAGGTTTGATATACAACCTGGAACCTTTATTCGATCTAACATGACCACAGACAGTTTTCCAGCCATCGAAGTCCGATATAACATTGATTGGCCCAAGCGCGAGGTGATAGTCATTGCAGATGACCCTCCAGTCGAGACAGTTCCTTTCAAAGCCACCGACGGTCGTTCTACAAACACATTTACTGTTCCCGATGACGAGAGCGATTTCGAAGAAGACGAGAGTGTCGCTGGGGAGTCCTCTCTTGTTCTTGGTCAAGACTACCAGGAGGATCATTCTGATCACCCCAGTGACGACTCCAAAGAATCCGTTCCTCGGTCTTGGGAATCCGGTCATCTTGAGCCCGCCGAGACCTCGCCTCCCTCGAGTGTGGATAAGGGCGAGGCACAAGATCAGGATGTGAAGCCAAAGCCTGAGGGTCATCTCGCAGACCGTTCACCGGTGATGGGTGTGGATAAGAGTGAGAAAAAAGAGCCCGACGTGGAGTCAAATCTTGAGAGGACGCTTAATCCTGCGGTCATTGATCTTGCCACCGTGGATCAGCCATGTGATAACTCATCGAGCAGCCTCGAGCCTATGGGTTCGAAACCCGTGAGGCCACTGATACTAGTCTCAGCCCCATCTGAGCACAACCCACTTCCCAATGCCCAGTTGCATTCCTTCGGGCAAGATGGTCGATTCTCAGAATCCTGCTACGACAAGATACCCGAAGACACTTTGAGCGACTGGAAAATCATGAAGCCCATCTTCATGCGTTTGGCCGATATGACTTGGGGTGAATCGGACCACATACCAGACGTCGATTACGAAAAGCGCATTATCCATGCCACACGCCGCTGCTCCCTGGCCCGCGACTCTTACTGGGTGGATGACCAAGCCAGCTTCCAACCACAAGTTGGTACTGAAGTTCCCTTCACACTGACCGAAGGCGAGTCGGACAGTTCTTTCCACCGGATGCCCGGGCGCAATCTCAGATACTGGGCCGTTGACAAGCGCCGACACTGGGTCATCTGCGAGGACCAAGACGGCCAGGAAATGGACAATTGGTGGTGGATTGTTGAAAAGCCATGGGACATTCTTAGTGATGCGATCAAGGAGGAAATCAACAAGGAATCCGAGGTCCCCGATTGTCACAAATGCTGGATTGTTAGGACCTGGGAGCCCCGGATGATCGGCGACATATGGCTCGAGTCGCCCCCATACTGGGATTCTGGCTTCAAACAGATAATTTTCTCTGACGACGAATCTGCTGACTCGGATGAGGAAGACTGGGATTGCGAATATGATGAAGAGCATGAAAGTCTCGGGAATGTTGATCCCGTGGAACTTCCTCTCTGCAGTCTCCACGAACATAATGGGACCAACAGACATGAATACTTCGAGACCGATGATGAATCAGATGTTTCGGTAGACTCTCAGTCTATTCCAGACTCACTGGATGAAAACGAAGATGAGGAATCTGGTGTAGGCAGTTTCGCATCTGAACATTCCTGGAGTGCCGAATTATCTGAGGGCGAATCTGAATCTGGAGAGTGCTCTGATGGCTCTGATGACGATGGAATGGATTCGATCACCTCGCCAATCTACCATGCTTGGGACTTCACTCAACCCGGCATGGTTTCGAAGGAATACATGGCGGAAGCAGGTCCCTCTTCATTCCGCAACCTTCTCCAGAAAGAACCCGCAAAGGCTGACGAGAGCCTGTTGGAAGATCATATCATTGACTCTTCCGTGTCTCTCGAGTCCCCAACTCGGATTGAGGAAGCTTTCCAGGGCCTGACGAATCCAAAATCTCAATTCCCGGAACACGCTGTATCTCTGAAGCTACCGAGTTCTTGCCAGGGCAATCCTCGTACTTTCAGCTTCGAGCCTTCGGCCACGTCTGTGGGCCGTGTCTATCATGACGGGCCATTTTCAATCAACACCAACTTCAGCAAACCTATTGCACCCCTCCCTCTATCTCCTCCCCTCACTGCTGGGATTATGAAGCGACCCGCCTCTGAGATGGAGTCCTCTGGTCCTCCGGAATCTGTCACCCTTCAACATACCCAGCGGGCGTCTCTAGAGGAAGCCAAGTGTGCGGTTGCCTCTGCACTAGCCGAGAACACCTCGGCGGTCACTGAGAATGACCGTCCGGCCAAGCGGGCCAAAGCAACCCACACACCCTCTACCAGCTTGGCTCGCCATGCTACTACTGCGCTTGTTGGTGCTCTCCTGGGTGGTCTAGCAACAGTTGCCACGCTAGCAGCTTTGCCAAATGAGTACTTCGCTTGATTCTGCGATGGTCGCTCCAGCCAGGTCCTTGGCTATCTTTGCTACTCGTTCATCTTTCCTAATTTACCCACCCCTTTGTGTTTTGGGGGGGCTTTACGATTCCATGGCTTTAAGATTACCCTGGCGTTCGGATAGGAAGGGTGGTTTGTTTGCTCTTCGCTTTTCTTTTTCAGTTTTATGGTCAAATGAACGCCACGTAGCGTCCCCAGCTCTATCTTTCCCCTCAATGTGATAGCTCTGCAGGTTGTAATGAGCAAGAATGACAATGCTTTCTTTTTCAACGTAAAGAGTAAGAATTGAAGGCCTCTCTACTCCGTACAGAGTACCAGTGTAACCCTGCCAGGTACCGACTTAGGATAGTTTCGTTTTAAAATGCACCGTGATATCATTCCGCCCGAGCATTCTGGGCTTGAGCATTGCATGTGAGTTCATTTCATGTGAGCTCATTTCATATCTGCTTTCATGCATATTATCCTTTATCTCTCATTGCCGATGCTCGGAGACATCGGTTTTTCTTGAAGTTTGAACGTCTCCGTGTTTCTCTTCTTTGACTCTCCCATCCCGAGCTGGACCCAGTTGTCAACCCAATACATGAGAACATGATCTGAAACCCATCGTCAACCCAGAGACATTCCAACCCACGAACAAAGGATCCCAAGCCCACACACCTCTTGCATATACAATGAGAACTGGGCTGCAGGTATCCCACAAGTTCATATCAGCTGACCTGCATGTACAACGCGAGGTTCTCATCTTTTCGGCGTCCTCGGGGTTCAGTCACACCAATGGCAAGAAAGACGATTAACGTGGTTTCGGGTCGACCTTCGGAAGTCTCAAGTTGCCATCTCGAGACCTATGGAACATTCTCTGCCTTACCGCCAATGCAGAGCCTTGACCCGCAGCCTGACACGAAATCCCGGTTTAGCGCGTGATTGAAAAGGCTGGCTGCATGTATCGCGTTCAATGACCCATTTTCGCCCAATCCTGAGTGCCGAGAGCGGCCAACATGCGTTGACATAACGGGGTGGCTTTATCCAAGTGAGAAGATCTAAAGCAGATCCCGTCAGCTTCAGCACAAACAATGCAGAGATCGGGAGGTCCGACGTGTGACTCGGATAATCACGAAGGCTAAAACGGCCACCAGGAACCCCCTGTCACATTGAAATGTTAAATGGGAATCTGGCTGGGCCTGTCCTTGCCGCGACCAGCCGGCTAGCTGCGTGAAGCTATGTCACATCCACGGCGCCTCGGGCTCTCGGATATTAACGACTATTGGCCGGCCGAGCAATTTTTGGTTTCTGACACCCTCTGATTGGCAGCTCACACCTCACACACAGCTTTCTTTTCACCTCACATCATGCATCTCAGGTCTCTTTTCTTTTTCAGCCCGCACCACGAGCGCTTGCCAGGTCCGTGTATCCGCTTTTGCTTATCGGAGATTGTGCTGACCATGTACGGAGTAATGTACAATATGTGCCTGTGGAGATCAATGCAGCCATGATCATCCCGTTGATGGTAGATCCGTGCGGGAACGATCATTCACTAAGCGATACTCGTATACCGTTCCAGATCGAGTCTTTGCAAGAGTGCAGGTGACCATCTGACCATCGAGCTTTTGGGGTGTGCATATGGGACTATTTTCTCCATTTGGTCGGGATGGAAAGGACCCATCTTACCTCAGAGAGAATGCGACGACAGCTTACGAACTCCACTGGGAAACCCATTGAATATCCAGCATGTGGGCTTCAAGTCTCGAAAATCAGATGGCCGCATGGTCCAAATGCAGCCATCCGTGGTTGGTGCTCACGCTCTTTTTTATTCGTCCTATTTTTCCCGACACACCATCCTCTCAGTTGGGCATTAATGTGACGGTCTACAGAGTTCCCAACAATTGGCGTCGGCACAGTGTCGTGATACGGGATTGTGGTAGCAGCCATGTCCTTTAGGGGGCGTAAATTGCTTGCGAAACACACGTCTGAAAAATCTGATTCGACGGCCAAGGCTCGTTCCACAAATGTTCTTCCCACGGCATAAGACCAGCCAATATGGCTCTTTTGCTAACGACTGAGCGACAGTGTGGATCAATCGAAATACACTAGAACCCTCCCCACCAGCTCCTGTTTCAGCAACCCTGCATCCCCGTCATACATTGAACAGGCACGCATCTACGGCGGGGTTCAACCTCAGCTAAGCCCAGAACAGGCCTTGCGCCGTTCTTCATTCTGGTCCTCTATTTTTCCCTTTTCGGGAAATAGTCCCGAACATGACCGAAGGATTCGAGCGACATTCGCCCCCAATTATGCATGTAAATTGAAATGAACCGAGTCACCCATCTGTCCTATCACCGTCGCGCCTTTGAGGTTACTGTCCTGGTGATCCGGACATTGGACTCGATCCTGACCCGTCATCAATTCTACGGTCTGTCGCGGTGCATATTCTGCGTATGTAACACCTGAAAGCCTCGTGAGATCAGTGAACCGGTGCCACAACCGCTGTTATTTTAGGAGGGAGATATAAGATACCCGTTCGCCGCATTCTTGGATTCGTTATGCTCTGGCCTAGACACGATTTGACTTACATCTGATCATCAAGCCCGACACCATTGTCTCCTTTTGTTCCCTTCTTTGAGGTTTTTTGACAAAACTCCTCCTGTCAACCCTTTGACTCCAAGACATCACAAAGAACAACATCACAAAGCTACAGTGCCTTTAATTAAACTCCAAATATCCACATTTTCCAAATTCCATCTCCACAATGGCTTCCACCCACACATTGTTCAACCTCGACCCGGAGCATATATCATGCATCAGTGGACGAACAGTAGTCACATGCAAGAGCTGCGCCGGGAATGCCCCAAGGTAACCAATTCCCATCTCCGCCCTCTAATCCACTACTGACATAACCAGAGGTTCTATCTGTCCTAGCTGCAACGGCCGCGGCTTTAACATCTTCGTTTGCGCACACTGTAACCCCGCAGCTGCAGCTGCCGCCGCAAGAGCCATGGCAAACCCCACATCTGCATCAGCGATAACTCCCGGCTCAACTGCGCCCTCGTCGCCCGGCTCCCTGAGCCGCAGCTCCTCCACTTCTTACCCCTCACATCCGGATCCGAGATCGAGATCCTATGGCAGATATGGGGATCGGGATGGTCCGAGCTGTGGGAAGATTGATACTGATGCTAATCGCTCGCGCAATCCGTGAGAGTGAACCTTTGGAATATCAATTTTATGGCTTGATGATTTGCACTTTACAGAGTTTGCCTTGGTTTGGGGAGTTTGGGATACATAGGAGTTTCGGTTCTATGATGTGTGATATGACTATCGTGCTGTCCTGGGTGTGATTCTCTGGATCTTGATCTTGTTTCTTTCAATGGTTATGCTGCTTGCTACCACTGATGTATATATTCGTTTGCTCAAATTTCAAGGGAATAGGACCCATGATCATCTTCTTCCAAGGTTCTATAGTTTTTCCTCGAACATACTTTTTCCAATGTTGCAGAATGTTATTTCTGATGTCAGGGGGATCTACAGATAAGCGCTGCGTTGACCTGTAGACCATGTGCCCAAGTGCGTCAAACACCCTTCAGCTCAATTTTATGTGGATCCTTCAGCCCCGGGCCCGGGCACGCAATTTGCGGGGCAGTTTTATAGCTCACTTTTGCCCAGATGTGTTGACCTGCAGTGAACTAAACCTTTCAAGGAATTCTAACACATTGACTCTCTAGGCACTCCGAAAAGCGGAGTGAACATGTCGGTATGCACGTGTGTGAGCTGTCAGGGTACACTGGCAGCAGAATTGACAAGGAGAGATCTCACGCATGAGTCTGATATACTTCGCTCATTTGCTGGGATTTTGTATAGGGTGTGGGGGCCGCACACGTATTACGGCCTACCTCTAAGTATGTTCAGCGATGCACTTCTTTGGGTGGCTCGTGATGGATCCTATCCCGAAAGACGCGCGGACTTTGAAGATTCATTTCCCTCATGGTCGTGGGCTTCCATAAAATGTCCTATTGACGTTCAAACCCCGGACATGTTCAAAACGTCCCCCGGCTATTGGAGAGATTTACGGGCATCACTAGCGACATGGGCAATTCCCCCGGACTTCGATCAACGGCCAAGCATTCAGGTCGTCGCAAATGCTCTAGGGGAGCCAGAGGGATCGAATGAGCTAGAGCTCCTGATACAGCTTCAAACCCACGACTTGGAAAAAGCAAAAAACCTTGAAAGCGAAAGAACAGCTCTATCCGATCCTTATAACATCATTAACATGGATCAACTTTGGCGGCGCGGGTGCGAAGAACGCGCCTGCAAATTTGCACTGGTACGGATTGCTGTTATTCTTGCCTGGAAAGAAGGATGCTTCTCAGCACCGTTACCGAACTACCTCAACATCGACGCAACCTGGGATGAGTTTGGTAGAATTGCCACTACGAGGTGGAGATCTTTGGCAGAGCTCTGTGATGAAGCACACGGGATGGCCCAGGGAAGAATGTCCGAAGAAAACATTCAAAGACGCTTCCCCTCCAGACTTCATAAATGTCCGCCTGGGTCTATCCTTATATATACTCAGTCACTCGATATCAGTCAGTTCAAGTTAAAGTCTGAGAGCGACAGTGACGAATCCGGTCATTTTATCGAAGTCGGCGATTTTGAGGCCCAAGTCATCGACAACTCCATCAACAAGGAACGAATCAGTCATACCCGCCAACAGAACCCAGATGCTAGATTCGACTTGCTGGCTCTCTCCATGAAAATTGGTGCACTTCCCATGGATGAAACAGTCTGGGACGAAAACCTTTGGCGTGATGTTGCGGGGAAGCCACTGAAACATTCATCAGCATGGGGGACTTCACAAGACGAGCCCTTGGTAGTCGATTTGATGGTCGTTGAAACGGCTAATGGAATTAGTAGGCGTGTTGCACTGGCGAGGACCTTCCTAAAACGTTGGATTGCCCAAAATCCTCAATTCCATACATTTCACCTGATGTAGAGAAATGTGGTGAACGCGAATCAGGAACCCATTCCCTCTCTCATTCTCTCTTCTTTTTTTCCCCCTCGGTGAAGGTTGTGCAGTGTAATACCTGGCCACATGCTCTCAATCCCGTCACGATCTTCCAAGAGTTGTTAACTCACTTCAATCTTTTGTCTCAGTTTATTCTCATCCTGCAAGTCTGGACTCTGATAAGCCCATTATCACCAGTTTGACGCATTTTCACACCAAGGGGCTGGCCATGACAATCCAACAAAATTCTTGGGGATTTGTTAAGTAATTAAAGGGGTTGAGCCGCTGTATTACATGCGATGATTAAATATGCCAAAAACGCCAGATCAGCCTATGCTTTCATTTTTGGAACCCCCGCTGAACACCCATTCTGTCGAATCTTCCAACCAATCTTTCTTCATTTTTTCAAGAGAAAAAAATCATTAGGCTAGTAAATGCAATTCAACTCTGTCTTAGGATTATTGTCATTGACACGATGCCTGTATTCAATGAAACAAGATTCACAATCCTTGCCCTCGTTGATACTGTTAATAGTTAGTTTCGATGAGAGCAAGTAGGAGAGGCAAAGCACGCAGTACTTAACTTTAGAAGTAGGTTGACTCTGCTGGGTAGGAGGAAAGGAACAAAAGAGAGAGGCGAAAGGAGCTGGGTCTACTAGGGATCATGAGGACCTTTGGTCCCCAGATAGCAGGACCCTAGGGAGGGGGGCATTTGGCCTTTGCGGAGCGTAGCGCTTAGTGCACCTTCCTTTTCTTTCCTTAAGTGTTTTGGGGCATATGATTCGCCAGAATGTGAGGTTGTGGCCGAATCGGGACTAGTGGGCAGCAACATCATTCTGCCGCGAGTAACAGAGCTACTTTTCAAAAGCTGTTTTTCCTGTGATTTGGGACCCAATACATATCCAGATCACGTGATCAGGGGGAACTGTAACATAATTGCTCCGCTACGCTCCGCAATTATTATTCCATACAGAGCAAGCGGTCACCTGATCGCGGTGACCCAGCATTCTTTAGAACTACGTTGGTAGACGAAATTTTGACATTGAAATTTAGAAGCAGATACTCCGTATCATGTTTCCCTTGTGATAGATATCATATCTTTGCTAACAATATTGAATAGCTTCAGTACTACGTAACTGTCTGATTATTATATTTGTATTTGTATACTGCTGAGTATGCTTTGGTGTGCTTTAGTATGCTTTTAGGCCGTATCTGGAGGAGCATGAAAGAAATGCTGTTATTTTTCCGAAGGATGATCATGATTTACAAGTGTACTCCATATCTACTTATTAGAGAGCCCCAATGTTAAATGCAAATTGAAATTTAAAAAAAGAATAGAATAAGTCAATTTTTATTTCTTTTCTTTTTTGAAAAAAAAGATACCATTCTCGATTCCATCTCAATTGTAGGTTAAATCTCAATCCATTAAAAAAAAAAAAAAAAAGGTGAGGGATGGCAATCAATGCGCCGATCCAAGTCATCTTTTCTATCAGCAACTGTACAGCCTTGAACAGGTACCAGGAACAAGCTTCCCCCGTAGGTCATTGCTTTCAATTGCTTTGCTATAAACTCTTGAAAACACCCGTCAGTCTTCTATTTCCCATTAATCCTCCTTACCGAGCCCTGGTCATATAATCTCCCCTCCTCTACTGTGCTCGAGTGGGACCTGGGAGCCGCATCCCCAAGCGAAATTTCCTTTCGCAACTCTCAAGTTCAAGTTCAGATCCCATCCTGGTGAAGAAAAAAATCTTTTACTACTACCACGCTCCGCCCAAAAGAGTCTAAAAATACGGTGTTCAAAATCCCCGACCATTTTAAACCTCAATCAAATTACATTATTGTTCTTCACAATGCAAGTTTCCACTGAAGCAATGATCGCGATTTTCGCCCTCGTTGTTGCTGTCATACAGCTGATTTGCTCTTTTTGGAAATATTTTGGTAGACGGATCTCTGACATCGAAGCAAGCACGTCAAACCGAGCCTCCCTTTCTATAACTATTTTACTTTTGCTGACAATATTGAGCAGCTTCAGCCACCGCGTTACCACTACACTCGTATACCGATAATACCGTCGCTGTGGGGATTGATCCACGTGTGGAGCTGGCCGACCGAAGATGGAGGTCTTGGCACGACGGGCGTGGTAAGATTGCCAAAACTACTCCCACATGTGAACAAACAGACGATTTTCTAACTTGAAAATAAAGACAATATACAAATCCCAGTGGCTGGAGAATATTTCTCCGAGCGCATAGTTCTCACCTGGAAATTCGGTCGGTGAGCACCCGCGAAGCGTCCAAGCTGCACTCAAGGACAGGTAATACCTTGGGTTCATGGGCACCTAATATGAGGACATACTTAAGTATTGGAGACCCTTGGGGCAGTTTTTGCTTTTGGTTCCCGCGGTCTCATCAAGGCACTCTTATGAATCGTTTTCACTTTGACTTTTGAAGTCACTCCACGCCAATGCCAATATCATTGTAATTATTTACATTTCGGCGTTTTATGGAGTACGGAGTACTGCTTGAATGATTGGCCAGCGCTTTGGAATTCGGTTCTTCTATGCTGAGCTCTGGGGTGATTTGAAAGATTTTTTTATTTGTTCGAAGTTGCAAGAAGGCGTTTGTTATTTCCAACAACATTGACACGCATCATGAAGCATGCATTGATTATCCGCAGTATATAAAGTTCCAAGCTGCCGTTTCGAATATTAGAATACCTTCACAAGTAGTGCCCTCACATCCTTAGGATCCATGTTCCTCAGCAGACTCAACTCCCACCGTTTCATTTCGAGGTAATGTTGAACAACACTGCTTTCCATCATCGACTGAAGCTCCTCTGAAATGCCATCAAGACAGCTCAGAGCACTATCCACCGAATGTGGCATTCGTTCTGATTCGGCTGCAAGCTTTTCTCTGGACTCGAGCGCCATGTCTGGCCAGACGAGAGCTTCCTCTGCTTGGTAGCCCAAAAGACCCGCGCTAAAGACCGAAGCAAGGCTGAGATACATATTGGCAGTCGAATCCACGCATCGGAGCTCCCAGTGCCCTGGGTTCATCTTTCGGATAGTTGTTTGCCGAGCATGGGTCCCCCAGGCAATGTGCTCACCTGCCTGCAGTGCCTTCACGCGAACATATGACACATCATGGGGAAGAGTGAAAGCGCAAAGCCCGGCAAGTCGCTTGAGTATACCTGCCAAGAAGGCTTCTTCTTTGATGGGTGGGTTGATAGAGATGTGTGTATGTTGACCTGTTCCTTGCTCTGCGCTGGCGATCGATACTGGGGACATGTTGGCGATGAGATTATGGCGAGCAAATACTCGTTTCAGTGTGTCGTGGACCAGGATTAGCTGGTCTACCGCCTGCAGAGGTGGTAACGGAGCGACAGTGATCTCATACTGGCCCACGGATCCCTCAGTATGAATTTCCTGGAGAAGGACCCCGGCTTCGACCATTTCCTGTACCGCCTCTTCGACATATTGGAAACAGGGGTCGAGCATTCCATCCACGGAGTATCGGCCCATCCTGGTGCTCTCTGAAACCACATTACCACAAGGACCGATCTTGACGATTTCGAATTCCACCTCGAATCCGACGAGGAAGCTCACACCATGTTCCTCGGATGCTTTGCGGATCACGTTTGCGAGTGCACCTCTTGGGCATATGTTGCTGGGTTGAAGAGGTATTCCAGGGGAATTCCCAAGGATGCCGCACATCACTGTTGCATACGAAGGTCCTGAAGAATTTATTTTCATAATCCTCATAGATGACCAGTCGGCCATCAATGTTTGCATCCCCTGCATACATCCATTGATGAAAAGATGGTTGCTCACTGTACTATGAAGGCCCACAGGGCTTATCCGGACATTCTTTTTGTCATTTGCCAATTGCAATGCATATTCAATGCGTGCTACGCGAGCTCTCAGCACGCCCGAGAGGTCCTGCCATTGGAACCGGATGAAACGAGTCTGGGGACTGAGACTTTGGAGATTCTTCAAAGTTCTCAATGCAACATTGGTGCTGAAATTCTCATCTGAAAAGAGAGAAGCCATGGGAACGATCGAGTGATCCATCTCAGGCGAAGAGGTTCCGGGGTGTTGTATCAGCATGCCTCGAGTGTCTGGACAAGCTTTTGAAAATAACAATATATCTTGACCACAGGCCTTCTGATTTAAAGTCCTTCGGATCAGACGGTACGAACTGCAGTGAAACCTGAGGTGCTAGTTCTTTTCTTATGGATCACGCCGCAGCCACACACCGACCACCCCTCCTCCGGCGATCTACATGCGCGGCCAATGACCAGAGATGCAAGACTGACTATACGAGCTGCAAGATTCACACGATCATCCACGCTAGAACGCAAGACATTGGGAAAATCCTGCTTCGCTTTATATTTGGCGAATTAGCTGTCCGACCACCACAACGGCGGTGTGAAAATATCAAGATCAATGCGCAGAGTATACTAGATCAGATCGTAGATTTACATTCTGCATGGCATATGTAATCCCGAAGAAGAATTTAAATTGCGTCATCGAATCCTTGCATAAAGTGTTACGTTGGCAGGTCACAAGCGAATGCAGTTCAAAGAGGCAGCCGTTATCTCTTGCCGGAGTCATATTGAGACAGGTAGGGATTGGAGACTTTTATCAACACTTACATAGTCGCCTAGGGACTAGATCCATAGATCTGCGGCAAATTATTACCTCTGAGAGATGTAAATACGCAATTGCCAAGGCTCAAACAATGAGATGATTTTGGACCCAAGAATAGTAACAATGTGCATCGGGATCGTCATTGGAAAGCGTCAAGTTAGATGAACGACGCTTTCCACTCTCCGCGGCTCATTTGGTGCTACCTCCTGTACCCCCGACCATCTTTTTTTTTTTGTTATAGGATCAGTTCTTTTTTTCTATTGCTCAGATGTTGAAATTGCTTCGTTCTAAAGTTGTTCATAAATAGACAAACTCTTGGCTTGATCGGTCCGAATTTGGGTATCCATGCCACTCAAATCAACACTTCCAATAGCTGCTGATCAAGGCAGTCAGGATGCGGCCTCTTCTCCGTATAAACTATGGGGCAACCTACTGAAGTGGGACCTGCTGGATAAATCTGCGCGGTGATGGAGCGAGCTGTAACCAAGAATGAGATAGTATACTTGTCGTTGAGGTAGGTTCACTTGCGGGGCCTTGCATGAGGGAATCAATCCCAGGTAGCACGGATATACCCCACAGGCTGACACAGAGTACTTCATCCTTAAGTAGAGATGGGGGACCTGGAATCCCTGGAGTGATCTGCATTGAACTGAATTATAATATACATAGAAGATTTTGTAACCATTTGACAGCTCTTAGCCTGGGTTTTAAAGCAAACAATTCTGTTGATCTATATCGAAAATGCATCACACACGCTGTGCGTATGAATGAACCTTGCACAATGTGATATATCAAATCTTCTTCTCCTCCACATGCTCTGCTGGCTCCGCATTCCGAGCGGCTGTATTTTGACCGCTTAAGAAGCTCACTGCGCCCGGACCCGAGAACTGCTTCCGTCCCGTTGTGATCCACGTCATGAAGCTAATGAGACCAACGACACCGACAGCCGCACTAGTGTAGTTCATGGACTCGTGACTGACCGGGTTCTCGCTGGGGAAGTTGAAAGTAATTGCCGCAAAGAGAAGGAAGAGGAGTCCGATGATGTTGAGGGCGATGGATACTGGTGCGGAGAATGCGTATGGCCCATCGAGCTTGGTAACGTGGCCGGTATAGTAGCCAAGAAGTCGGCTTAGGAGAGCCATTGCGTATGACATGTCTGCAAGATTGATAAGTGATAAATCCAGTGAGGTGAGGTGTTGGGGACTTACAGAAGCCTTCTGTCGAAATAGCAATAACGGTTTGGAATCCAGTGGTGGTACCGAATTCAATGGCACCGAGGGCCAGTTGAACCGCGAGGGTGAGTAGTACAGCATTCACCGGAACATGACTCTTGCTCTCGACCGTGCTGAAGAACTTGGAGAAGGGCAAGCCATTGTCTCTAGCAAAAGCGTAAACGGCGCGTGAGCCTTCGGCGAGGATGTTGTTTCCTGCGACAATGACAATCACCGAGATCAAAGTGGAGAGCACACAAGTGGCGGCTATACTATCAGTTGAGTCGTAAATAATCTGGATCACGGGTACTCCTGTGCTCGTGTTGGCGGTTGACTCGATGTCGCCAATACAGAAGCAAAGAGTGACCAGGAAGGCAAATCCAGTGACAGCACCTAGGATCACAGCTAGAACGATAGCCTTGGGTGCCTCCTTGGAAGCAGACTTCATTTCTTCGGTCATGTGTGAGGGAGCATCATAGCAGCACATTCCAAAGCAAGCCTGGAGAACACCGATGATTGCAGCCATCCCCGTGCCAAATCCAGTACCGTTTTGGAAGTCCTGGAAAACGAACGAGGCGGGCTGCTTATGGTCATTCATAGCAAGGATTGTGGCGGTGACAATGACAAAGGAACAGACGTTCCAAATCAGGATTCCTTTGGAAATCTTGTGCAGGAAATGTGACCCCCAAAGGTTGACGGCTGTGGAGAGGAACGCGACACAATAAGCAACGAGTACTGTTTGCCATCTTTGGATCTCGAATTCGGGGAAGACCAGATTCGACATTCCCAGCACAAAGTTGGACGCGATGGAATTGTTGGTCGCACCCATCGCAAGGAGTCCTGTCACAGATTAGAAGATTTTCCACGCGCCGGGCAACAAACTCACCGATGAGCATGAACCACCCTGTCACATAAGAGAGGCCTCGTGCGATACTCGGTGGTGCAAGTGCCGCAACCCAAGAATACTGGCCACCTGCTACTGGATACATCGAACACATCTCCGCCATGGGAATTGCAACGGCCAGAGTCAACAGACTAACACCGATGAAACTGAAGACCATCACGGGGGGACCCCCAGAAGATACTCCGACGATGAAGACACCACTCAACGCGGTCCATCTATGCAACTAATCAGCATCAATCAACCGGATCTTGAATCTTACTCACGATGTTACGACACTGAAGCTAAATCCAATCATACTGATCAGACCGAAGGAGCGTTTGAGCTCTGCAGAGATCAGTACCCATGTTGAAGAACCCGAAGACTGGACTTACCCTGCTCATATCCCAGATTCTCCAGGCGTACATCTTCACTCGGCGTGCCCTGAAACACTTTTTGGTTCTCCTCTTCTGACATGACTGCAGGTTGCAAGTGGCAAAGGCGGCCTTGAAAAACGCTCAGCAAGGGGGCCGGTTGACTTATAAACAGACACCTCAAGAAAGAGCACACACCCCATACTTTGTGTCATAACCCCGGGGTAACCAGACTGACATCGTGATAAGATAGATGTTCTCGCTCGATTGCCGGATAGAGAAGGTCTGCGCGATGGCTGTGGGGCTCGGCTGCCAACCGGGTCGGAGAACCACCCTTAGCTCGGCTTCTTTGCGGGGAGAGTCTCGGTATATCAAGGGCATGATAAGGAGGCAATTAGGCAATTGCAAGAGAAATCGCTGTCGAGAGAAACTGTTGGAGTACTTTCACAGGCTTCTCACTTATCGTGGGCCATTTTTCTCACTTGGCAGAGCCCCGGTAAACCTTATGTGGCGTAGGGCCGGTAGCCGGTACTTGGGCCCCTTACACACCTGGGCATTACTATCCGCCTGGGCACTATCGGCGGATGCCACCATCGTTTACTTAAACATTTCTGGTCCCTGTGCCGCAACTCTCATTCTGGGCTCTCTTTTGGTTCATAACCTTGAAATATCCAGTCGTTGCCTAATCAGAGCATGCGTGGGGGAGGTTGAATGTCTCCACTGTGGCTGATAGACATACCGCTGAGAAGCTGTCAAGTCAAATGAAGCACTTGCTTGGCAGTTTTGGTTTTTTTCTGGGGCGATACCACCTTGGACTTGAGGCTGGGCACTTGGTAAACATTAAACTCTCTCTCACCTTTTCCTTTCTCATGCTCTGTCGCTCTCACCTACGCGATTCAAACTCTTTTCTTCTGTCATACTTATGTATGGCGGCTGATGCTGTCTCTGGTCTTTCTTTACTCTTTGCTTTGAATACTCTGTTTCGTCTCCAGGCTCAGTGTTGGTGTGAGCTGCATAAGACACCCCTAGTACTATGAAGACCCACTCTTAGATATGGTGGATCAGATAGTCTTCTTGACATGGACGCTTTCAGGGTCTCTGCTTATAGTTCGGTGAATAACATGTTTGCTGCTGATAGCATAAATTACGATGAATCAGTCTCAAATGACTTTCACTTGGAAGGTTTCCCCAAACTACGTATAGATTTTCCAACGATTTGATTGCTACGCAGTATTCCGTTCGTACGGAGTAAATTGTGATCCGGTGCCTTCAAGTGAGCTTCAAAAAAGGTTTCCCTATTCCATCCTGAAGCTTTCAGCAAACACTCATCATAAAACACCTGATCGCAGACCGATGGATGTTCCCCATGATTTCAGGAGATGATGCGGGTGTCTTTTGGTCGGTCAATCCAATATTGTCCGGCTTCAATTCATACTTCTGATCAGACTCATATCTATGGATTCACATCCATTGATCATACTTGGAATGAATCAAATTCCAAGATTCAGATGTTGATACTACAATCGTAAAGACATGTCCCAAATAGGAAATGGGGCTTAGGGCTCTCGGATAGCCTAGATCCCGGCGTGCCTCAGGCAGCAATGCATGAAGCAGGGATCTTCCCGGAACCGGGGTGAGAATTAGCTGCAACGACATAGGTCAAAACCATGCAGATGCCTATGAACGTTGTTTCTACTTTGAGTCTACTCAATTTCTGCTCTTCTTCTTTATTCAAGCTACTCAAACTCATCTCACATACATTAATTACCAGGCCCATCACCTACCAATTCATACAATACACGCAGCAAACGCTCAGACCTACGAGTACTGTAACCACAGGCATTAATTTCCACTCGGCAGGGCCAGCTTCCATAGATCGTTCGATGGCCTCCATGTTGGCTGTACCCCAGAGACACGCGGCAACCGAACCGACTTCCCAAGCCCAATGTGGATAACAACGTGGTCCAACGTCAACGGAAATCGGAGGGAGAGTCTTCCGTCGCTGAAAATATTTTAATCGCAATAGAATTCAATTGTATTGCCCCCTATCTTCAGAATTTTAACCGAAATTGTTGTACGGACTTCAAGCTACAACTTGAAGTATAATTAGATACTCTTTTTCTCTTTCTTTTCACTTTGTCTTAACCTTTCTTCATATTCCTCATTGCCCAGTGTTTCTCTTTCATCAAACATCTACGAAAATGTCCGAGCAGATTCTCTCAGGAAAGACCTGCCTCATCACCGGTGGTGGCGGCGGCTTAGGCAAGGCAATCGCATCCCATTTCCTTGAAGCTGGCGCCAACGTGGTCATTTGCGATGTCAACGAAGAACGTCTACAAGCCACCTCGGCCGAGTTATCCCCCAAGGGACCCTTGAGAGCCATCAAGACCGACATCACCAAGACCAACGAGGTTGAGAGCCTATTCGAGACTATTATTGGCGAATTCGGCAAGGTCGATGTCCTCGTTAACAATGCCGGTATCATGGACCACTTCGATCCAATTGGCGATATGGACATGGAGCTTTGGGATCGCGTCATGGCAATCAACCTTACCGCGCCGGCATTGTTGAGTAAACTTGCCGTGCGCAATATGCTGGCACAGCCAAAGCCCGACGGCCGCATCATCAATATTGTTTCTGTTGCTGGCAAGGCTGGATGGGCCAGTGGTATGAATTATCTAACCCTCGTTCTTGTTTCTCGGCTAACTCTTCCAGGTGCTGCGTACACGGCTAGCAAACATGGTCTCGTCGGATTGACCAAGAATACTGCTGCTTACTACGGTAATATGGGAATTAAGTGCAATGCTCTTATGATGGGTGCTATGGAGACCAACATCGCCGATGCTTTCGGGTCTGGTTTCAATGCTGCGGGCATGGAGAAGATGAAGACAGTGCTGGAGGCAATCCAGGCGCCCTTTGTCGACATCAATGAAGTTGCCGGGTTCTGTGTAAACATGACTTACGGGAGAGGTGCTGGCCAGATCAACGGTGCTACCATTGCAATTGATAATGGCTG
The DNA here is from genome assembly GCA_911197225.1 of Penicillium salamii. Classification (NCBI taxonomy): domain Eukaryota; kingdom Fungi; phylum Ascomycota; class Eurotiomycetes; order Eurotiales; family Aspergillaceae; genus Penicillium; species Penicillium salamii. The sequence goes on from CAJVOY010000033.1 coordinate 346,242, forward strand.
GACTTCGGTGGTTGGATAATTTGCATTTCACATACTACTATTGAGTTCTGGTATGGACTCTCGATTTAATACACACTTTCTCTCTCTTTTGGTTGAGAGTTACATCTTATGCTTGTTCCAAACCAATATCCCCGGCAGCTTATCATGTAACCAACGGATTCGGCTGCGGTGGCGCCTGATCCCATTTCTCCACGCCATCGGGGATATCGATGATAGCCTCTTGACACCAGATATGGACCGCATTCCGCAGCATTTCCTTATTGAGGTCTTCCAAGCAGCCTCCCTTAACATTGGTGATTGCAGAAAAATGCGGCTGCTCTCCTTGTGCCGGCACGGCATCTTTGAAGCGATGGAAAAGACGGGCACCACAGCTCTTGCAAAATAGGCACTCCATTTCTCGGCCTTTGATCGTGACACGCGTATAGCTGCTTGCTAGACTGGATGATTCACCAGGGAGATCAAAGTATTGAAATGTGGCGGTGATGCCGAAAGCAGAGGAGCTTTGGTGCTGGCATTCTGTGCAATGGCAGATCCAGAGCTTGAGTGGTTTGTCTGTGGGTGTTTCGAATTGGATTTTTCCGCATTGGCAGCGAGCTTTCATTCCCATTGTTGCTGAGTTTGGTGGTGGGTGTCAGGTTGGTGAGGGGTAGATGGCGAATATGGGCTCGCAGGTGTAAATATCAGCACGCAGCAGGTAAGTGGCAATAGGAGACAACAGAAGTCGTAAAGCCCAAAGTGCCATGGCATGTTGGAACCGCCACAGAGCTTGAGTCCGACAAATGTTATCTTTCGTGGTTCATTCTCTGTGTACTTAAGTATACACCGTGTTGCAAATAAACCCTTTGTGGGCACTGCAATTGCGCTATAAGCATCCACTTTTTACTGTCAGTTTCTTCTCGGTTTCGTTGCACTGTGCGTGTCTCATATTTAATCGTCATCTGTGAATTTTCACCTCGAATTTTGTGGTTTGCAAAGATCGAACTATTCTCCATATAACCAAAGAGTCAAAACTCGGGCGTGAACTCGCAAAGCACACGAATACTATCTCGTCCCAGTCAGATGCTAACGATATTTTCCTTTCTCGAGTTATTCACTGTGGATTCGAGCGCTCTAGTCGCTGCGGCTGCGGCTGCTGCCGCTGTCGTTGTACTCTTCTCCACAATATCATCCGAGCGACGAACTCGCACATGCTGCATCACACAACCAAAAACCCAGAGCTCCAAACCTTTCAAATTAAAAGCTATCAGCTATGCTCAAATAACGCGTCTACACGCATTTAGTTCCCTACCACAACATCTTTTACATGACTTCGCAGCCATGCCTCTTCGAATTCAACCATGTCATTCCTGCGCCCTACGAAGCTCACTCCCTACCTGGGCAAGACGACCTCGGCAACAAATCTAACTAAATTGAATGCCCTGGCTCAGATGGGTGAAGGGCAGTGTGGGTGTCACGAAAAGTCAACCCCCTTCCAAAGTACGTGGTATCCAGCAGAGGATACAAGGTATGCTCACATAGTTTAATGCAGATCCCATCAAAACAAGCTCTACCAATTTAGAATCAGGACTTCGGACATTTTATTCTACCCCTTGATTGACAATCCGTGCCCAAGTATTGACTCGAATCCACGTCGCGGCGGGTTTCGAGCGTCGAACTATATTGGTCCGCGATGGGTGCCAGCACTACCAGCACAAGTACATTGTCTCCAGAAGCGGCGAAGAAACTTCAAGATGAAGATTCAGAGTTCCAAGGGACTCTCAATATCCCGTTCTCAATCTTCACATCGACATCCAAATATCTCATTACGATCATGGCCTCGGTCGCCAGTTTGATCTCGCCAATGTCCTCCAATATATACCTCACGGCTCTAAATCCCATCGCGGAGGATCTGCACGTTAGCGACTCGAAGGTCAATTTAACGATCACTACTTTTATGGTTTGTTGAAGAATCGAGCTATGTACTGCCATTACTTACAGGCGTTAGATCTTCCAGGGCATCTCACCCGTCTTCATTGCCACTTGCTCTGATGCCGTGGGCCGAAGACCGGCATTTTTGGTTTGCTTTGCGCTTTACATTGCGGCTAACATTGGACTGGCACTACAATCAAACTACGGCAGCTTAATTGGTCTACGCTGTCTCCAGAGCGCAGGGTCCTCGCCTACCATTGCATTGGCCAGTGCAGTGGCTGTCGATATAGCGGCTTCCAAGCAGAGGGGCTCCTTTTTAGGCGTGATGCTGGCCCTGCAGATCATTGGACCTACTGTGTAAGCATCGTTTGACCATCAAGTATGTTTTTACTAACGAGTTGGCAAATTTCCAGTGCCCCTGTTGCCGGGGGCTTATTGACCAGCCATCTAGGCTGGCACGCTATATTTTGGTTCCTTAGTATAGCAGCGGTTGTACTACTCATTCCAATGGTGCTTTTCTTTCCTGAGACTTCACGCAACGTTGTTCATGACGGATCTACGCCTCCGCCATGGTGGAATAGAAGTATTAAGCAGATGCTCTGTCGGAACCGGCACTGGAAATCGCCAGAGCTGTCCGTAAATAAAGAAACCCAGCTCAAAAACCCTCTACCCATCTTACGAGTCATTCTCACCGATCCGGAATCGCTAATGATTCTACTCATCATCGGCCAAAGCTACAGTGGCATTTACTCTCTCATGACAACCATCCCAAGTCTCATGTATAGCACCTACGGCTATAACAGTGAGCAGATAGGATATCTCTTCCTAGCCTGGAGCGCAGGAACAGTGATATCGACATTCACAACAGGCACATATTTAGACTGGGTATATCGGCGCGAGGCGCGAAGAATGAACCTCGACCCAGAAACAGACATGAAAGACTTCCCCGACTTCCCGATCGAGAAAGCCCGTCTCCAATTCGCCATTCCCGTCCTAGCAATCACCGGTGCAACAATTGTACGTCCGTCCCTTCTAGATTCTTGATCAATTTCTAATCATCCCAGATCACCTACGGCTGGCTCCTCGAATACAACTACCCAGTCGCATTCGTCTACTGCTTTGAACTCATCTTCGGCTTCTGGTCTTCCTCCGTCTGCCAGGTGGGTACGACATTACTCATGGACCTCCACCCAGGCTTCCCCGCCGCAGCGGGTGCAACAGTGAATCTCGTTCGGTGTCTGCTGGGCGCGGGTGTGACGGCGTGCGCACTCCCGCTCCTCCACAAGATCGGGAAAGGCTGGTTCCACACGTTCGCTGGCGCAGTGTGGGTTTGGTGTGGGATCCCGATGGTGTGGTGGGTCATTCGCAATGGGGTTCAATTGAGAAAGAGACGGGACTCGAAATCGGCTTGATATTTGTGTTCGTTTTTTTTCTGTACTCCGTATGCACCACTTGCTTGGTATGGATTGTTTAACTCAATGGTTACTCCAGGGCTCTTCCCGCTGCACTCTCCCGCCGCTAGGTCGCCTCGTTGGACCTCTTGGGCTCTTGAGCTAGCTGTCTTTTTTGTGGGTCGAGTGCATGGCTGTGCGCCCGGTCGTTTTCCGTGTAGGACTGTATAAATTGTACGGTGTACATGTGTCGGGCTAGATGAGCCGATGCGAGCATGCGATGCGTGTTCGAGGTGGACTGGCTTCCACAGTTGTCTGGAGCAGCGTTGGCGAATCCGACCTCGCAGGCTCGCTGTCAATAATCCCAGAAATGAGCCGTGATACTATAAGATTGCTGTTTGGGCTGTCGGGGTACGACACGTAGTTGGGAGTATCTGGAGAGTTGGCGACCCGCTTGCTGTGCTGGCTGTTCTGTAGGGGATGTAAGGAATACTCCGACGCGTTGCACTGAGATAGTTTCCGGGATGAAGCTGGGAATCGTTGTCCCACGTATTCTAAAATGAACTATGCCCTTCCGTTTCAGTCGCACAGCAGAAAGGTCCGAGGTGCATCAGTGTATGCAGGGGCAAGAGGCGCCGAAACCTACGGAGTAGACAGGCTCCATCCACGGGGACTAAATTACACATTGAATTGACGATTGGCATCATAGGAAATTCTCTCGATCGGCATAGTCAAAATCGCCACTTGTAACCCCCTTTTTTTAAAATCCCAATCCGCGTGGTCTCAGATGGGTTCTGAAGAGGATCGGCTCTACAAAGTACGCGATGATGAAACCACCTGGAGCCCATTCTGCAGCTAACCCAATAGGGAGTGCAGTTTATATTATATCTTACTGTTTTGAGATGGCGGATGTTCCTTTTTCTACATTTTTAATATGTAAACCTATATCTAGATTTATTTATTTTCACCCACCTGGGTTTGAAGCTCGCTGCCTGTGACTCCCTAATCTAATAGACCAGTCACGGCGGATGTCACTATGCACTTCCCCTCACAAGCTTCCCACAAAGAATTTGGTTCTAAAGATATCTCAATTCTGCAGCCTCCACTTGCCACCAACTACCGGGCTCGTGGAGCTTGGACCGAGACATGTAAGACCGTCACGGTGTATACTCACAGCCGGGAGGCAGAGAAAAAAAAGGCAGATCCCCTCTCCCAGCCAATAGGAAGCGGGGGTTCTCTCCCTCCAAGCGTGGTGATAGGTATCGGGTGATGCACACTCCCACCGCACCAGGCGATGGTTGGTCGACTACGAAAGACGTTCTGCTGCGTGAGTCAAGCGAATCAGACCTGACCTGACGCATGACGAAGATTCCAGATCTCCTGTGTAGAGTGTGATAGATGTGATATTAGGAACCTTGAGAGATTAGTGAACTCCTGTGCCTTGGAAGCCTCCAAGGCTTGGGTCACCCGGTAGTTGCGCGTGGGGAGAGGTACCTGGGTGAAAAGGGGTTTCACAGGTGCCTTCGAGGATCGGAGCTTTTAAAAGGCAGACAGTTTCCCTCGAGGGATCGATAAAGTGCTACTTAGTATTCATTCTACAGAGATACAGCTGCTCAAGTGCATAGGATATATGTTTTCCAATGCCAACGCCCTCTGGACCCACAACACCGGCACATCCGTCATATGGCCCCAACGGTATGAACTACTTTTTTTTTCCCTTTTCTTTTTCTTTGAATTCTTTTTTCTTTGCTTGAGGGAATTGTTACATCTGGTTGTGTCTAAAATGTATTGGGATTTTCTAATGTTGAACCCACCGAGATGCACTATGGAGCACTACGAGTACATATTGATCATCTCCCATACGCAATAGTGGAGTCCCCCGCAAGTGCTTAACACTAAGAGAAAAAAATTACCACAGATGGGAAACCAAGACTCCTTTTCCTTTTCCTTCTCTTCGTCGTCGCCCTCGTCCTCCTCTTCCTTCTACCCTTCCTCCCGCAGCAGTTCAATTTCCAGTGAGTGTGGCCCTGTTTAAGACTTTTTGAGACTTTTCAGACGATTTTGATGTCGGGTGTCTTTTCCCCTCCGTGATTATTGGCCTTTGCTCTCATTTGTCTATCCGAATCCGGTGACATAATTCGTCGGCTATCGCGATATTTAGCATTCCATAAACACGTGTGACATTCTCATTATACTAAATCGCAAATTACAGGCCTATCACCGGCCCCTCGTCGTCGCTCAGCATTCCAACCAAGAGACCATCTGGAGAGTCTGATCACCAAGCACGGTTACCCCACACCCGTCTCACTGTCATCCTTAAGGGATTTGACAGCCACCTCGTCTACTTATACTCCCCCTTCGCCGGGACCCATTCCGGACCTTGACTTTGATCCGCTTACTTTATCATCTCCCACGAGACCCATTCCAATCCCTAGACGACCAACATACGAAGACTTACCGGTCACACCGCTGACTGGTCGCTTCAATCACACCTATTTTGACGACTGGGAACGGGCATCTCAATCCGCCAAATCCCATTCTACTCCGGTCCACCGCCATCAATCTCGACATTTAAGAATGCGGTCCGACACTTCCCCTTACTGTTCCCCGGTTGCTTCCCCCATCATGTCTCCCCGTCGCTCCAACTCGCCCCAGCCCTCCCGCCGGTCTCAGCCTCAATCCAAGTCCAAGCCAACTCAAGGATTCCATTTGGGAAGCCTGCCAAGGTTCCACCCGGCAGTCTATCAACCTAACACCACCTCTCATTCCACTGGCTCTCAGCCACCCTCGCCCCGCCAATCCCGCCAATCCTCCTACCGCACATCCGGATCACGCGATATGATGTGGCAGTATCGCGAACTGATGGAGGCTTCGCACTCCGGTCCGGAGGCGCCTCGACTTGACCCACTTGTCAGTCCGGGCCCTGTCACCCCTCTGGCCCTTGAGGCGGGCGACTACCTGACCCATGGCTCGGTCAGCAATGCATCTGACCGGGTTCGTGATGTTCCTAAGCAGCACGCCCCGGAGATGGTTGAGAAACTTAAGGCTTATGAGGAAAAGGCTCGGCAGTACCGTAAAAATGCCAAGCGGTGAAGGATGTCTATCTGCATTAGACGCTTTTTCGCTTCTACCACCCTAAAGATTTTGGGAACTATTTCTTCCGTGTTCTTTTTGTTTGTTGATTTGACTGTTCATTTTCCCTTGGTGTTCGGGCATAAAATGAGCTGGCCCGAGACTGCTGACCACTGCTCAAGTGGTCCATTGGGGTTTTTCTTCTTGCGACTCTTTGCATTTCATTCTATCAAAGCATCAGAACCACTGTTCGATTCTGCATACGATATCATGTATCTAAATTATATACCCCACTCAATCCAGGTGTTTCTGGAACTTGGCATATCAAATGAGCCCAAGCACTATATCAGTACCCTTTTTCTTCATACTTCGTTATCCCACACCGCTGTAGATCGTTCATCCAGGTCATAACCAAATCTAGAAACAGCCAACTATATCCACGAACTAATCTCGGATCGCCCCATGTCGATCATTACAAGGATCAATTAAAAAAAAATGACATGCAGAACTCTACTCCGTACTCGTACCCCCGGATCCATTACCCCAGTCCTAAAAAGGCCCTAGTGAAAGCCACCCGTACACCTGAGGCACCACTTTCCGGAGGAACACCCACTCTCCCCGAACCGAATCTGCGGGCAAGACGATCATCTAAAACCGTCTTCAACTCTCAATTTCCCCCTCTACCCCATATCTTTCACCTATTTATAACGACGTGCCGCCCGACGCGACCCCGCGCCCGTCCTCATCGCCTACCCTCATCACATATCGCCACATCGCGCACGACCCTACACTTCGCGCGTGACGCAAACAAGGATCAGGGATTAAAAGAGGCAATACGATGGCGCAGGCGCCTTTGCCCATGGATAAGCCGCAAATCGCGGAGAGCGCGCTTGAAAAGTCTGGATCGTCGAAGTCGAATTATAAGGGTTTTGTGGCCGGTGTGTTTTCGGGTATTGCGAAGCTGAGTGGTATGTTGGTTTCTGTGTGGGTGCTATTTGAAGTTAATTGCTGATTGTGGTATTGTAGTTGGACATCCGTATGTGGAATCGTTTGCCTCTCTTTTTGCCTGTGCTGACAGTCCAGATTCGATACGATCAAAGTTCGCTTGCAGACAAGTAAAGATACACAATTCCGCGGACCATTGGACTGCACTTTGCAGACGTTACGGAATGAGGGATTGAGGGGATTCTATAAGGGTGCGACGCCACCGCTGGTCGGATGGATGATTATGGATTCTGTGTGAGTTGTTCTCGGCTTTGCTCTGCTCTACTCCGCGGGTTCTAACCGATACAGTATGCTGGGATCATTAACGCTATACCGCCGCCTACTCCTTGAGAATGTCTTCTCGCGACCCAGTATTCGCCAATATACGCCGTTCGGTGGACGCCAGGACCTGACGGTTCTTCCGAGCTTTGGTCACGGTATTGCGGGTATCATGGCGGGCACAACGGTCAGCTTCATTGCTGCCCCCGTTGAACACATCAAGGCTCGACTACAGGTCCAGTATGCAGCGGATAAGACCAAGCGCATGTACAGCGGGCCTATTGATTGCCTGGTCAAGATGGTATGTGCAATATCATGCCGGGAGAGTAATGTACTAACCTATCGCAGCTCCGCTCGCATGGCATTGCAGGTGTTTACCGTGGACTTTGGGCCACTGTCTTTTTCCGATCCTTCTTTTTCTTCTGGTGGAGCTCCTACGATGTTCTTACTCGAGTCTTCAAAGAGAAGACAAGCATGTCTGCTCCCGCCATTAACTTCTGGGCTGGCGGCATCTCCGCACAGTGCTTCTGGCTCACTTCTTACCCCTCAGACGTTGTAAAGCAGCGTCTGATGACGGATCCCATGGGTGGATCACTGAACGACGGCCAACGACAGTTCCGCGGCTGGAAAGACGCCGCGGTTGCCGTCTGGCGTGAACGCGGGCTCAAGGGATACTGGCGCGGCTTTGTGCCCTGCTTCTTGAGGGCATTCCCGGCGAATGCGATGGCTCTTGTTGCCTTTGAGGGTGTGATGCGCTCCCTACCCTAGCCTAATGTATATAAACGAACACACCGAACACATAGAATCTGACGACCATCCCCACATCTATTGCAAGATCTCGGGAACCCGTCTCCAGGAATGCCGCATTCGGCGACAACACTCGGCCCCTCGACTGTCCCGATAACACGGGATGTGAGCTCCGACGGATGGCGATCTGTAATTGGATCATTGAATTTATAGATCATGAATCTTTGCTGACTCCGTGAAGTGACACTCATTCCGGATCAAACATTAAAGAATAAAAAGACCGGTTCTTCAATTATGCTATTCCCACCCCTCTCTTACTAAAACAGAGAACATCTGAGACATCGAGGCAAGGACCACTAGATCTGCCTAAGGCACACACCCACATCTCACCCATTCCATCAACTCCGCGATATCTCCAACATCGATCTAATTCATCGGCCATGGCCGTTGCCCGCTCAATGCGCCGCACGAGCCCAACCACCATTTTGCTAGCCGCTATCTTGGCGTTTGGCTTTATCTGTTTCATGCTCACCCCCTCATCCCCCGCAACTCCCGAACCCGCGACATCGCAACAACGTCAAGAGGATGCAGCCGAGCACCCTCTCTCCCCTCCTACCAAACCCTTCTTCAAATCCCAGCCTATCCGACCAGATGGACACAAGGCCGCACCCCCCGTCGTCCACTATGACCTCAACGCCTTAACCAGCACCTCCAACTCGGCCTCAAATGGCGAGCGCCTACTTATCCTCACTCCGCTGGCGCGCTTCTACACGGAATACTGGGACAATTTGGAAAAGCTGAGCTATCCGCACGAGCTCATTTCGCTGGGTTTCATCGCTCCCAAAACACCGGATGGAAATGCTGCGGTTGCGAAGCTCGAAAAAGCAATTGCCAAGACACAGTCTGGTCCGATTGATAACCGGTTCGCCAGTATCAGTATCCTGCGCCAAGACTTCGAGCCTCCATTGGCGTCGCAAGAGGAAAAAGTCCGACATTCGATGTCCGCTCAGAAAGAGCGTCGCGAATCAATGAGTCGTGCGAGGAATAGTCTTGTCTTCACAACTCTCGGTCCGGATACTTCTTGGGTACTTTGGTTGGATAGCGATGTTGTTGAGACGCCCAAGACGCTGATTCAGGATCTTACGGGGTATGATCAGCCTGTTATTGTGCCGAATTGTTTCCAGCGCTACTACGATACTACGAAACGGAGGTGGGATGTCAGACCTTATGATTTCAATTCTTGGATTGATAGCCAGACGGCGCAGAATATGGCTGCTACCATGGGGCCTGATGAGATTCTGCTGGAGGGATATGCGGAGATGCCGACTTATCGCACGCTCATGGCTTATTTGCCTGATATGAAGAATCTTGATACGAGGAAAATGGTTGCTTTGGATGGCGTGGGAGGAACGGCCTTGATGGTCAAGGCAGATGTGCATCGCGATGGTGCCATGTTTCCTGCCTTTCCATTCTTCCACCTTGTTGAGACAGAGGGCTTTGCCAAAATGGCGAAGAGGTTAGGATACGAGGTCATTGGTGTTCCAGATTACTTCGTACGTATCCTTTACTCGACGATCTGGCCTCGAATTTTGCTAATGTGTGTCAGGTATATCACTATAATGAGTAGGCTTCTCGCAAGCTTGCGTTTTCGCGTTGCCGGCTTTTGATCTTCACCGGGAAACTTTCTTCAACATTTGCAGCGTCATCATGGGCCTTGTTTCATACGTGCTTAGTGTTTATTTCTTAATTTGCCATTGCATTGGTTGTTTGTCTTACCATGAACATGGACTTGGTTATCATTTTCGAGGGGAGTTAACCTAGGGGCGTTGCTGTGTGGTTCTTGTGCATTTATTTTGGGCTAATTTGGCCGACTGTCATCTCAAATGAAATGCTATTTATCCGCTTGATGAAATCCTTGGGCATTATCAACGAAACAATCGTACAGTCTGTCAGTATCACCATTTTATCAACAGAAGTTGGGTGAGTGTCTTCGCGGCTCGATAAATGAGCCAGTGCAATTGCTGGAAAATATTGTAACACTAGCTCGCACGATCTGATAAATCTAGTGCCAAGAGATTCTATCGGTCATTAGCGCGGTGCAATCAATGTGGGGACTTGAAATACTCACGCAAGCATAATTCCAGCACCAAGAGCAACAGCCAAGAATTGGACGATTGTCTTACGGATCTCTAGGCCCTTGTCCTTGCCAGTCTCCAGTAGTTCGGGAATCACAGCCACAGTTCCAACATACAAGAAGGTACCTGCTGTGAATGGGAGAAGCATGTCACCCCAAGTAAGACTGGTTCCCCACAGTCCAACGGGCTCGATGTCATCCAACATTGTACCATTACCACCAAGCTCTTGGACTGCGATGCCAATGATGGTTCCCAAGAATGCACCAATGGCAGTGACAAACTGGGCACCCATGGCCTTGCGCTTTGAAAAGCCAGACTGAATGAGCAGAGCGAAGTCGCCGACCTCGTGGGGGATCTCATGGAAGAAAACAGCCACGGTGGTCGTGGCGCCGATAGTAGGGGAAGCATAGAAGGAAGAAGACAGTGCCAGACCATCAGTGATGTTATGCGTGAAGTCCGCAATAAGATTCAAGTAACCACCAAGCTTAGCACTGGGGTTAATCTCCTTCTCTGGGACAGCTACCGGAGTGGAAGCTTCCTTGGTAGGCTTGCGCTGCTTGAGCTCGCCAGACTTGCTGGTCTCGGCCCCAGATGCGACTGCAGCGATGGACTCGGCGTGCGCGTGGTGGGAGTGATCGTGGCCGCCTTCGCCGCCGGTTGCAATGCGCAGGATCTTGTCCATTGCTACGAAGGTGAAGAAGCCAACCATGATACCTAGGCCGAGGAGGAGGTTCTTGTTGGGCTCGACCATCACGAAGCTCACATGGTCGGGTGAGTCTTCACCGACGAAGATCTCAGGGAGGAGGTGGAAGAGGGTGTCACCTAGCAAACCGCCAACGGCGAAGGCCACCATCACCGATAGCGAAGAGGGGTCAATGTTGGGCGGGCATAGTGCCAAGAGGAAGTCTGAAGAGGTAAGCATGGCACACAGTATTCAAATGCGGATTTTGAAAGAGCTTACTGGGAGGGCCGGAGATGTACAATGTTGCCAGTAGCGCGTTCACGGCGGGACTGCTTGGGAAGAGAATGGCGAATATCTTAGCTGTTAAGCTAGCAGTCTCGGGCTGGTTGGCACGCTTGTGTTCATTGAGAGACTCGACCACTGGGCAGCTCTGTGATATGTCAACTTTGGTGTAGGACAAGTACATCGTATACTATTTTACCTGCAATTGGTCCTCGATCTGGCCGACGGAGAGATGTCCGTGGCCACCATGAGCTGCTGCTAGACCAGAGAACAATAGACAACCTGCAACGAGGGCAAGGCCTGTTTTGCGGGAAGGAAAGAAGCGGGAAGCCATTGCGAACGAATTCCCCAAAGGTATGTCGAAGTGACAGGGGAATAAGGCCCCCAGATGTACAGCCGCTTTATCGCGGTCAGACCACTTGTTTATCGCGGGACCCTGAACAAACATGCCAAGACATGCAAACTCAGAAAAAAAGTTTCGATAACGCTTTTATCATCGCCGACGAGCAACTTTTTAACCATATTCGCATTCCACATACACAATGGGTAAAGTTCTGCAGAAAAAGAAGGCCCGTTCCGGTCGCTCCACGGCTCGCGCCAAGGACAACCGTCTCAAGAGCGGCCACAAGAAGATCAATGTCCTGGGTAATCAGATCATCGCCGACAACTGGTATGTGTTTTGCCTCTATGTGTAACATTCGAGATCTAACAATCCAAAGGGATCGCAACCTGACTCTAACCCAAAACTACCAACGCCTGGGTCTGATGCACAAGCTGAACGCACCATCCGGAGGTCGTGAACGCCTCCCCGCAAAGGACGAACAATTCCCCGAGAACAAGAACTCCCTCCACATTCGCGGTAGTGCTAAAGCCGACGCTGCCAAGCTTGATCTGGGCTCAACCCGTGTCGAGCGTGATCCCGAGACCGGTGCGATTCTTCGTGTTATCCACGATGACGACGACGACAGCATCGAAGTTGCTGGACGTCGCCTCTCCCGCAAAAACCCCCTCAACGACCCTTTGAATGCCCTTGAGTCCGGCGAAGTCGAGAGCAATCCGCTTGCAGACTCAATCATTGTCCAGCAACTTGAACGCCAGGCTGATCAGGAAGGAAAGACGGTTCGGGCTAAGAAGCCTCGGTTCCAGAGTACCCGTGAGGGCGAGTGGGCTCAGCGTCTGATTGAGAAGCACGGTGAAGATTTCACAGCCATGGCCCGTGACCGCAAGTTGAACCCGATGCAGCAGAGTGTCGGTGACTTGCGGAGGAGAATCAACAAGTGGAAGAAGAGTCAGTAGTGTGTTCATTGCGCATTTGGTTGGGCGAGTCTGGCGTTCTTTTTTCCCCCAGGTTTTCAAAAGTACTTATCTACCATGCTATGCATAACCCAAGTAGTAAATATATGGGCAGCAAATAGCTGCCTGGAATTCATTATCTCATGTTTGATCCTATTTCGTCCGGCTGCTAAGTGTCGAGTATGTAACAGACCCTGCCCCTGCCGGTGGAAGGCTGACTCGTTGCACAACCCGCACCCATCGTCGACGTCTCCATTCTCCCACCCCATGAGAAGCTGTGCCTTCTTCCCAATCTCGGAGCTTGGGTGTATCGTCCTCCTTCGCTTTGCCTTTCTCCTGTGGGGTTGGTGTATCCGGCGGCAAGTCACCATAGGCTAATGACATCTCTTCGTCATCCTCCGCGGAGTGATTGGGTGGTAGATCCCATACCCAGCCACCGACCTCGCCAACAATAGCATTGCCTTCGGCTGTCACACCTGGAACCTCGAAACCAACTCGAGTAATCATACGCTCCACTACCCATTCCCGACAGTCTAGGTCGAGCTCCCACTTCTTGCTCTTCCAGGCCCAACCAGGCGGGGCTCGCACGTCTTCAAAGAACCGACATCCCCGTGGTCGGTCTCCGGCAATGCGAGATGGTGATAGTGGATCATAGGGCGCATGGCTGAAGAGGAAGCTCTCCCAGCCAGACTCGGAAGTTCCCGCGGCACGGTGCTGCACCTCGAATATCTCCACTTCCCTTTCTTCAGGGTATGTATCTAATGAGATGTCCGCCAGCTTTTCCATTGCCGACATTGCTTCCGTAGGATCTGAGGGTACTGATGAAGCAAACCCATCCTTGTTTTCGTCGTCGAAATCCATATCTCCGGATTCCCCGGCCATGTCCTGCATCATAGCCCCGACAAACTGCCCCACGGTGGGGTGAATTGATAAGATCGCTGCATTTCCACCAAGAAGCATCACGAGCTTCAAAGGCACGAGGTGTGCGCCCACAAACAATACCACAATGGCTACAGTGCAGCCCAAAAACAATGTTGACGAGAGCTTCTCGTTAGAGAAGTTAGTCAAAGGCGCAATCACATTGATGACAGCATCATGAACATCCGAGAAATCAGCCATGCAGTTCTGCAGGTCTCTCAAATTCCGAAGGAAGTCCTTAGACGTCTCCGGCGCAGGCTTGATCGTTGTGGCCGGCGCCAGCGCCGGTCCATCGTAAGAATAGTAAGGAGTAGTACTAGAAGTGGACGTGTTGGGTGGTGGGGGGTGACGAGTCACAAATGCTGGCACCATGATAAAGAGCAAAAGCACCACCAAAGGAAGGACCAGCAGAAGATGAGGCTCCAAGCAAATGAAAGAGTAAACAAAAAGGAGCGATATGGTGTGAGATGGTGTATCCCAAGTGAGGAGTCGCTCCACACGATCCTGGAATAAGAATACCACTCCGATTCTACAGCAGTGCTTAGTTTCGGCGGATATAGATGAGTGTCTCGGTCATACCTTGCATTGAAGCGACGGAAGTTGTTACCCATCACCGGCAGACTGAACGCTGGTTTTGTCGGAGAGGCGGGAGCCTTGTCCGATGATTCACTTTCATCCTCATTGTCTCCGGGGATGACTTGTTGAATCAGTCTGTAGATGATCAGCTGGTGTGCTCTGTGGTGAGAGGGGAATCCCAAGCATACTTAGTCAATAGGCGGTCCTGCAGGGAGTGCTTGGTTCCAGAGGATGATCTGGAATGTAGACTGTCTGGCGAGCCCGATCTCTTCTTCCCAGGCTTAGGCTCTTCACCTAGGGCCTCTGTAAATCCATCCATGATGTCTAGACATCCATAAAAGGGTAAAGAGCAAATCCGCGGCTATATATCCACGAGACCGAAAGCACATGCTCAGCTGACATAATTGATTACCGTACTTTGTACGTTACTGTTTGCATCAGGGGTCCCTCGAAAGATTGGATAGTTCCAATTTGAAGTGCTTGTCTATTACTCTTTTGGCCTCTTTTCGTTTCTTTTCTTTTTCCTCTTTTTCTTTAATGCTCTGATCATCGATCGTTTGTTGTTGTTTTGAGCTATAAGAACCCCTCCAATTGCCTCTTTTTTTCTTATTTACCGCCTTGAAACCTGGGCAACCCTCGCAGCTCCAGATTTATCAAAGAGACCCCCCGGCCCTCTTTCACCCCTCGCAATGGCACGGTAGTGGTTTGACAAGAGTCGCGCGACGGTGCTCAAAGTGTCTTTTGTTGAGGCCTCGCACTTCTCCTGAATGTAATTGCGATCGGTCAACCTGGCACGGTCCAGTCCTCTCCTTTTTCTCCGACGAGTTTACGACTTCTTTGCTCTCTAAGACGTTTCGACTGAATAATGCCGACAATTCCTCCGCAAACCCCCGGGAGAGGTCAGGTGCGAACTGACAATTCACGAGCATCCAATCTCTCCAACGATTCGGGCTCGGGAGGTAAGTCAAGAGAGACCGTCGGGAAGGTGCAGCGAGACATGCTGACACGCTCTGAACAGCAGAAACCCCAGCCCGCAGGCGCCTACAAAAATCAGCCTCGACTAATTTTCCCTCGAATACTTCCAACTATGAATCCTCTTATGGGGTGGCCGGGCCGCGTGCAGGTGGGATGAATAGGAGAAGAATGTCAATTCGGGATCAGAAGGTGCCTCAAGGCCCGCGGCCCCAAGATGCATCACGATGGAAGTAAGTTTGAAAGCTAGCCTCTCCTTTTGTGCAGTACCTAGGGCTAACCGATCGATTAGCAAACCTGGCCCGTATATCCATTCTGGAAATTCATCCGTTGATTCTACCCTCGACTCAAGCAAAAACTTCAACCTTCGGTCTACGAGTGTGGGGAACCTGGCCAAGGCCGACCCCAATTCAGCAGAGAACGGCGATTTCCTTGCGCCAGTCAACTTCGACGACTTCCATAACAGCATCATGGGCGAGCCTAGCTTGAACCACTTCCCTATGCCCGGGAACAGTTACGCGGGGGAGAATCGCGAAGCAGGTCCGACCAATCCCTGGGAAACGCACAACTACGAGCACAATGCCCCGGAGCGTACGCGGGGTCCTCCTTCGGCTCGCCGAAAAAGTGAGGTGCAGCGTCCGAACGGTCAACCTGCCGGTGCAGGGCTCACGGCATCATCTGCCAACACCCGTGCCCGTCGCCAGAGCCTAGCTCAACCGGCAGCTGGGAACACTGCTTCGAGAGGCTCTCGGAAATCAATCAGCTCTGGGGCTTTTGCGCCTACGAATGCTTCGGCCAGGCGTGCAAGTCTGAGTGCCCGTAAATTTAGCACGGACACCACTCAGGCAAGCACTGCTTTCCTCCGCCCCAGAACCCAAGACTCTGAAACCAAAGTTCCTGCTGCCGTTCGAAACCTCAAGGCCAAATCGTTCCAGCCTAGTCCACGAGATGCTCCCGGTCCTTTTTTGACCGCGACAGCTCCCGCTGACCACTCGCGATCGTCGTCGACCAATGCTGTGCGAACACCGGTGAAGAACCCCGCGGGTGCCGCGGCGACCCCTTGCTCATCCTCAAAACGCGCCTCTGTCATGCCACCGCACGCGACTGGACTGGGTGCTAGAACTATCAGTCCTACCGATGCACGACGAATGAAGCGAATGTCCATTGCTCCGACTGCGCCTCCAATGCCACATACACCTCCAACCCAAACAGAACCTCTTCCAATGCGTCCTCTTTCTTCGACTCAATCTCCCTCTCAAATCCCAAGGAAGAGCGTCACACCCTCCTCAAATCGCACCACACCCGACCCCAATCGCAAATCCTACAGTTCAGGTCTGTCTGTTTCTTCGAGCACTAGTTATAACTCAGCACGCAATTCTGGAAGTTCGCTCCAGAATCGTCTCTCTCAGAACCTGTCCTCTTCCCGGTTACCAACACCAAAACCGAGGACGGAGCAAACGAATCCCAACGGAGAAGAAGTACCACCAGTTCCAGCAATCCCTAAAGCTTATGAGTCACCTAAGGGTGAACTGGATGCACCTGTGTTCCCTGCGCCCAGAAAATCGAGCATTCCCCTCGACATTGGTCTTTTGAACATCAAAGACTCGGGCTCCACCCAGCAAACAGCTAGTACAGGTCCCGTCGAGAATGCCGAGCCTACAGACACTGTCAACACGCCTGATGTACGAACACGTACTTCCACGGTCTTAGGGGGGCGCAAGGGCTTGCAGCCATTGAAGCTGCCCCCACTAAACCTGTTGCCTCTGGGAACCCCTATGGCGGCTAAGATCGATGCACTCAAAGACAGGGACGAAGAGCGCGATGCCCACACACCGTCTAACCAGGTCCTTTCAAAAACACCCGGGACCCCGATGACAGCATCCAAAGCGAGTTTCTGGTATCATGACGAGGATGAAAAACTGCCCCACACTCAAGCTCGGAGCAGCACCTCGCACTTTGCTGTCAGTTCCTCAACTGCCGCAGTGCGCGCTTCGAGTAGCACGAGCGCTTTTGAATCTTTCGAGACTCCCGGCTCCTCGGCTCGCAACATTTCTCCCTATGCTTCATACACATTGCCCAAGAGCGGTACCGAGCTGAACCATCTCCGTCATCAAGTCAGCGCGGATTACTCCAACCGAAACCAGCCGCATAAGTTGACGGGGCCCCGACCACAGACCCAGAGTGCTGTCTTCACGCCTGCTCCAGAACGACTCAGTCAAATATCCACGCCTTCCGAGCCCGAGAGTGTCACCGCGTCAAGCTCCTCGCTGCGCGACCGCCTCAAAGTTGCGCGTCTTCGCAGTAACTCGAAAGCACAGAAAGCTGATGCCGATACTGATACTGATCCAGCCAAGTTCAACCACATGCCACCACCTAAGCTGCCAGCATCTGCAACGTGGAACAACCTATCCTCAGTCAGCTCAACAAGTCCGAATCCTAAGCCGTCCTATCTCAACCCTCGTCGACAATCATCTGTTTCAAGCGCAATCAATCCAGCGGCCCGCAAACCAAGCGTCAGCAGCGACAGGAGTCTCGCCCTGGAGCCAACTCCTTCCCACGAGTCAGGTGAAAGTGATCGTTCAAGACGCGTGCATAGCTCTTACATCTCTCCTGTCCACAAAATGATCAACAATGCTAGATCTAGCGCCGCGGCTGCCCCACGGTCTACTGATGGTGAAGTCGACACAGATGTGATCATTGCAGACGAAGAGATGAAACGACTTGGATCTAAGCGGAAAGACTTTGAAAAGGCAGCCAGGGTGCTCGATGATTTACGGCGCAAGGCTGGGCCCAAGGACCGTGTCAGTCCCGCTCAGGCGTTGAAAATGGCGACTCTCAACATCTTCGAACGGGGTGAGATTATCGATTATCGGGATATCTTCTTCTGCGGTACCCAAACTGCCAAGAAGCATGTCGGAGACCTTCATTCCGGTGCCGCAAACTTCGGATATGACGATGACCGCGGTGATTACAACATCGTGGTTGGCGATCATCTTGCCTACCGGTATGAGGTTGTTGACGTCCTGGGCAAGGGAAGTTTCGGACAAGTCGTGCGATGTGTTGACCACAAAACGGGCGTCTTGGTTGCTATCAAGATCATCCGTAATAAGAAGCGATTCCATCAGCAGGCTCTCATTGAGGTCAATCTTCTCCAGAAGCTCAAGGAGTGGGACCCTCATGGCAAGCACAGCGTGGTCAACTTTACCCAAAGCTTCTACTTCCGAGGCCATCTGTGTATTTCAACCGAACTGCTTGGCATGAACCTTTATGAGTTCATCAAGGCGCATGAGTTCCGGGGTTTCTCGCTGAAGCTGATTCGTGTGTTCACGAAGCAGATGTTGAGCAGTTTGGTGTTGCTACACGCCAAGAAGGTGATCCATTGTGACTTGAAGCCCGAGAATATCCTGCTGGTTCACCCCTTGAACTCCGAGATTCGTGTCATTGATTTCGGTTCGAGTTGCTTCGAAAATGAAAAGGTCTACACCTACATCCAGAGTCGTTTCTACCGCTCACCGGAGGTGATTCTGGGAATGTCATACGGCATGCCGATTGACATGTGGAGTTTAGGCTGCATTTTAGCTGAACTATTTACTGGCTATCCCATCTTCCCTGGAGAGAACGAACAGGAACAACTTGCCTGCATCATGGAAGTATTTGGTCCTCCGGAAAAACATTTGATTGAAAAGAGTTCTCGCAAGAAGCTGTTCTTCGATTCTCTGGGCAAGCCTCGCTTGACTGTCTCATCCAAGGGTCGTCGACGTCGCCCAAGCTCCAAGGAACTCCGCCAGGCCCTGAAGTGCGACGACGAGGCCTTCCTCGATTTCATCTCCCGCTGCCTCCGATGGGATCCTGCCCGTCGAATCTCTCCCCACGATGCGCTGAAGCACGAGTTCCTTACCGGCATCAAGGCCCCTCGGCCCAGGATACATGGAACCAACTCACCCTCCAAGCGGGGCGCATCTTCTTCGTCCCGTCCGCTCCCCGATCCTCCGGGTGCTACCCTCAAGAGTGGGTTCTCCCGCCGCGATATCTCAGGCCATTCTCCGGTCAAGAGTGGGAAACGCCACTCGACCGTCAATGGCCCCCCG
This sequence comes from Penicillium salamii, assembly GCA_911197225.1. Classification (NCBI taxonomy): domain Eukaryota; kingdom Fungi; phylum Ascomycota; class Eurotiomycetes; order Eurotiales; family Aspergillaceae; genus Penicillium; species Penicillium salamii. The sequence continues at coordinate 365,569 of CAJVOY010000033.1, forward strand.
TCCAGCCCTGGCAAGCGAGGCTCTAGTAACACCACCAGCTCGGGCTCGGCTCTCCCTCGCGTCTCAGCACGGAGTATCAGCGGGAAGCCGGACCTCGCTACCGCGGCGGCCGCGACAAGCCTGGTGAGTTAGGCCGGCCCAGGGCTACAGAGAATCGGAAGCTGACCCGCCGACAGAAGAAATGATCTCTTTGCATGTGTTCCGAACGTCCTGTAATAATAACCCTGATTGCTTCTGCTTTTCCCCTTTTCTGTTTCTAATTTTCTTGCATTGGGTCGGTTGTCATGTCAGCATTTTGCTCAGATGCATTCATGTTATACCCCCCATCCTTTTTTTTCGTTATTTGCATTGCGCCTACGACTGAAAGTCCGATCGCCTATACCTCATTGCTGATGCATTTCCCTTCGTTTTATACTTGATGACCCAGGGCAATCCCTTGTACATTGTTATCTGCATTTCTAAGAGTCCACGATGAGTGTTCGCGTGTAGAGCGATTTGACGTGTCTAGTTTTATATTGAATTAATGACTATCGATGAGAACTGCCATTGTAACCAGTAGAAAAACATATTTCATATTCAATTGTCTCTACTCCATAGTTAATTGCTCAATTGACAAGTTGAAGTCTCGACCCGCGGCATGCGCAATCGGGCTACTTGGCCTCATCTTATCTTATTTACTCCACTCCCTCTCCAACCACTTCTTCCGTCAATGGTTCAACGATGAATGGCTTCGAAAAACAAAGCCTGGACGAGGACGCCTTTGGCGACAAGGCCCTAGCAGGCCTCAAAACCTTCGACGCCTTCCGTAAGTCTTCAATTACCTCCAATACTCTCTCTCTCTCTCTCTCTCTCTCTCTCTGACCCGTCACAGCCAAAACAAAAGCCTCCTATACGACCCCAACCCGCACCGGCGGCCAATGGACCGTCCTCATTCTGTGCATCTGCACCTTCTTCAGCTACAGCGAATTGAAAACATGGTGGCGCGGCACGGAAAACTACCACTTCAGCGTTGAAAAGGGCGTCTCGCACGACCTCCAACTAAACCTCGACATCGTCGTCGACATGCCCTGCGACCACCTGCGCGTCAACATCCAAGACGCAGCAGGCGACCGCATCCTCGCTGGCGAACTCCTCAAACGCGAAAACACAAATTGGTTACTGTGGATGCAGCAGCGCAACTACGAATCTCACAATGCACACGAGTACCAGACGCTGTCTCATGAGGGCGCTGACAGACTTGAGGAGCAAGAGGCTGATTCTCATGCTGGTCATGTCCTCGGTGAAGTGCGCCATAATCCGCGCAAGAAGTTCCCAAAGGGTCCGAGGATGCGAAGGGGCGATAAGCAAGATGCTTGTCGCATTTATGGTAGTTTGGAGGGAAATAAGGTGCAAGGTGATTTCCATATCACGGCACGAGGTCATGGATATCATGAGAACGCGCCGCATCTGGATCATGGCTGTATGTATTTTCTTTTTGTGGTTTTTGGTTTGTTATTTTTGCTGATTCCTCCATTCCAGCATTCAACTTCTCCCACATGATCACGGAGCTCTCTTTCGGTCCTCATTATCCGAATCTGATGAATCCACTCGACAAGACTATTGCCGAAAGTGATGCGCACTACTACAAGTTCCAGTACTTCCTCTCTGTCGTGCCGACGATATACAGTCGTGGCAAGGGCGCACTAGAGGCTTATGCGCGTGCCCCTGAAAAGCGCGGCCGCAACACCGTCTTCACAAACCAATATGCGGCAACTAGTCAGTCCGGAGCGCTTCCGGAATCACCTATGCTTACTCCGGGGATTTTCTTCAAGTATAACATTGAGCCAATCCTGCTGTTGGTTAGTGAAGAGAGGGCTGGATTCTTATCCCTCCTTATCCGGGTTATCAATACGGTTTCCGGTGTCCTTGTTACTGGTGGATGGCTATTCCAGATTACTTCTTGGGTTGGGGATGTTTGGGGACGGAGGAAGAATCGGTCCTCGGAGGGTTATCTGACGGGCAAATCTGCGGAGTAGCGAGTGGCATTGAAAATTGCGTTTGATCTTTGTTTTTTGCTTTCTTCCATATGCATCTAGTCTGCTCTACAGTCTATACAGTTCAGGAGTTCATGTTAGGAGTTCATACGTTTCATTGGTCTAAAACGACCTGGTATATAATAAGACATGTCGCATAGGACGATTAGACTTCGAAGATCTCACCCATGCCTACGCCTGCGCCCTCTGCGCCAGCACGGCTATCAACCAGATCTAACCGCCAGCCATTCCAGTCGCGAAGCTTGCTCTTGATATCGCGCATCCAAGCGACACGTTTCCTCCCTTCTTCTTCGGCCTGCGCAATCGCAAACGCATTCTCGTCAAACTCGTCATCAAAGTTCTCTTCGGACACAAGCTCCAAACTACCAGGGTGAGGCGGGTTGGACGACGAGGCGGCCCGGTTCCCACCAGCTCCCGTGAACGCAGCAAATCCACTGGACAGGACGGTAGAGAAAGACGAGTGTTGTTGCTGGCCCATGCTGCGGCGACGGGCGTGGTCAGGCCTTCCACCAACGAGATCAACGTCGTCAAATGCATTCGCATCTCCGGCAGGGCTAGGTCCGTCATCCGGGTAGTATTCTAGCTCTTGACGCTTCTCTTGCCAGACTCCACGGCGCAGGTCAAAGACTTCACCTTCCAGTTCGCGGATGCGGCGCTCGAGTCGCTGCCGCTCTTCGTCTTCGAGTTCATCTAGGGCGTCGTCGTCGGCCCCACCGCTGGCTTGGCGCGTGCGGATGCGATCGCTCTCCTCGCGGAGACGGAGGTTCTCATTTTCAATGCTGGCGATCTTCTTGCGCATGACGGTGATTTCTTTATCGGCTTTTTCACTTTCGCGCAGTCGGGTCTGGTGTCGGGCTTCGGTCTCCTTGTGGAGATTGCCGATGGCTTGAAGTTTCTTGTCCAGGCTCTCCAGTTTCTTCTCTGATTCGACCTTGTCGTTCTTATGTTCCTCAATCTCCTGTTGGAGTGACTTTATCTGCGCCTCAGTGGATGTCTTGTCAACATCTTCTTTGGCTGCCTTTTCCGATGCACTGGTCAAGGCGGCCTTGGTCTCGGCCAATTCACGCTGGGAGCTTTCGAACTCAGCTTGGCTCTTGGAGGCCTTCTCTTCGAGCGCTGCGACCTGAGATTCGTGCGCATCGTTGGAGGATGTCTGGGAAGTGACTTGTGCGCGCAAGTTTGAGATCTCCAACTCCATGGATTCAATGGTAGCCGATTTAGACTCGAGCTGACGAACCAGGTCAGCAGGAGGTGACTCTGTGTTGCTGACAGTACGATGTGATCGCGTTTGTAGCTGTGAATTCTGTCTCTGGAGGGAAGCAATCTCCTCTTTCTGTAATGTGGTCAGCATAATTGCAGAGCTTCAAGTGTCCAACAGATACACACCAAAGACTCAATACTTGCTACCTGTTCTTCAGCCTTCTTCAACTGCTCCCTCAGCTCTGCGCCATCAACGCTTGCCTCGCGCAGATCCTCCACCTGCTCTTCGGTCTTGCGCCAGCGTGTCGTGGCGTCCGACAAATCCTTCTCCAGTCGCTTATTCTCCTTCTCGAGCTCCTCGATCTTCGTAGACTGTTTGCGGAACACTTCATGGACAGACTCCCCGTCACCGGTCAGGGGCGGTAATGATTGTGCGGGGGACTTGAGAGCGGAGGATGGAGAGGGGGAGACACTGCCTTGAGAAACGGATGTTTTGCGGAAAGACGATGACCGCATCTTGGACTGGATCGATAGAGATGGCTGGCGCGCATGATTGGCGCGGGGCGTATCGAGCATCGGCAGTGGCTCGGCGTCCGGGCCAGGAGATGTAGGTGCTGGTGGCATCGGCTCAACTGGAGACTCAACTGGCGCATCTTCGGTCTGTGGGGGTGATTGCTCCTCTGAGGCCACTGGCGGGGAGGTAGCGGGCTCCGGTTCGGCGGGTTCATCTTGCTCAGCTTCCGCGGGGGCGTCTGTCTGTTGTGTTTCTGCAGGGGCTTCGTTGGTGGGTTCAGCCTCTGTTGGTGCATCTGGTGATGCATCTGCTGTTTCCGTCGGGTCTTCTTTGGGTGTATCCGCTCCAGCGGCGGGAGTCTTCTTCGCTTTCTTCTTCTTCTGAAGTTGGGCCACCTGCGAAGCAACGTGTTAGGCACAACATTCACCACACCACGCAATCGCTGGGGGTGATTACTCTTTTCTTGGCCGCGGCCAGCTTCTCTGCTTTGATGCGCTCCTCGTCGTCAGCCATATTCGAGTGTTGATGTGAAATGGATAAGATGGGGTGGAAGGGAGACCTCGGGAGAACACAACAGCTTTCCCCAATGCACGGACCACATATCTCTCTACATCAGACTCTACAGGGCATCTAAGTCGTGTACTCCGTATAGTTATGATATTTATTGCAATAGCTACTCCGTACCTGGGTCTGGGTAAATAGCATGTTAAAGGACAAAGAGTTTATTCACATAGACCCGGGACAACTATGAGAACCCGCCTAACAATACCCAGGGTGAGTATATTCCAAGGTTGGCGAGCGACATCGACAAAGGTCAAGCCTCAACGTGAGAGAGTATTTAGCTTGATTGTAGGCTGATACAATTGTCCAAAAAGAGCCTAGATGAATATGATAAGGAAGGCATTTCGCCGAAGCTCCACAGAAAGCCGGGAATAGTACTAGATAGGTTCAAATGCCACTTTAGGGCTATATCCAACCTTGGAATAGTTTGGCCCCAAGGCATGAGCTCATTCTGAAGTTGGTTAGTAGACTGACCCAACAGGGGCCAGGAATTCAAAAGCCACGCCTTGCGAGATATTTACAGTGTTAGGGGGCCATTTGTGAGCTGGGACTTCAAGGGGTATTAGGACTTTTGCCTATGAAGCCTCTGCGGCAGCCTATATATAGCTCCAGGGGGTTTCTAGACAGAATAACATTCTATCTTATCTCAAGTTCTCATCAGAAGACAGCACGCTCTTGTGTACGAACATCTCCTTAGGTGAACCATGGCCATCCTGACTTGTGAGCCGGCTTCTTTCTCCCTGATCGAGTCTGAACAGCGGACTTTTGTGCCAGACAAACAGTCTGGATATGAGCAATATCTTGCCAGCATTGGCCCAGCTGTTGATACGCAGGAACACCTGGCACCTGCAGCCTGCAGCTATACTATGCCGCCTTATTTTTGGGGAGCTACCTATTCGCCAAAGGAGGCATCAAGCATTCCTCGCAGTCACGGCTATGCAGAGGAGCGTGACCTTGGCGGTGATGGCAGCCAGGACGTTTGGACAGCTATTATCAGCGGTGCAGTTGAGGCTCTCAACCAAATGTTCGAAGCAATCGAGATACCAGCAGGCTCTCAGCCCGCAAGGTCACCCGGTATGCAAAAAACAGCCTACTCACCGAGCAAAGTTGAGGTTAATACACTTTGCCTTTCCGATGAGCTCAGAACCTGGCGCAAATCACAGTTCAAAAAAGGTTGGATCCTGCCTGCCAAAGGGTACGGCCTTCTTCGCGAGGACGACAAGGTTCTGAATATTCTTGGAGCCACAGATTGGCCTGCTCCTCTGGTGTCCAAGGGTGCGCTATTTGGAAGTGTGTTTGGGAATTTGCTCATCGGGGCGTATGATGCTCGCACTCTATATTCGAACTGCTGCTGCGACATGGCCTTTTACTATGAGGTATTTTGATCTATTGGTCTCTCGTGTCGTTTCCTTTTCTAACGGTGTCATTTAATTTCCAGCACGGCTACGCTCAAGCGTTTCCTGCGTTTGAGCCCCTTCTCAGAGCCGCTGTTGTTGAAGATTCATACAGCATGAGCACGCCGGGTGGTCGGGAGCGCCGTGTAGCATCTGAATCTGGCCTTGCCTATATCAAGCGAAAAGTGGACTTAGAAAGTCGTGCCCCATGGGCGCAACTTACGGGAAAGTCTGCTCGATTTGACCGTCGGACTGCCCAAATTGTGTCCTTTGCTGAGAACAGTCTGGGAGGGATGTTAAGGGAAGCAGTGTTTCGGGGCTTTGATCCAGCAAGCGTATTTGCTGATACAGTGTTTACTTCACCAGGCACAGATGTGTTGGATGTGGGATCTGATCTCATAAATAGCGAAGTCTGTAACTCTTTCCTGAACACTGCTGACATTGGCGGTGCCGAACATGGCATTGTCACCGAAGAGGCATTGAGAAGAGTCTATGATGCTTATGCACATACATGTGCCAGGATCTACACAGAGCGCTGGGCAGAGCCGACGGCCAGAATGGCTGGGCAGCTCTATCTATGGCACATGCTCAACGATCGACATCTGTTCTTCCGGAGGGCTGTGATGGGACATGCCAAAGTTCGCAAGGACAAACCAGACCAGCGCGAGGGAGACTGGGATGAGGTCTTTGACGCAGACTATCACACAACTGGTTATAGTCGACCTTTGAAAGATGCTTGTAATGGTGAAGACCCATGTGACCATGTTACTCGGTTTCTGCTGGATTCGCGAAATCCAGAATTATTGACCGAGCTTTGGTTTTGTGCTGTTACGCGACCAGCCGAGTACACTTTCGGAGGAGTTGTGGACGAAGTACAAGAGCGTGATCTCAGCTCTAAGCTGGGCGAGGCAGAAGTGAAGGCGTACCGTCAGGGGTATGTGGCTGAGATGTCCTGGTTGATTGCGCATGCCGCTCAGCACGCCTGGCAGGTCAACTACATGATGGAGGCTGCCATGTTTGGAAGCCTCTTAGATGATGGAGCCCACCGAGAGAAGCTCGATAAATTTCACAGGTAGTCGGGGGCTGTAAGCATTCTCGCTCTGGCATTGGGACGATTATTCGAAGTCGAATGAATGGTACAATCGTCCACGGGTCAAGGCTTGTGATCTCTCTCTTGCTTTATATGAAGCCTGCTGTATAATAACCGCTCCCTAATCATCCTCTGTCTGAGTATCAACCAATCCAATCTAGGAAAGTGTTTGCCTCAGAATTCAATCTCTTGGAAGGCTGTGAGCTGGCCAATATTGATGAGGGGAATGATGCGTGCTGCAAAGTCGGCGTGGACAGGGTCAACCGACTTGTAATACTCTCGCTGTTCAATCAAGTCGAATTCCAGTACAAAAAGGTGGGTGCGGTTCTGTTCAGTAGCTTTAGATTAACCAAGATGTAGGATGAAACCAGAAACGAAGTCTTAAGAACATACACAGTTTGTTGTATCGCTGCACTCGGATCCGGCACGGATGCCTTTGAGATAGAGGTTCTGCGACGCATCTTTGCATTTGGATGGAAGTTCGAAGAATTCCTTCAGAAGCTGTTGCTGTGTTAGACAGACTCAAGTAGGTGACTGATTATCAACTGGCAAAGTAGGGATGTATATGTGGTAACTCACCTGCTGTCGAGTGTCTGCCGGAACCTCTTGTCTGAAGGTGAACTGGACTAGGTGTAGAATAGCCATTCTGAGACACGATAATCTTTATATGATCACATTAGAGCTAACGAAGACAGTCCTCATGTGATTGATATAGTTCATGGCATTAATATCGACCTCGGGTCCCTTAACATCGGGAAAATGTAGATCGGAGGGATAATTGGCCACCTCGGGGACTTTACCCGTGAACAGCACTCAACGATCACATCAAAACTATTGGAGAAAATCTCTATTTGGGTGATCCCGATGTCTAGTTCCAGATATTATGATATTTACGTGGGTCACTTGCGTCAAGATATGTCCTGGATGAATCGGGGGAATAATCTGGCCGCCTCGGGGACTTTAACGATTAGTATGTGAGGTTGAACTTCAGACCGAAATTCATACTTCGGAGATTCCAAGATTGAGGGGGGACTGTCGAGGCCCTTAGATCGTGGTATAAATGGGCAATGGTGCCTCGCTCTGCTCATATGGAACACATCACCGAAATCTCTATCCAAATCCACCACCATGAGCATTAGCCCGAACCGAACCATCGCCATCATTGGCGTGGGATCAACCATGTCCCGATCCCTTGCCCTCTGACTGGCAAGCCTGAACTGGAGTATCGCACTTGTGGCTCGTTCCGAAGACCGCCTGTCCAAGATCGCCAATGAAGTCAAAGCCGCCCAGACCAGCGCCGACGCCAAAGTGATTTATCGCACCGCAGATGCTGGTAATCCAGACAGCCTCACAGCCACCCTCGACTGGTGTGCCTCACAATTCAACGGCAAACTGGATGTCTTGAACTACAACGCTGCCCGCGTCGCTGACTCTCTCATCACTGAAGTCTCACCGGAAATGTTGAACCTCGACTTCCAGGTTTCTGCAGTCGGTACTCTAGTCGCAGGCAAATGGTTCACCAAAAATGCCAACACCGAAAACGTCTTAAAGGGCGAATGGCCGCTCTTCTTGGTCACAGGCGGCACGCTGGACACCGAGCCGCAGGTTGCTTTCTCCTCGCTGTCTGCTGCTAAGGCTGCATCTCAAACCATCAGCCGTCTCTTTGCGAAGGTGCTGCCCCAAGCTTCTCAGGTCGTGGTCGGCATGCCACTGATCAGAGCACGTATTGCCGACCCTTCGAGCGGTGGCTATACCGAGGGTTACCACCCTGACACCATCATTCAGACTGTCTTCAAGCCCTTCTTCGAAGATCGTCAAAAGTTGCAGGATGGATCAAGCAACTGGACGGTCGAGCGAGTTCTTTAATGCGACCTGGCGTCCCCGAATTCGCTCGAAATACCGAGCTAAAAATATGTATTGTATAACAGTGTACTCGAATAATATATCATGTTCGACATTTAGTTTCCCTATTACTTCTAAAGTTGTTCTTATTGCTCCGTTATATAATGTGGAAGAGAGCGATCGCAGATAAATAATTTATAAGGTCATTACGATAAAACATCGAACTTGTTGACTAAGGGATATTGATCAGTGATACTAGGTCGATGCCTTCCCTCAATTGAAAACGGGGTCGTGGATCTTGTAGAGCTTCAAAATTCACGAAGAACCCCCATCTCCGACTCTCAGGACGGATCTATAATGTGGGATATATATAGATCCACACACGAGATTTCAAGGTTCCAACCCCCCTTCAGTCTTACTTAATTCGATTAAAGGTAAACAACGATTGAGATACCGAGCATAGAGGGTTATTGGGTTCCTAAAACGAATAATTCAAACTGTGGCAAGAAATTACACAGACCACACAACTTTAGAAGATAATGTCCAGTCCATTTCAATAGTGGTTTAGCATAACAGCCTGGAGCATCCAGAGCAGATTGATATTAGGAAGTAATAGACACAATCCAAGTCAACAAAAGGCAAGGGCATCACGTCGGTTACAAACTAGCCACACCTCTCGTGTACGCATAAAAGAAACCATGCAAGTTGATTGCGCCCCAGGATACCAACCCAACACCCCGGCTAGAAAAAAATAAAAACCATACCCGATCAACGGGGTAAGAAGACAAAGATTAAAAAAAGAGGCAAAAATAAAAAAATACCAAATAGCGAAAAGACTGGTTGAAGTCTTAAACCTCCATGGAATCGGCGATTTCCTCACTCATAGCGCGCACCCCACGACGGGGTGGCAGAGGATCTTCATCATCACTGATGATGTAGGTATCGTATTCATCCGCGGAAGGCCGAGTTCGGGGTGGACGGTCCATCTCATCATCACTATCGCTGGCGATAAGAGTGGAGCGGGCGCGTTCACCGAACCAGAACTTGGCACGCTTGCTGGAACTGAGATCTGGAGTGAGGTATCCATCGTCGTAGGTGCGCTTGCCAGATGGCGTGGTGACCACGTCGTCGGGGGTGTGACTAAGAATAGGAATCGCGCGGAGATAAATGTAGCAGACACGTTTGCGGAGTGGGTTGAAGAAGAAGAAGTGGAGACTCCAGATGGCCCCATCGTCGGCGTCGGATGGGTCCTCTTCCGGGGAATACGAGTAAATTGAACACTCTTTGAGCGACATGTGCTCATCGATTGTCTTCCACACACGTGGTCCCCAGGAAGAAGATGAGCCGGCGTTGTAAGATCCAGATAGGGTGGCGGGAGAGGCGGGAGACATGGTGAGGTTCTCGCGCGGGCGCAGATTGAGCAATGTGGAGTCTATTGTGTTCATCGTGCGCTTCAGGTTCCTTTCCCTTCGGAAATCGGTCGGTCGCAAAACTTGTGAGAAATCGTAATCCGGGTTACTGGCGTTGAGAGTCGCAATCAAATAGGCAAACGTCCGACGGCTGGAATGATCGCTCAGGGGGCCGAAGGGACTGGATCGCGATAAATTCAAAGTCTCGGCGGCATCATGGGCGTTGGGAGGTGATAGTGATGCCGAGAACCGTAGAACTGATTCATATTGGGCTTCCAGTGACTGCTCGATGTGGTTGTAAAGCTTCCGGTCTGAGCGTGCGGCCTTGGTGGTGTAAACGTCGCACCCTCCAACGATATGACAATCATTTGTATCAAAGTTCAAACTGCTTGTCACGTCTTCGAATTCTGGGAGAGGTAGGAACTAGAATCACCCGGTTAGCATATGAATGAAACGCGTTGGCTCTGGGGGCCGACCGCTCCTTACCTTCATCGTGAGATCCGACCGGGGTAGTGGAGAACCCGAGATAAGCCGATAAGCACTGGAATGACGTGTGGGCAAGTTGAAGCAATAGAAAATCGAGATGATCAGAAAGACGAGAGAAAGGAGATGGCGAGAATCAGGCAAGAGTGATGATGTGATACGGGCGATTGCGCCGAAGGTGGAGATGCGGTGTCGATCGGCGATAACCGCAAGCAGGGAAGGGGCCAGACCAACAGAGATACTCTACCAAAATAATCACCACCAAAGTGAAATGCAGGACAATTGTCAAAGAGAATCCAAGAAAGCAAATGGGAACCCGGGAATATACTAAGAAAGAGGGAGAGGGAGAGGGGAGTGTCACGTGGAGGGAGAGCCAGTCAGAAGCCGCACTGACCTCACGGGCAGCGCAACCATGGTTTCACCGGTTCAGAGGCCGACCTGCTCCAAGTTGCGTGAAATGTCATCGGAGTCCTGTTGAAACAATATTCCATTGATTAGTACTATATACAGCAAGCCTGCTCGCTGGTTTACATGATCTTCGTGACCACATCTTCCTCAACCTGATAATTCCCATTAGCCTGGACTGCGCCATGGCCGACGGAAAGTGTAGACACTGGAATGTAATAAAAAGGGAACTCACCTCCATATCTTCCAAACTGTCCTGCTGGCTGATGCAGCGCAGGACATTCTTCTTGCTCGTCTCCTGCATCTCTCCCGCTATCAACAATTCATCCAGGATGAAGTAGGCCTTTTGGAAGTTGAAGATGATATCCAACTCGCAAACATTGCCGTAGTACTTGTCCATCTGCTCCACGTATCGGTGCACCACCTCCAGGGTGATCAGTTCGTTATCGGTCGAGGCACAGCCGGCGATGAAGAAAAGGGATGCGTAGCGACGGTAAACGACTTTCGAGTCTATAGGATAATGGTGAGTTGCCCGCACGGGTAAGGATATCGGAGGAGAGAGAGAGACCTTTGTATTCGAGGAAGTTGCACATCCGCGTCCGGCGGGACAGCACAAGCTGGGTGACATCTTTGATGATTTTGGCCTTCTCCTTGGGGGAGAGAGTGGTGAACCATTTGGCGAGGCGCTTAGAAGGAGTCAGTGGTGGGAGGTACTGGGGTGGGCGACGACCCTTACCACTTTGCCCTGCCGGGAAAGGAGAATGAGGTAGCTGGCAGGAGTTAGAATCAGCGGTCGCAATTGCGCAGGCACTCGGGGAGATCATCTCACTGGACTGGCATAGTGTTGTGGAGAGGTGTTGTGAAGGGGGAAATGTGTCCAGTGTCCGGGAGCTCTGGAGAAATTCTTTGGGTGGAGCAGAGGGGAGACGTGCCCCGCTAAGCCCTAGCTCGAGATCAATAACGTGGAGATGAATAGATCAAAAGGATTGAATCTATTCAGATCGGTCTCACTCTTTCTTCAATTTGCAAGTTTCTTGGAAGGGTTGGTGCGGGATATGAGTCAATCTTCGCCTCCATGACGAACGCTCAATGCACCGGCAAACGCTTGTTGCAAATCATTACTTCAAGAGCTTGATTTTTTATTTCAAGTAATCAGAGTCTTGACATCTCCCAAATATCAGCTATCGCTAAACACAATCGCATGTTCTGATTCCCCTGTCACTGTCGCCTCTAAGGTACGGAGTACATCCTCGATGTATACAAGTCCAACCGAAATACTCCGTACAAAACACATATTCTCAAGTTCTACCAAAAAATTATAAACACCAAGTCAATTAAATTGTGGTTTCAAAGATTCGACTGAAAACCATTTGAACCAAGCATTATTATGAATAAGTAGTAGCACACAAAGTACTCCGTATCCAATCTCCAAGAATCCATAATCATATAAAGACGTCATGCCGTCACCCAAACCCCTTACATCGTACACCGGTATTCCAAGCGCCAATAACCGTAACCCAAAATCCAAGAGTAATGCACTTGCATACTCGTGGGTAGATTCAGTAGATCAAGAGCGGGGGGTCCAAACCCCCTCCAAGATCTTCCAACTTAGACTTGCGCCATGCTGGGCGCACCACCACGACGGCTACCGGTGCGGCTGCGCACGCTCGTTGTCGCCGCGCGAGACATGAATACGGACACCACGACCGAGGCCATGTATCCGGCCCACGCGAACCAGAGGAAGGCGGTGGAGGCTTGGGCCTCGCGGCAGCGCTTGGTCATGTTGGTTGCGCCGTTGGTGATCTCGTTGCTAACAAGGTAAGACTGGGAGGGTTAGTATTGGGATTGTGCAGAGCTAGAGGGGAGCAGCGCATACCTTGTTGTTGCAGGAGTGGCACTCGAGCTTGGCTGCGAGCGCGATAGCGGCGCAGAAGAAGAAGACGGTGTTAAGGGCGTCAGTGACGATCATGATGATCGGGTGGCCGGCCCAGTTGATGTTGAAGGATGCGGGGATCGTATAGAAGAGCGTGAGCATCGAGAAGACAGAACAGAAAATCGCGTAGTTAACTGTCGATGGGTTGCCGGAGATAGAGTCGGCGATCATGTTGCCGACGAGGGCCATGATGAGGAGGGTCCAAAGGAACTGGAGCTGTTAGTATACTCTTTATCGCGAGTCGCTGTACATACCTGCCAGGCGCGAAGGCCTAATTGCACGATGTTCAAACCCATGGTGACGGTTACGGGCACGCAGAAAATGTGTGTCTGTCAAAATCGGGGAAAGATGGAGGTTATAAATCGGAAGCTCCGGAGTGTGATGACGGTGATGCTCGAAGGCTAAATCTCGATGCTACGTCATGCATTCGGCAACATGCGGACTATAGCTGTTGAAGATGAAATCATGAGAGGGGATTTCACTTGGTCAATGACAGAATGAGTTTCCAAGGTGGTATTCGGGACCTTTTTTTTTTTTTCTTTCTTTTTCTTTTTGTATGTGCCTGTCTGGTTCATATCATGCTCTCGAGTGTAAAGAATTTGCCCAAAGGTTTCAGGTTGAAAGAATGTACGGACATTCCATAGTGTCAATCATTTCCATTTTTTATTTCCCCCACTTGACAGATCCTCTGCAGACCAGGCACCGTCATACTCGTACAAACTTGAAAAGCACTACCAATAGGGTTGTACGAGTACGGAGTACAAACGGGTATCGGCCGGTCTTTAGCTCCAAGCCAATTTGAAAGAGATATCAATGCCAGACGAAGAATGTTGAATTTGTGGAAATTAAACATGTTAAAACCTTGCCCGGAAGCTTTAGCTTTCTTCAAAAAAGCCCAACCCCTGACTTGGCGTTCTTAACACTGTAATCTAATCTACGCCTACTGAGAGCCCTGGAGATGAAACCGCCTGTGCAGTTGATAGGTCAGCACATCGTTTAGGCTATATTAAGTAGCCTCGAATAATTCTGTGAATTAATCATGCGCCGATACTTAAATGTGAAACTGCATTGCATCAGTCCCAAACAACAGACGCATCTGTCTGCTTGCATAAAAATAAAAAGCCCTTTTCACCTCTATCACATTCCCTTGAACGGTCTCTGCACGGATCCATACCTAAATAAAGTTAGCATATATATCCCAATCCAAATCGAACCAGACACCCACCCCTGAGGACACTGGCTACCCAGTGCGACACTCCCACTGCGCATATAGCAGACTTTGGCCTTCTGACACGCAGCGGTGACACAAGGAGGACTCTTAACGCTCTTCTTTCCCTGGTACTCATTGAACAAAGTGACTAGGTCCAGGTCCTTCTCCATGGCCTCAGTAACACGATGCCAGAAAGTAGCGTTCAGCGGCTCATCCTCGTCCCAATCTGCTGCAGCACCGTACGTTTCCCGAGTCGAGTACTCGAGTTGGTAGGTTGGACCTGTTTCGTTGAGATTTGGATAGTCGGATACATTGCTGTAGAAAGTCCAAGCATTGTAAATATTGAAATCTCCCGTGTCGACTTCGTACAGTCGGAACCCACTGTTCAGGTTTGTTATTGGTGTGATACTGGGCATAATCCAACCTGTTGCTAGAGCTGTCTGGGCACTCTGCACAGTTCCGTTGTTGGCATAATAGACCATGAACTGGTCTTCGTGGGTGTGTCCGAAGAAGATATTTGCGATGACGTGGGGTGAGTAACGTTCAACAATCTGGTAGAATAGATCGGTGGGATTGGGGAGTGGATTAGTGCCATCCCAGCCGCTGAGGACATGTCCGATAATCCAAACACGCTCATTGGCATCTTCGGCTTTTTGGAGCTCCGAGATCATCCAGCTAAACACCCCTGAGTTGTCCGGGTCGGTGGCATTGATGAAGGTGAGGAAGTTGCTTCTGAGCCAGAAATCTAGAGAAGATAAGTGAATTGTCAAGGTTAATAACAAGGGTATATGCCATACCAGTGTTGAACGAAATTATACGGAGTCCATAATGTGTCTTGATCGAATAGCCTCCGTGATGTGTTCGAGCTTCATCGGCTGTTTCACGACTGATCCATCCCTCATGCTGCCAGAGCGCGGCTAGATGATCGTAGTTCCAGCTTTGCTGTTCCCCCAGTCGACCAGGAAGGTTGTGAGGAGAATCAATGTTAGCAGGGCTAGTGTCATGGTTTCCGAGCGCCGCAAAGACAGGACCAGACAGATAGTGCTTGAACATGCCATAGATGCTGGTCTCTGTGTATTGTGTTAAAGCTTTGGATATCTGTGGAGCTGGGTCATGGGAGACGAGATCACCCGTGTAAAGCGTCCAGGCGAGGTGTTCGTCATGCTTTCCTTTCCCAGTTCCGGTCAAAGGACCGACGGCCTGCAAGGCAGCTAGACCCAGGTCATAGGGGGTATCGCATTTGAACGAGCCATAGGCGGGAGCAGAAAGCAAGGGCTCGTCCTCGGAAAGGTCATTGTCATTATCACGTCGACAACACAGCTTGGATGAGCAATTTGCCTCAGAACTGACGGAATACCGAGCATCCAAATGGAAATCCGAGAGATGCAGTACCTTCACTCGCTCGCCACTCGCCTTGGGTACTAGCATATCTGCGTTTTCCGGCTTGGGCTTGGGAAACAGCTTGCTCGAGTCCAGTGGGCTGGTCTTCGGATCATCGCAGTATTTCTTGTTCAAGGAATGGCACATATATTCACCATCGAGACCTTCGACATCGGCATATGCTAGGACTTGAGTCCAGATAGGACCAAAGGCATTGGCAGCGAAATCTTGCTCACAAACATCGTTGCTGTGAAATGCAAAAGCCTTACAGAGGTCGACCATGGCATTTGGAACAAGAGCTGGGGCATGAATTGCCGCTGGCTTAGCAGCTGCCAGAGCAGTCTTGCATTTGGCACAATGGTCCGTGGAGTTGGCCTTGATAATGCTAGAGACATTGTTCACAATCTCCTGGACCAGCTTGTACCTCTTCCTAGTGGGCATGTGAGATGGTGGCACTGGATAGTAGACTTCATCATGATTATCCGGGATGTTGTCTGGGTCAGTCAACTCAAAAGGAAACGTGAGATCCAGCACAGGATCATAGATGATGGGCTGAGGTTCCTCGGTTGGGAGGGCGGGAGAAATGTAGTACGACCTGCCACGGTCAATTCAGGCTCCAGTGTGGATCAACGCCGATCTTACGAAAAGGCAGAAGTAGGAAACCCTGCCGCAGCCACGTAGGATATGTTACCCGGAAGAGAAGATGCCACTGCAAGACCTGAGATCAGGCCTGCAACCAGTAGCAGGATCATCCCGAACGAAAGCGAGCAAGCCATTGCGATCAGGCAATGTCAACCAGAGTGGTAACTAACAAAAAAAAAAAGAAAGGGTCGAGGTCAAACGCGTCTGTTGACAAGCAGGTGCAGAGCCCACGTGGTGGAGACGGCGTTCCTGAGTGGAAACAACAGCACTCCAATGCTTTCTTTGCATATATGATCTCCAAGAATTGAGTGGACTGGTCCGAACTTTGAATCGAATCCAACTTTCCTCTAAGGTCCAGAGAAGCCCACAGGGGTATATTTGACCTAGCGGCCTTGGAAAGTAAGGGGTCCCGCTAAGTGTTCTGCACACCAACGATTGGGCGCGGTTGGCATGCCCATAGTTCTTACCTCGTCTTTCGAACATCTTTAGGATCAAATCGGTAGCTGGGTAACTAGGTAGTTATGCCGGGGTTGAAACCTGACACACTGCCGGGGTCTGATCAGTCTCGCAATTTAGGCCCCAACTGCCGCTATTGAAAGATAATTTTAGACGGCCATTATTGGTTCAAATATTGATCCACGAAGTACGGAGTACGGGGTACAGATATCACTATCTAAAATTAGCGCCAATAATGCGAAATGCACAGAGCATGGAGTAGTCAATTGATAATACTCGTACACACGATGAGAACGTGGGTAGTCCGTGTGCATATCAATAACCGTACGGCCAAGAATGCGAACTATACAAAAACACTAGAATTGAACCTGATCGCAATGAAACAAACAGTGAGTACTTGTAATTCACCAACCCCGAATCATTCGCCGAAAAGTTACGTACCTTGCTATGCCCAGTCTCAGGAAGACGCTATAAAAACTATGTACAGCGTAGCATGCATAGTTCTGCCGAGGTCGGCACGGAGGCTAAAGCTTGAAATTGACTACTCAACCACGACCAAGGCCGGAAGAAATACCCGTAGGCTCGGGAGTGACTGTGTGAAGAGTGGTTCGAGTTGCATTCGGAGGATCGAGGAAGTCGTGATGTCACACAAGTGCTCGCAGAGCTTAACTTGATTATCTTCGAATATCAAACAGAACCAGGTCATATCAGCGATCTAAGAAAGAAAAAAGTGATAGTATTCAAGATCTTATATTGAGGTCCAACAAAATCTACATGACAAAACCCCATTGAATAAATACCCAACCATGCCCGTCCACCCCTCACTCAACGAAACGAGTTTCAGCACCGACCTGGCAAACCGCCATTTAGTGTACGACTATGCCGCCAAAGACGCACAAGGAAATGCCGAGAAATGGCGTTATGAGATGTGGTTCGAGAACGAGGACCGGATCAACTATGCCATCCATGGTGGTCCGATGGCCGGACGGCTCAACTTCCAAGAAGCGCACTACCAGTGTATCAGACCTGGTGAACTGTGGCAGTGTAATTGGCTCGAAGAGACGGGGACGATTTGTTCCCTGGTGTACGATATCCCGCGCAAGAAGATCACTACCTTGCTTGGATTCTCCAAGGGTCATTGGGAGAATGCGCGGGAGGCGCATGGGGATAAGCGCGTCGGGGCAGATATGGAGAGGTGGAGGGGCCTGGCGAGAATTGGCATTCAGACGGATAGGTTGCTTTTGAATGAACAGGCGGATGTTTTGGAGGATTTCAGAGGTAAAGGCGAGTTGGTGCCATGTGATATGAGTTTGCCGACTTTGTAGCTCGTCATGTATTGTCTAGACAATGGTATATGTGTTCAAGCCCAGGAATGAATTTCGACCGTATTGCGTGTCGGTTCGAGTTCGCGTTCGCCGTGAGGATGAAGCTCGCTGGCGACGATGTGGACTGGTCGACTCAGGGATGCACATATGCCAAAAAGATCGTTTGCGTTTTGGTGTCGTGCCCAACCTGTTTGGCGACGGTCGGCCCATGCAGCGACGATATGCAAACCCTTTGGGAGCGGATCATATTGGAAGCGACCGTGAGGTTGGTCGATGAAGACCAAGAGAGTAAAAGGAAAAGTCTTTGGACGATCACGTCGATCGTCCATGCAGCCTCAACTAATCATGAGAGCCCTTGGATGATCCACCCGAAGGAGCCTGAAGACAGACAAGATCGACCATAATGTCGTCCGGGCTATCGGGCGGGGAACTGTTGTATGAAGGGGCTCGACTGATGATTCCAACGGCCACTTGAGAAGCTTGCTTGCTAGCGTTCATGCCATCCAGGTACCAGACCTGCCATGGCCATGCGCCCGAGCCGGGTGGCATGAGAGTTACATTCTGACCGGGGACATGTTCCCTGGCAAAATCTGGATAATGTCAGCCACGTAACGAGGATTGACATCGTTATCAGTACATACCTTGCACGGGGATAGAGGCCACGTCTAGGATAGGTGGTGGACATGACGGCAGCGACGGTGGTTTCTTCAACATCTGGCTGAGGGCCACCTCCAGGGGCTTGGAATAGTACTCGCCTGAGATAGCAAGAAGATACATGCTCCGTTGCAACGCACTCTTGAAATCCCGCGAACAATCAGACCCCCAAATTCCATCACATCCGTTGTTCGAGCCTGAAGGGGTACCGGTCATATTACCGATCCTGAGACCGATTTCGGACGTGCGGTTCGAGTCGACGGCGTTTTTATTGACGTTGTTACTGGGGTAGCCTAGCCAGAATGCCGTCTTGGTCATGGGGCCTTCGCCCTTTCCCGAATGACTGGCATCGAAACTATAGTAGAGCGTGACGGGGTCGGCGAAGAGAGGGTCGAGATCGAAGCGGACGGCGGTTTGAGCGAGAGAGTCGATACACCCGGTGTTCCAGAATGAGCAGTATTGGGCCGCGACCAGTTGCAGCAGGGTGAGGAGAAGTCCAAGAGACCGTAAGAAAGGCATGATGTCCGAGCGACCGCGGAGGCCCTCGAGTATGGATCAAGGTTGGGATTCCAAGCTCATGGTCTGGAAAGGGTTTTTATAAAACCTTCCAGGGTATTAATATTATGAGGGAAAGAGGGTCCCCGCAATACATACTAGGGTCTTTTAGGTCTTCCAGAGCGAGAAATGAGGTTAGTCTCGGTGAAAGTCAGGGAAAAGGGTCCTGTGGGTGGAGGCGAAGACCAGTAGCCGAGGGAACCGTGGGAGACAGAAAAAAATAGCAAGCAAATAATGGAGTATCTGAGTCTCGAAAGGAAAGGAAGAATGGAAAATGGTAGAGAGCGTATGTTCAGAAGTAATCGCAGCGGAAGAGAGTCAATTGGAGAATGATTGTCTCTCCGAGCATTCCTGAAACCGAGCGCGTATTATGTGAAGGGTACCTGCTGGGTACCTGACGCAGGGTGGTGGGGCAAGGCAAGAGGCAAGTTCCGTGGAGGTATCTGGTTTAGTTTATTGATTGGAATCTTTCTCCTCTTTTTTTATTTTCCCATTTCCCTATTTTTTCTTGCGATTCTCTCATTTCCTTGGCTGTGAACGCACTAAAGCCCCTCCGCATTACCCAACACAGTAAGTATTGACGGCGATCGGAGTCAGGGTTGCAGGCCCCGACAGGGTCCAGCCACTCACAGGTGTTGGGTGCATATTTCGGAGGGTCTGGCGCAGCCACTGATATCTCTAGTTTGGACCCCTGGAGAGAATAATAGTGTCAGGTACGTGTATTTTATAACATTATATACCATTACTTTACAAGTAGGACTGCTCAGATCCTTTCTTTTTTCAGAACCCGTTAAGATGTTCAAGATCAGGTAGATCCTCCGATGACTGTGACCTCATAGTTGTACGGAGCACTATCTCTTATAGTACACTGGGTCTTGAGTTGTTTTACTCCGCTGTCTTTGTTACTCTCACTGGTTTTCAAAGAATTCTGTTCTTTGACTGCCCCACGCAAATTTCAGACTTCGAATACAATACGGACTACAAGTATATTCCGTACAGAGAATACTGCCAATTAATGAATAGTTGGCATGTCACAGAGATCTGTGCGAGACAGCAATCTTCTGATCGGTATCACCGATCAGCATACTCCGTACATGTGCATACTCCTCCGATAGGCCCCTTGCCCAACACGATCTTGCTGTCCACTCTGACGTAAGAAAACCGGCATGTACCGACTGTGAGACAGGCGCCAAGGGTCTTGGGGGTGTTCGGCTACACTAGTGCCGACTCATGGTGCGAGTGCGAGTATACGAGTACTACGGAGGAGTCGGCGCCTTACGAACTGGTCCCTAGGATTCCCTTGGACTGCTTGGCAATCTCAAATGCCACTGGAAATACCTCGGAGCCAATGACAAATGTCGAGAAGTTGAATGGGCAGACAAGTCGCCAAAAAATGGACCCTCTGAGTCTCAACTTTCGGTAGGTGGTATGCATGGAGTGCTACGGAGTACATGATTCACTAGTTTGGCCCAATGCTCTGTGTCTTCCGGTCCACCGATGACTGCTTGTAGTATGGACGGAGTACAATGTACTCCGTATGTATGACCGCAAGAAGACAACGCTTGATGAGGAAAAATAGGGTAACCATCGTCGGATTTCGGATCCAGTGGAGCATATCAACACATCTTACTGATGCTCTTCACGGCGCTGCAGGTGAGGTCTTCGAGACACCAGCATCGTTGGGTTAGAATGGAAAAATCAAGACCGGCCTCTTGTTGCTTTGAGCTTAGGGCTCCTGGGGCTTGCCCCGGCTCTGACTGGTATCCGTTGTCAAGGGCATGGTTTCCTCTGGAATGTAAGGCCATATACTTAACGAGTGAGCGCGGGGGCGGGGACAGCCCTGGAGGCGGGCCTGGCGCATCATGTCATGCGCGCATAACACCAACCTCAGCAAAGTTTCTTTCAAGGTCGCCGGGAGAGTTCGTGTCTGCAGGTCAAAAAGCAAGTGGCAACGAAGAAGACCAAGGGTTGGACGAATGGTGAAATATGTTTGGAGAGGCAACTCGCATGTGTTTACAGACCTCATTGGAATGACGCCACGAGCCTCAATGACACTCCCAATGATCCATGTGTACTATTTCTTTACTTTTACCCTGACGCTGGGCCTCGGGTGGCTTGAAAGAGTGCTCTTTGCTGACAACGGCTTGAAGCAACTGACAAACAAACCACCAATTCACACGGAAATTCGAGTGGAAAATCGTGTTACACCCATTGAAGAAAACTGGTGATTTAATGCATATTGTACAGACCTTCAAAGGCATTAACCATATCCCTAACATACATGCGAACGCGAAGTTCAGAGGAAGTGACTTCCATGCAAAAGATAGACCTAAAAGAGAGTCAAATATTGACAAGAAAAGGGAGAGTTTCCATATCTCCACGCCGAACGCCACACGCTTGAAATCAATATGCAATGGTAACAGACCACCGGACAATCGAGTGTGCTACCTTGACAAGGCTAATCAAGCCTTATCGTCGTCGATAGATCGGTCCTTGCCCTGCAGCCACACACGCTTCCATGGTCCCTCGGGCCCGAAAGCAGCCTCACGGTCCTGTCGCATTCCTTCCAGAACACCAACGATTCCGCCGCTTCGCATGCGCTCGAGCACAATGTTCATGCCCTGCTTGCTCTTCAAAACAGCCTCTTTGGTGCGACTGACACCAATCAGCTCAATGGTCCGCTGAATTCCGGCCGTGGAGAGGGAAGAGAAGAATCCTTTACGGGGCTCTTCCTCTTCTTGATCTCCGGTCTCTTGCCTCTTGCGCCCGAGAAGCTTGCCTTGGCCAAGCCGGGACCGGAAGGTAACCGTGGTCTTCACGGTAGTCTGCTCGGCTGTCTGGTCAACGGCAAGACCATCAAGAGCGACTTCTGATGGGTGGCGCTGGTAGTGTTGTTTCTCTACCACGCTGAGAATACCGGTCCATTCCATGTTGCGAGACTCAGTCTCCATCCAGCCCTCTTTGGCATCGACAATGGTCTTTTCAAGGATGTAACTTTGACCGGAGTTATCGGAGCCTCCCATGCCCTTGGGCAATAGCTTGAGGATACCGGATGGCACCTTTGACTTCTTCAGGTGAAGTCGGATGGTGTGCAAACGTTCGGTCTTCGGGTCGACGTATCGATCAATGACATCGGTTGTGAGCACATGGCGCGAGTAAGGATTCGGATAGCGGAGGAAGTACGCGAGGGACACGGCAGGAAAGGAATAGTCGTAGGTGAACTTGTTTTCGAAGAACTTCATGATGGCGTTCAATTCATGTAGATGGATTCATGAGTGATCAGATCAGGCAAGGAGTCGTCTGATCCAGTACTTTTTGCGAAGGCGAGCGAAGCTAAAAGTGGAGTCGGGAAAACCATTCTTCCGCCTTCCCCCACACGACTATCACGTGCCGAGGCGGTCTAACGGCCCTATCACCGGCCCGCGATAGCTAATGATACCCGAGCTGGGCATCTTCCAAGGTTGCTACTCGTATTCACTTCAGAGGTCATGCTAGATGTGGCGTCAAGTGGCTTTAGTTCTGACCTTTCTAATTCCAGGCCACCACAGCCCTAACACACTGCATCTTTTGGAAGCTGACTGGATTGATCAAAGCTTGTCGGAAGTCTCGGAGATTCCCGGAATCTATCAGATCGCATACATACTCTCGGTACACAACTGATCCAGCTTAAGGTGACACCGTGCGATAGAGCAGAGGTGTCGCTGTACACATCAAGCATATCGATGTCAGGCAGTGCTGATTGGGAACTAGAATGCTTCACCCTCGCCACAACTCTACGCCACGAGCCTGCATTGTGGGCGGCTGCGCAGGGGGAGTCTCAGGAAGACCCAAGACGTCTCCGGATGATTGTCATCGGCTTACCGACTCGTATAATAGTGAGGCTTGATAATGACCCAAGCCCTCAGTCGTGTGGGCTGACCAGGATCCTACTCACTCGAGCTTGAGCGCCCATATGAAAGTGTTGCTTGTTTAGATATGAAGAGCACATATCAACGGATACTTAATTGCTTTGCTGAAAACATACATATCAAACCTTGAATAATTGACTGGGAGTTGTCGAATATACGTGAAATCAGACAGTGAGTCGAATGGCTTGGGGAAGGTGATGCGATCTACAGCCAAATGGCATCAGTGGAGCCGCAGTTTACCCGAAGAACCCCCCTTCAACCCTCCAGCCACCTGTAACAGCCAAGACTGATAGCAGGATTTGGCATGAGAAATGGCACGGCTACAGCGATCTCCATGTTATCAGTGTCGATGTCGCAAGGTAAAGTGGCAGAAACGCGCATGTCGATCGGGCTAACCAAGTCAGGTCCGCTGTGATCGCCAAGCGGATACTTGCAAGAACTGCGCTCGGTTGGAATTCAAATGCTCGTTTTCCAATGTATCAATACAATTCAATTCATCCGCCCAGGTCGACCAACCACCAGAGCGGCAGCGCGGGAGCCAGGCTTGCACAGAATGTCGCCGGCAGAAGTCACGCTGCTCGGGAGAGTTGCCTGAATGCGCAAGTTGTGTCCGTCGCCAACGTCCATGTCTGTACCCGAAAGAGTCCCGGGCAGGGAGTGATAACGAGTGAGTCGTTTGCTCTACGTTGCTATTTTAATTTCTGACGAGCAGCCTTCCTATCTCCCCGGAGGATCTTTCACGGGGTATAGATGGCTATTTTGAGCATCTTTATCCCCTGTCCTCGTATGCATTCTTGCACGAGCAGACAGTTCGCCAACAGAGCCTGACAGGTGCCCTAGAGCCGTCACTTGCATTGTCAATCGTCGCAGTGGCTAAGCTACTCCTATCGGATCAAGACGAAAGTGACTTGATAACAAGAGCCGAAGCAATAATTTGGGAGCATGTGGAAAGGCCTTCCATGGTGAAGCTCCAGTCATTATTGCTCATAATTCATTATCACATACAGAAAGGACATTTTTCGCGAGCTTACATGTTTGCTGGGCTAGCAGCAAGAGGAGCTACAGCTTTGCGCCTCAATTATGAGCGCCCCGAATTGAATCCTATTGCCCAAGAGACTCGGCGACGAGTTCTTTGGGCATTGACTTTCGTCGACGGCCAGTTCTCCGTGGGCCTGCCGGAGTATGAAACTATACCACACACAATCATCTACCAGCAGCTCCCATCTTCGGAGGATATGTTCAGCGGAAATCCACAAACAGAAGCGCAGCTTAGTCTGCTGGGCGCTTGTGTTCGCATTTCAAAAATCCAGAAAGACATTATGCGCTTGACTCGTCAGCTGGCATTGTCCGAACAACCATTTGCACAGCTGAATGGTCTCGTCCAGGAAATTCAGAAAGATCTATGGCGACTGCGTGCAGAAGTTGAAATCTCATGTGGATATTCTATTTGGAACCCATACGAAATGGAGAAATCGCGATGGTTCCCACGCTATCTGCAGATTTCTATCTCGTGGCACCAAGCCCACTGCGATTTATACAGACTGTTCCTCACTGGATATCCCGAAGCAGCACCAAGGGTCATTCTCGATGCAATAGATATTGACGTGAGGGATCACGCAGCCCGTCAATGCCATGAGCATGTCACACAAGTCAACCGGATTCTTTCCGGCTTGCTAAATACCTCGCAATTGGTTCTGCCGCATTACATCGCTATCTGTGCATACCAAGCAACGCGATTAACGCTCTTTCTACCATCCTCGCCGCATGTAGGCTTGGAGCTGGATATGACCGACGCCGTTCAGAAAGCCCACACCGCGGTTGCCGTTGCCCAGAAATACTTCTCATCGCCGAGTACAAGGGAGCTCGTGTTGGATCTCCAGCGACTTGTACAAGTAGCAGACACAGACCCTGAGAAGATTTACTCGGAGTTGTGCCCTTCACCTTCTTTGGATCAAGGTGTGCATAGACATAATCATTTGGCGATTCACAGTTTGGTCCGACAGGCCCATTTTGTGGACGAGGGCTATGAAAATCTCACATAATTAGTGTGAGACTGGAGGCTTGATCAAGTATACCAGCGAAATCAGCAATAAACATTCAAAAACCAAAGACAGGCACGAGCTTCATTTTCAGGTGTGCTTCATCCAATGTGGTGCCCCAAACCCCGACTGCCGCCGACTGCCGCTCCACACGTACCAAGTGGATCTGCGATTTGTATGATCGCCCTCTACTGCTTTCTCATTCGATGGGGTGGAAGCTTGTGCCTCCTAATTGTTTTGCGGGGCTCAATGTCACGCAAGTGAGGTCAATGAGGGAAATGCATTTAACCAGGTGATACCCCTGAGCTGACCTCACTTGTGTAGTGTTAGCTCTCAAGATACCGAGGGACACAATCGCTGTACTCAGATACCCCTACCGTCAAGATGACCGCGCCATCTCGTCCAAACATCCTCTTCATCATGGCCGATGACCATGCTTCGAAGTCTATCTCATGCTATGGGGCTGGGATCAACAACACCCCAAATCTCGACCGGTTAGCAACTGAAGGCATGAAATTCAACCACTGCTACGTGACCAACAGTATCTGTACGCCATCGCGGGCTGCGATCCTCACTGGAACACATAACCACGTGAACGGCGTCATGACCCTGGACTCGAAAATCAACAAGCACAACCCAAACGTTGCAAAGGCCCTGCGAACAGGTGGCTACCAAACGGCGATGGTAGGAAAATGGCATCTGGGCGAGGGAAGCGAGCATGAACCAACCGGATTTGATTACTGGAGCGTTGTCCCTGGCCAGGGCGAATATCACGACCCCGAGTTTATCGGACCAGAGGGCAAAGTCAGAGAACGCGGATACGCTACCGACATCATTACAGACAAGAGTCTGAAGTGGATCAAGGAGCGAGATCCCCAGAAGCCTTTCTTCATGATGTGTCATCACAAAGCACCTCATCGCAGCTGGGAATGTCATCCCAAGCACAAAGATCTGTATCGAGACCCTGTCCGCCTCCCGGATACCTTCACCGACGACTACAAGAACCGTGCGAAGGCAGCGAAGGTTGCCAAGTTCCGCGTCGCAGAGGATCTCACATACTTTGATCTGGGGTTGGTGCAACCAGATGGTGGCAGCGAGGTCGGCGAGAAAATGATCGATAGATGGTGGTTCCAAGACCGAAAGATCCCTGCTCCAGACGATGTGACGAAGATGCGACTCATCGACAAGGAGGATGGAACGGTGTTCACTTTCAAAACGACACAGGAGTTAGCAGAGTTCAAGTTCCAGCGGTATATGCAGCGCTATCTCCGGACAATTCAGAGCATTGATGACAACGTGGGCCGGACGCTGGACTTCTTGGAGGAAGAGGGATTAGCCGACAACACGATTGTGATTTACACTTCCGACCAGGGCTTCTTCCTTGGGGAGCACGGCTGGTTCGATAAGCGATTCATGTACGAGGAGAGCTTCCAAATGCCGTTCCTCATCCGATACCCTCGGGAAATCCCGGCAGGTAGTGTCTGCGAAGACATTATCTGTAATGTGGACTTTGCGCCGATATTCTTGGACTTTGCCGGTCTCCGCATGCCGTCCTATATGCAGGGGGTGAGCTTCCGCGAATCGCTGAGGTTGAATACGCCTCATGATTGGCAGCAGGTGGCGTATCATCGCTACTGGATGCATCGCGATGTTATTCATGAGGCATATGCGCACTATGGTGTGCGAGACCGGAGGTATAAGTTGATCTATTGGTATAATGAGGACTTTGGGATTGAGGGGACCAGACCCGGTGGCGAGGAGAAGGAATGGGAATTGTTTGACTGTGAGAAAGATCCACTTGAGTTGTTTAATTGTTACCATGAGGAGAAGTACGGTGAGGTGGTCAAGCGCATGACACGATTGTTGGAGGCCAAGATGGAGGAGATTGGCGATGAGCCTGTGCACCCTCGCGAGGCAGTGTAATAAACCGCGGGTTGGAGCAAAACCGGGCGATTGGACTCTATACTCCATGTAGGATCTGAAGAGACTTGGTCTTCTCACGACATCATCTTGAATCCTAGGTCACACTACATACCATGGCTACTCTATAGGTTGAATCATGAATCATGCGATGAATCATGCGATACTCTTTAGAACCCTTTAGTCTATCAAAGCGAAACACCCGCAACAAACCGGTTTCCAGCCAAAAAGCGCAGGGATGACCCGTCTTCGCCCCAGACGAAGTCGGCTAGAGTCCGTGTCTAGGCGTTGATAGCGGGGGCCAAGCCACCCTTTTCGGCTCAAGATTTGCCCCGAAATTTGATCCTCACGGGGAACCCGAGGTGCCAAGATGCAACAACCCCATCGGATTATGCTTTTGGGGACTTTCGGTGAGTGAACTTGGGGGGTTTCCACCTAATGTGGCGTCTATGCATCAATTGCAATCCTTTGATAGGCAATGTTGGAGGTATTCGAGGCTATTTGAAGAGTCTCATTGGTGGCAATCGGGATTATGTTGAACGGGGCCCGCTTTGTTGAGCCTGGG
The DNA here is from genome assembly GCA_911197225.1 of Penicillium salamii. NCBI lineage: Eukaryota > Fungi > Ascomycota > Eurotiomycetes > Eurotiales > Aspergillaceae > Penicillium > Penicillium salamii. The sequence continues at coordinate 393,087 of CAJVOY010000033.1, forward strand.
CACGAGCCTGCATGTCGCAGACCCCGTTCTCGTGGCTTGTCGAATCCTGAGGGCCGACCTCGAAGAACATGAGAATGCGTGAATTAGAACATCTGCTATACGAATATACTCCTTTGAAGGGCATGAAACCTATTCCCGAAGATGGCTGGAAAATGGCTCAAGCCAAGCTTCTTGTCCATATGTACCTCTGATCGTCTACCCGGCGAGCCAGTAGAAACCGCCCTATATGCCTTTTAGATCGGCTGTATCATGCGGATAGCGGGCTGCAGTCTAAGACAGGATCATCGGGCCGGTCCAAGACTCCCCCTTCAAACATCTCGGGGGGAGCCAAGGTAAATTAGAGCGATAGGAATGTCGATGTCATTGGTGGTAGCCTGGAGATGTCTAATGGACCAGGGCTTGGGAGCTGGAACCCATTTTCCCTGACCCGAAACAAGAAACCCCCATTGCCGGTTGCAAACCCTAAGGCTCGTAGGTTAAGACTGATTGGGTAAGTGGCGGCGATGATTGGGGAAAAAGGGAAAAAGGAATTCGATCTGCAGCGGGAATTTCCCCAGATCTTTTTGGACTTGGCAGTGCGGGGATCTGGGGGTGGAGAATTGACGTACAAGTCTGTGATTTAGCACTATATAACCCTACGATTCCAGTGGTGGTTGAGAATTGTCTCAATTGCAATCAATTGGCGATTCTTCATTACCTATACTTCACCATGTGGCCACGCAAATCCTCAGACAAAGATGAAAGTGACACCAAGATAGATCCACCCTCCGACACTAAAGATGATTTGGAGAGCGCCCACATCGAGAAGATTGACGCTAGTATCGACAACATTGCGACCAGTATCGACAACCTACCGGTCAGCATGTTCGTCTGGCTCGCGGCATTGACAGCCTCCATGGCGGGTCTATTGTTCGGATACGACACAGGCATTATCTCCGGCGTCCTGGTGGTTCTGGGGAATTCTCTTGATGGCAGACCTGCAACAAGCAGCGAGAAAGAGATGATTACCTCGCTTTGCTCAGGAGGTGCCTTCATTGGTGCCATCTTTGCCGGTAACACCGCAGACAGAGTAAGAAAATCCTATCTATAAACCTATGAGTGCTAAGTTTCAGTTCGGTCGCAAAATGGCCATCTACCTCGGCTGTGTCCTCTTCATCGCTGGTGCCGTCATCCAGGCAGCTGCCTATACCATTGCTCAAATGGCCGTCGGCCGACTGGTCATTGGATTTGGCGTTGGCTGTGGCGCCATGGTTTTGCCGCTCTACGTCGCAGAGATTGCCCCGGCCAAGGCCCGTGGAAAGCTCATTGGACTGAACAACATGTCAATCACCGGAGGGCAAGTTATCTCTTATGCTATCGGAGCAGCCTTCTCAAGCGTTCCCCATGGCTGGCGATACATGGTTGGACTCGGTGCTGTACCTGCCCTTATCCTCGGTGCACTTATGCCCTTCTGCCCCGAGTCCCCCCGTCACCTTGCCTATAATGGTCGCCACGACGAGGCAAGAGTTGTGCTTCGTAAGATCTACGCCAAGGCCACTGAGGATCAAATTGACGCGGTCCTTCTCTCCATCATTACGGCATGCGACCAGGCCCGCGAAATCAACGAGAGCGGGTCTCGATTCTCAAAGATCAAGAAACTCCACACTGTCCCAAGCAACCTCCGTGCATTGATCAGTGCTTGCGGTCTGATGGTTATCTCACAACTGTCCGGTTTCAATGCCCTGATGTACTACTCTGCTACACTGTTTTCACTGGTCGGCTTTGACAACCCCACTGCGGTCGGACTTGTGGTAGCAGGTACCAACTTCATCATGACTTTCGTTAACATGATGATGGTCGATGGAATGGGGCGGAGAAAACTTCTCCTTTCGACCGTGTGGGGAATGTCCGTCGGGATGATTGCCGTCGCAGTTGCGTTCCGCTGGATCCCAATCAACATGGAAACAATGGAAGTGACAACAACTGGGATTCCCCCGGCGGCCATCGCAGTCCTAGTCTTTATCATCTGGTTTGTGGTATTCTACGGCGTCTCCGTTGGCAACACTGCATGGATGAGCACCGACTTCTTCCCTCTCGAGGTGCGTGCCATTGGAACAATGTGGCTGACCTGCTCCAACTGGGGCGCCAATGTCATTATCTCTAGCACTTTCCTCTCCATGATGAAGGCGTGGACTCCTTCTGGTGCATTTGGCTTCTTTGCCGCGATTTGTGGTCTTGGATACATCTGGCTTTACTTCTTCTATCCCGAGGTGTCTGGCCTGGTTTTGGAAGAGGTGAAGGAGGTCTTCGAGCACGGATTCGGTGTCAGCTATGCCAGACAGCTCCGAAAGGAGCGAAAGGACATCATCGAGGAGAGGATGAAGACCCAAGAAAAGCCGATCGCTGCTGGGCATTAACTTTGCGTAAGATATTGTTTGACTGTAGCATAAAGTGAATACTTAGGTACATACATTCATACTGTGACATTTAGGAACAACCCTCATCATTCATTCAAATCAATAAGTTTTAAGTACTTTCAAGTAGTCTGGAAACTTGTCACTGGACGATAAACCACCAATAAACATCCCCTGAAGTCTTGACCGATGATCCCGTTGGTTCAAGATTTGGCCGGGGAATGCTTCCCGTTCGGATACCCCACAGAATTCCCCCGCAAAATGTGACTTCGAGTTCAGGAGTGGAAAAACTCGCCGTGCTTCTAAAGTTAACATTCTGTGATGTCGATGCAATTGAGATCCTTGGTTTCTCTATAAAAGTCTAAGGCATCCTCATATCCAGAGATACAACAAATCCACAGCAATAACGAGACTCGAATAATGTCTCAAACTTCACACACACACACACACACACACACAATCTGATCGAAGTGTGGGAAGGTTGGATGATGGTCGTCCAAAGAAAATCCGAAAAAGAAGCGAGGAGAGTAAAGATCCAGGAAACAGGCTAAGAGCTTTGGATGAACAGACTCAGATACCGAAATCCGCCAGCGTCCTCCGAAACCTATTACCCGCCTGTAAAGCGAATTCGTACGTGCGGGATTCTACTTAAGTATCCCTCTGCCCCGCCACTCAATCCATCGCATCGCCTGTTCTCTAATTTCTGCTTTCATTCACTCTTAGCAAGTCTACAGACACGGGGAAAGGTCGCCCGATCGAACAGTTTCGAATAGTGGAAATGGTGAGGTACTTAATCACCAGTCGAAGGTTGATTAGGCTTACGTGCTGGGGTTTTACTAGAACCGCCACGACAAGAGATGGAGAAGCTATCTATGAATGAACTTGTTGTTGCTGAACAGGGGTAAAATGTATTCAAGACCATTCCACTGGGCTTGAAAGCTCGTAGAAGCCTGAAGAACCGGGAGAGGCTCATACTCATACCTAGTCAGTTTAAGGTTAGCGTCGCCGGTATCTGATGAACTGGGTTAGCGTCGGCGATTTCTGTCCTTAATGCGGCTAGATCAGCCTCCCTATACGGCAAAGCGCAAACCCGCTCGACCAATCAAAGCTCTTATCTTTCAATCATCGGCTCAGGCCTCTTTGGATTAGAATTCGATTGGTGCGCGTTTCGATGCGGGGTGCACATGGCATATAGATCTCTGTTATTATATATGGACCTGTCCCACTCGCGCCAAACACAGGTCAGCAGTTCGTTCGCGTTACGCGCACACATGAGAATGATAAAAATGGCTGGCATCTGCTCTTCCTCTAGAGCACGCTTCATCACTTCTGCAACCTTCGAGTATGACTGCAGTACAGAGCCAGGTTGCAACTCCGCTGTTTAGTGGGACGGTTAGAGATTGTCTGCCAGATGGCCTTGGACAGAATGGTGGCCGCATTTCCACCGAGAAAATTGGATTTCTTCGACCAACGCCCAAGTCTTTGCCTGTAGATCAATTACGGCAACGGCTTCGAGAAGATGGGTACCTTTTTGTCAAGGGCGTTATCCCGAGAGAAGACGTTCTCGATGCGAGGGAACAGTAAGTCACTTTCCTCGTTGATGAGAGTTTTGCTCACCCCTCAAGCTACTTCAAGCAGTATTCCGACACGTCGCTATTAGAGCCGGGCTCTTCTCCCCGAGATGGTATCTTCAACTCGGGATCTTCCCCTGATTCACACAAAGGCATAGGTGGACAGGGTCTTCCGTCCAACCCAGTTGAGCACCAGATACTCATCGATGCTCACAAAGAGCCCGAATACCGAGCATTTGTGGAACATCCAGCGTTGACGAAGTTCATCAGAGACTTGATGGAATGGAAAGAGCATCGCATCTTGGATCGGACGATGCTGCGGCATAATATACCCCTTGGTAAAGGAACTGGGATCCATTATGATAAATTGTTCCTCAGAGGAGGAGAAGGGTTTTTCCTGACTGCCTGGGTGCCTATTGGTAAGACTTGATCTCAGAAATAAAACTGGACTTGACTGACATGGATAGGGGATATTTCCGTACAAGGTGGAGGTCTTTGCTACCTGGAGAACTCACTTCCCCTGGGCCGGGCAATTGAAGAAGATTACACCAAGCGCGCGGAGGAGTTCACACCCGAGCAGCGGATTTCCGCATTCAATTTAAACATGCTGGATGGTGGGATGATTTCAAATTCACCACAGGAGTTCCAAGCCATGCATTCTGCACATGATGACCATAGGTGGTTGGTTACGAACTATGAGGCTGGAGACGTGGTGTTTCATGATCCGTATAGTATCCATGCCAGTGGTCGGAATGAGGATCCTGAGAATCGAATCCGCCTGAGTACGGACTTGAGGCTCTATGAGAAGGAGGATCCCGGGATTGATACTCGCTGGTATAAGCTCTGGTCTCCGGGAGATGGCTTGTGAGGTCAGTTTTACCCAAATGTGTCGCCGCAATGTTTCCAGGGTTTTCTGTGGAGTTGAAACATTTGCGGGGAATGATATGTACTCATTTGGAATATGATGCGGTCAAGTACTCGGTTGCTGCTCCAATTTCTGTACCTAGGCCACAGTTTTCTCGGTAGCAAAGAATGATCTTGTCTTAGCATACAGATACCGTAGCAGAGATCCCAACCCTGAAGGGTTTGGTAATATGGGGAAAGAACGCCACAAATTTCGTCCTGAAGAGCGAGTGGGGAGCGACATTCATATGTAACACGTGTATCGGAGAACGTAAGAGTTCGTGAGGCCAGCATATGTTCTTGAAGGGTCCAGCCCCTTGTGCCATAAAGTCCCTCTTCCCTGTGAGCATCCCATGAAAGGCTTTTGCTGACAAGAAAAATCCACTGCAATGCTCCAACCCAGTAGGCAGATCGCTTCAATTTGCCCACCCCAGGCAACCCGTAATCAGCATCGCGTCCAGTGAGAGCAATGATCGTTAGGCACGACTGTGAGTATATATTTCCCATCGCATTCAGCCAGTAAGTCTTTCTTTTTGGGTCGTCATCCTGCAGTATACAAAGGCGGTCCACCCAAAGATAGCGTATCCCTATATTCTCACATACGACAATTGCGTCCTCAATGGTCTGTGGCAGAACATTGCTGTTCAGATAAGCTGGTGTACTGAGGGTCTGGATATTGTCCGTTTTAGCCTGTAGTGGCTTGCTCGTAGTGCCCCATACGTAGCTCAAAGTCGCGTATTTGCACGTCAAAGGAGCAAGTGCTATGCACCTTTGTTTGGTATCAATGACGCGAAGTCCATTGGGCCGTGGGCCATCCGGCCTTTCCTGGCCGAGGATCTCGGGGCCCAAAGCATCGCTTGCCCAGTCAGAAAGTTTATTCCAATCAACTTCTGCCGAAGGTGTCGGCGTAGAAACGAGCTTGTGGCCATCGATGGGGTCTGTAGTTACGAAAAAGGTTTTGCTCTCTGGAGTGTGTGAGCAAAGTTTGGAAGATACTTGGTCTCTCTTTGTTCGTGTAGGAATAAGCTTACTTTTATTGTCATCCCATTGACGGAGCTTTGGGTCTCGAAGACAAATATTCAATTCCAATGGACACTTGACGCCTTTCATTGGGTATGACTCAAGCGATGGTTTTCCGATAGTGATCACGCACGATTGATTTGATGAAAGGGCCCATTCGTTCATCATTTGGCTGACTGGACCTGCAAATAGCCGACAGGTGTCGCAATTGAAGGAACGCTCTTCCAAGCCTTGGGAGGATCCCAAATCCAGGTCAATTTCCCGGATGCTACTTCGAGGCTCAACATCAATGTCAGCCAAGATTAGACACTGCACAAGATGTTTAAGTCTCATGTGGTTGCAAAAGCTGCATAGTGTGTCATTTGCTGTGCTGGAGCATCTTTCACATGGTTGATGAAAAAATGCTCTCTGAGTCTGATGTCTTTCTGGAGAATCCCAACCGCGGTGATTGAGACTTGACCACCCACTTACTTCCGAGCCTCCTATCGTCTCAGTTATCACATCTTCCAAGCAATCACAGAGTGAACATGTATCTCGGGTGTCGTTTTCACCCAGCGCGGAAGAATCGGCGCTATCAAAGTGAGGTTCACTTGATTCAAGCCCGGGAAATGGTAGGTTGGCTGACATGACTGGTTTATCTTCAGACATCAGCGATACATATAGATCAAAGAGCAAAGAGATTGGATCGACGAGCGATGAGTTTGATGCAGTTCGCTTGTGGTTGGATAATTTAGAGATGCGAGAACCAAATGCGCGTCATGTGTGATGGGGAGGCGTTCTGATTTGCGAGATGTGTGAATGCCCAACCCCACTTTCAGGCATCTCAAATGGGGCTCTAAGCTCTTGGGTCCTACGGGGTATTGAGTAGAATTGGAAGAAAAGCAGATGGAAGCGACTGATCGAGGAAGTGAAAGAGAGGGATTCATCCGGGGCCAAGAATGGCACTTGACAACGAATGGGCTTTGAAGATAATAGTGTGAGGTGGTATGTGCAAGAAACGAACGAATTTTTGATCTAAAGTTGCTCAATCTTGCGATTTTTATTTGACACTGCTGTGGACATACACACAGTCAGCTATAATCATAGTCTAAAAACTGTCTGAGGGTAGCGAACTTCTTGAAATGTCCTGTGGTCTCATTCTCATCACTCTGATGTTTCCCTGTAGCCAATCGTCCAGAATCTTCTTCGTACTCGTACTCGTAAACTGTTGGCCCCGATGTTTGTCCACAAATGATATTGACCCGCTCAAATTGAGTCTGGTTAGAACACGATGCATGGGCATATTGCACACAATAAACAGTGGCTTTGAGACCGCAACCTTGGAGAGAACGTTCACAACAGTCCCCATGGACTTTGAATGCGACAAACAGACTTCGCCCTGGATCCGGACAGCTGGCTACATGGTACTAGGTAACTACAATTATTTTAGTTTATATGATGTTCTACAACCCAGGAGAAAAGGGGACATGGTCCTTAATGCAGGGAACTTGTGATCCTACCAACATGCTCTCTGAAGGATTGTCTGGAGCGCCTAGATCATTGCCGGCATCCAATTCCAACAGCTCAACACCCTGAAGGGAAAATAAGAAATGAACAAACTCCGGGAGTGGAGACACGGGAAGATCCGATTGGAAGGGCTGAAACAGTGTTTTCTCGGGCGAAGACCCCGTTCCGTGCGCGGGCTACTTTAATTCAGACAGGGGCGCGACGCCCTCCACTTTACACCACTTGACACCACTCTATTCACGAACTTGGGCGCCAGGATGACACCGCCACTGTCTCAATTCAATTTCCTCAGGGAATTTCCCCGAGGATTCAGAGATGTTGCTCCATCTATTAAAGAGTGACGATCCCGGGACCGGGACTCGCGATCAGACAGCAACACCCTCCCAGTATGCGTGGGACTTTCATTCTTTCATTGCTTTCTGCGGCGCTGGGCGCCAGCGCGGCTGTTTCAAAATCCAACCTGAAAAGTCACGTCGATGTGCTGGCACTCGACTACGCTTTCAACCCCGTTGAGCCTGCCTACTGGACCGGATACCCTCACCACCGTCGGACACCTTTCGCTGTGTCGCCTGATGGAAAGTCCGCGTATGTCGCGTACCTGGACTCAAGCGCAACCGATGTCCATGTCCAGCAGGTCGACCCGTCTACCTTTGCCGCCACTGGTACCACTGTGACTGTGTCCGGTGGAAAGGAAGGTGTGTAGGATTGTTGATGTTATTCAGGCAAGGTGACTAAGATCTTATGCAGCCGGTGGTCTTGTTGCCCACAACGATGGTTTCGCCCTTCTCACCAACGAGGCCATGCCCTCTGGCACTACCAACGCGCCGTCTGGTGAGACCCCTGTGCCTGTGCTGTACCGGTACACCTCTGGTAAGCAGACATGGAAGACCTGGCTCGGTGGTCCCGGTGTCCACGCTTCCGAGGGACTCTCTGCCTCTCCCGACATGAACGGTGATCTTGTTTACTCTGAGGCCGCCGAGATGTACGGTGCGTACTTTGTTGTGACCGACTACTCTGGCGATGCGTCGGGCCACTTCGGTGACAGCGTCGAGTACGTCACGACCGATGGAACTCTCAAGCAGATTGACGGTGCCACCAGTGCATGGGGATGTAGCCACAACACCGGTATCGCATTCGAGGCTGCTGACGCTGCTCCCTTCGCCGGAATTTGTGCCGAGGACCAGGGTGCCATCTGGCTCAACACCAAGACCCAGGGAATGACCACTGATGGCGTCAAGATTTCCAACGAGAACACCACCAACGGTGCCTCCGGTGAGCCCATGGGAGGCATGTCTGGTAGTTACAGCGCGTTGGCTCGTTTCGCCGAAACTACCAAGTACATCTTCGCGTGGGTTTCCCGCGGCGCGATGGACGTGACCGAGAACGAGTGGATGGGATCTGGCTACACTAACGTGCAGAACCGCACCAACGGTCGTAACGTCGCCATTGCTCTCTTCTCTGACAAGTACACTAAGGTCGGTGCCGAGGCTACTTCCGTGGTTGGCACCGAGGACGGTGACAGCCAGATTAACTGGGTGACCTCCGGATCTAACGATTGCTCCAACGCCCACGCTGCCACTTTCGGTGCCAGCAACGCTCTCATCACCTGGGAAGAGATCTCCAACCCAACCTGTGACTTCATCGCCATGGGATGTCGCGGTTCGTTCGCTGGAACTTTCTTCCAGGAGGTTGACTCGACCGGTGCCAAGGTTGGTGAGTCTTTCAGCAGCGACGATGTTTACGTCGCTGGTGATATGGTCACCATGTCCGATGGTCGTATCTGCTGGCCTTACGTTAGCATGACCTGGGACCTCTCCCAGGCAAACGACGGATCTTCCGCGGCCGGAAAGAAGCTGAGCTTCGCCTGTATCGGTCTCGATGGAACAACCGAGTCCTCCAACACCACTGCTAGTGCCACCACCAGCGCAGCTGCCAAGGTTGCCGTGAGCGAGACCGCTGCCGCCGTCACCAAGGCTGCTTCAGCCGAGACCGTCGTTGCCTCTAGCCAGACCACCGAAGCTGCCGTCGAGGCCACTAGCGGCAGCGTCGCCGCCATTGGCGATGACTCCGATAACGTTGCTGCCACCAGTGCTGTTGTCAAGGCCAGCGAAGCTACCGTCGCTTCCGTGGCTACTGCTAGCGCTGAGGCTAGCGGTGTTGTTGATGCCATCGGCAACAACTCCGAGGACGTTGTTTCAACGACTGCTATCCCCGCTGCCACTCTCAGCATGGAGACCAGCGCTTCCGTGAACGAGATCCCCGTTGCTACCCCTGTCGAAATTCCCAGCACCCCTAGCGCGGCTGCTGCCGAAAGTGGATTCCCTAGCGAGTCTTGGGGTGCCATTCCCAGCGGTTTCTGGGATGCAGCTCCCAGTGGATCATGGGGCGAGGTGCCTAGCGGTGCCTTCGGTGCTGCCCCTAGCGGTACCCCTACTGGAATCTCCCGTGGACACGGTCGGGGACATCACGGACACCGCGGACACAAGTGGGCTCATGAGCACGCTCAGGCACAGTCTCAGGCTCAGGCCCAGGCCGAGCCTACTGTCGGCTCCTGCAAGTCCAACTAGAGTGGGCCATGTATTATATTCTAGAACGCCATAGGATATCGTTCCTAATTTGACAAGTTATTGGTGTTCAACAGGAGTTTGTATTACATATTTGTAGACAAGCTTATCGACATATTCAAGGAAACCCTTTAGATTGGCACACCTGGTGAGATATGAAGATATTGCGCCAGCCGTGAGAAAACTCGTTTCATGCCCTACATCCAAGGTATGTAGCTAGGTGTCTCACTTTCTCCATTTAACATCATCCTCCACCAGCCCCGAACCAAGCCCAATGACCTTCCGAGTTTACAACCTCGGAAGCTTTCAAGATCCCAACCTTCAATGACAAAGCTCATCCAACTCCCTCTCCGCCTCATCCAGCTGTCTCCGCCGATTCCGAATCTCAACCTGCTGAGCCGCATAAATCTCATGCTGTGTCCTTCTCCACTCATACTCCCTCTTAGCCTGCTCATACTGAGAAAGCAACCCATTCATATCCAAATGAGCCTGCAAGACTTCTCCAGTCTCCGGCTTTAACATTTCCTCCAACTTCTCCGCCTCGATGCTGAGTGTCTGTCGAGAACCCGAGATAAGCAATCTCAACGACTCGCTGGATCGATACGTCGGCAGATGCGGCGAGGGACTGGCGTTCACTTCCGGGTTGGCGGGTGTGTCAGAGGCTACGACCTGAGCTTCAGCTTCAGCCGCAGCCTCGGCTTCGGCTTCGGCCTGCAGCTGGCTTAGAAGTTCATCCATGGGTTTGAGCTCTGTTTCAGCTTTGGCTGGAACTTCGACCTCGACCACGGGCTCTGTTTCGCCCGCGACTGCAGTCTCATCCTCCGGGCCGGCTGGGGCTTCGTTGCCTGAGATTGGCGACGCAGGCGCGTCGCCTGGGCGGACGAACTTTCCATTCTGATACTAGAGCGCGGTTACATTGACACCTTCAATGTAGTGTTTGGTACAGCTCACTTACCTCAAGGAATGTTGAAGGTGTGGTTAGGAGATCAGAGCTATTGTGGAGTTGGCCAAGGGCTGGCACGGGTGTATCTGGAATATTTCCGACGTGGTCCGATGGCTCGTATGAGAATGCTGTTGCGAAATCGGAGATGGCACTTCTCACACCTGACGGTGGGCTTGATCTACGTTAATAAGTCATTTGGATGGGCTCTACACGAGGATTTGTGACTTACATGACAGGTGCTTGTTTTGCTGGGGACTTGCTGCGACCACGCTGATGTTCAACAGCCTCGGGGTTGACATTCCAGCTTTGGTTGGAGAACGATGGCACCACATTTTGGCCGCTTCGAGTTGATACCATGTTTGTTTCCTGATGATGAACAGATGATGGAGATTGGGAAGTTGATAGAGGATCAAGATTTTAGCGGAGGAAGACGCTGAGAGCCATTATATACCCACTTCTTTCCCCAGGCTGACAATCGAAATTTGAGAGTTTGATGTTTGCCATATATCATTATATATGGGATGGTGGTATGCCATATTCCTCACAAGGTTAACACACAAAGAGTGTGAAAGAACCTGCGCAACGGGATGCTGGAGGTCACTTGTGCAATGTCTACAGAGTGATTTCTTGCATCCTTGGATCTCCGGGTCGTCGTTTGGTCAGACAGCGATTTTCTGGTGCTAGTTTTACCTATTTTCCGTCACTCGTAGAGAGAATCACATTCTAAAGCTATACAGAGTTTCCAGGTCGAGACAATGCCTCCCTAGGAAGTTGCAACTTTAGAAGCCCTGGAGATCCTATCGCTAAGCCACTTAAAGCATATCCATCAAGCAGATCCATGGCTACTACATCATGGATGTTGACGGGGGGTGGCTCTATTGTGTGCCACGTCAGCCTCAATACACCTTTTTGCTTGCTCTGTGTCCATCTCTGATATTGCCACATAGTACTCTCTATACCATTTACAGCGTGAAGTTGAGCCTTGTACAGAGTACCCCGTACTCGGAATACAACTCTCCACAGAGGACATTGACGCCAAAATACTCCGTCGAGAATTTAAGATATCAGATACCTTACCTTTGATAATGCGAGGGGTAACCGAGGCTTTGCACCCGTTGGTCCGTTTAGGGTTGACATAGGGCACCGGCGCATTCGTTCTTTCATCGACTTCCCCATATTCCATCTTGCATATGGTGCAACCCACGAGCAGGCCTTTATTTAGCACGAGCAATCCACCCAATGAACATCAAAATCTACCATAATCTTTCATCATATCTGATCAATCATGCACAAAATGGCCGAATGAAATATCAGCCCACATCAAGATAACCGGGTAAAGAAACCAGACCCGAACCGAGCCCTTTGAAACATGCATCATGACACCGATACTTCCAATCAAAAATGACAGATCAACTAGTGGCAAGCACCGGGCTCACCCAACTGGCGGTCTGCATCTGCGATCAGTCCCCACCATGCACAGGCCATGCGAGATCTGCACGGATTTCAATATCGGTGTGCTGTTCGTCCAGAGTGACGGTATGCTTTATAAAACACCCAATCAGGCTGGAATTGTTTCGTGAATGAGCTCATACCTTTGCCTCCCACTGATAAGACTCGTACAACATCCGGAGATCGTGTCGCGCTGTTCCATACCTCGGGGAAGCCCGAGCAAATCCAATCTGTCATTCTGTGCGATCTGCCGGTGTTCGTGCTAAAGGGGGTATGCAGTACAATATGCGGTATGGGATCGGCCAATGAAGGCCTTTCTCGGGCCCGGGGCTGCGTACAACGTAGTGGGGGGGAATAGTCTGGAGTGTTAAGAATCTTTCATCGTGTGAGCTTATATTCAGAAAAAGTCCCCGGACTAGAACAGTCTACACTATCCTCCGGAAGTCTGAAAAAAACGACTTGTACTATTGTGCTCTACCCCAACCATGTTGGCATTTTTCCTACTTGGAAGTGTTGTGGCCTACAACTTGGTCATGGTGATCTACCGACTCCATTTCCACCCATTGAACAAATTCCCGGGACCCCGCTTAGCCGCCGCAACAGGACTGTATGAGGTCTATTTTTCAGTTTGGGGTACCAACGGATTCAATGATGAGATTGAAGAAATGCACCAAACATATGGTAAGATCATTTCACACCAATGAGATTTCATCTCTCACAAGTTTAGGCCCGGTGGTTCGCATTACGCCCGATGAAGTGCATGTTGAAGAACCGACCGGAACTCGCTCTGTAGACCGGTGGATCAAAGGGACACGGACACTGCAGACTTACGGACACTCGCGCAAGTTCCAGATCAAGCGGCGATCCATCTCCCGAATGCGATCGATGCTACGGGTGGAGATCAACCAGATCATCAGTGGGCTGGTTGAGAAGCATTTGGTGCATCGGGTGGCTAGCACCAAATTGCGACCGTTGATGCGCAATAGAGTTTGGACAGTTGGAGAGAGTGATCTAGAAGACGGCGATCAGGCGTTTAACGTTTCCCAATTACCGCCCTCTGAAATCAAGGCCTGAAATTGGAGTTGAGATTGGTTGGAACCGCCTGAAATTGGCGCGGACCGAGAGAGTTTGGGGTTCAGACGTCAGTTCTGAGTTCACCCCGCGTGGACGAGAAAGACCCGGATGCAAAACGACTTCAATTTTGGTTCAGCCAATGTCATGGCCTGTCAAACAGGAACATAAACCCGGACAACGATGGGATCAACAAAAGGAGGAAGATGAGTGAAGATCGATGTTCCAGAACGAAGGCGGTACCGAAGAGCCCCTCTCTCCGCTATGGGCAATTTCTCATATCTTCTTGCGACATTTCCCAACTTTTCCCTGTGAATTGAATTCCAACCGCCATCATGGTAAGTCGATTGCGAGTGTGGTTTGTTCTGTTGCTAACTAGTTCAGCCTCACGCCGACTCCTCCTACTTTGCGCCCGGCTCATCTAAAGCCGATGTCTACGAGATGCTTCTCATGCAAACACAAGGCCTACTAGACGGCCAGAGGAATTGGGTTAGGTAAATGTTGGATAATTCCTCGAACAAGAACGCCTACTCACATATTCTAGCAACCTCTCAAACGTCGCATCTCTACTGTGGCACGCCTATGCCTCCCTCCCCGCCCCCTCCTCCTCCGTCAACTGGGCTGGCTTTTACATCCGCGATGACAAATTCCCCACTCTCGCCTCACCCATCTCCTCACCACCACTGTCCGGTGTGCCAGGCACAAGCGGCGTGACCATCTCAACCACATACACATCATCGGAGGACCAGCTCCTCCTGCTGGGTCCCTTCCACGGCAAGCCCGCCTGCCAAGAGATTCGTTTCGGAAAGGGTGTCTGCGGCACCGCCGCTGCGAAGCGCGAGACCGTGGTGGTGCCCGACGTACTGGAATTCCCAGGCCACATCGCATGCGATGCAGAGAGTCGCAGTGAGATCGTTGTGCCTATCCTGGTGAACGGCGAGGTGAGTACCGCATCCCAAGTGTTAATGATCGCACTAACAGTGATAGGTTGTTGCCATTATCGACATCGACTGCACCGATCCCTCAGGCTTCGACGATGAAGATAAGAAATACCTTGAGAAATTGGCCGCTTTCTTGGCCGATAGTTGCGATTGGTGAAATAACAATTTTGAATAATAGTCTGGAAAGACACGGTTTTTGGTTGAGAGGAATTTTGAATGCAGGTCTGCGTTTTTGGTGGCTGCTGCCATTTCAAAAGTTTTTTAACATTTCTTTCGCGGGAGTCTGCTACTGCCACAGGCTCTTGTGTATGTCTTTTTATATGATCTTCGTTGCGAAGTAAATCAAACAGGATTCTGTCACCATCATAGATTCGCTGGCAATTCTTCGTATTCCGCCTACAGATTCGCTACATCTGTGTCCTTTCGAGCAGTGCACCAAGTCCGTTAGATGGCATTGTGTGGATACAGACATACCTCCCACGACACAGACATCAAACAGCTTGACGACTGGAACGCGACGCCTACGAGGCGTTGACCCTTTCGCTTCGAACCCTTGAAACTGATTTCCCGCCAAGCGCATGGTTTCGGTAGGTGATCTTTAATCTTAGTGAGACTGCTGCAGACAGGTTGCAGGATCGGCAAAGAAATGCGATCAAGATGCGGACCTCATTTCAACGGAAAGCCAATTTGATGGCGCCCCAGATGCTCACTTAGTGCGAACTGAAACAGGTGATATTCAGGAGTTATTCACCTGAAGCTGGAATTATGGAGAAGGCCATCTACATCGTGTATCTCATGGGCTCCCATCAAGATCGAGTCGTCTATTTGACGCACCCCACACAATAGCGGGTCCACCAGCTTGGTTGACATCCCATCTACAATGACCAATCTCGCTTATAGCCTTGGCTTGTGATTGATTAACCGCCGATTTTCACGATCGGCGCCGTCAAATGCTATCAGTTGAACGGTTGGATTACAACTGGAGTGTCGTGGGTTACATCGGTTTCAGGTTCGGGCTCAAAGCTCACCCTTTCGGATACTGAAACGCCGAAGTGTTTCCCCTAATGAACTACTGGAGTTTCTGGAGATCGGGATTGTGCACTTCATGCATTATGCTGAACACAACGTCAGTGGTACGATGGGACTGCTGTGTGAATAGTGCAAAGCCAGCAACTGAAGCATACCTAAACAGGACAACGTGCAATTGAGGACCCGTCAGCAACCAGACGTTCCAGAATCTTGGATCAATGCATTGTCTCTATCAAAGTTGTGAGATCAATCCAAAGTCATGATGTCGCGATGTGTTTGTATTGTGGGTCCAATCTGAAGCCGAGGCCCCTTCCAGCATTTGAAGGGATGCAACGTCCAACATATCCACAAGTATAAGAAAGACACCCACGGACTGACAGAAATCGAGCCCATCACTTTCACTTCAATTCTCCGTACAAGATGAAGCTTGTCCAATCCATCATCCTCGCCCTCCCCTTCCTCCAACCAACCACAGCCTTAGTGGGAATATCATGGAGTGTATCAGACGCACCTTCAACTGGCTTGACAGAACTCAGCTTCCCAATGAATGTCAACTCCGCGCCCCACGAAACAGGATTTTACTTCGCGCAACAATTCAACTTCATCAACCAAAAAGACGTAGGCTACACAGGCATCCAACCACGCGAAGACTCCAATTCCAAGCCCGTTCTCCACGCAGCCTTCTCCAGTTTTATCTCGGGCACCAAATCAAGCGATGAGAACTGTAGCGATGGCGCAGATGGTGGCGCCGGCGTAAGCTGCGCTGTTGACATTGAGGGCTCATACGCCCATACATACCAGCTGCATATCAATAACACGGCCGGGACGACGTGGGTGGGAACCTTGATTGATTCTGTTAGTGGGAGTGAGACTCGAATTGGTTCATATGAACTTCCGGCTGGGTCGGGGGGCATTCAAGGGTCGCAGATGGGCTTTGTGGAATATTATCCCTGGAATGCTGAAGAGAGTCATCAGTGTGCTGATTTGCCCAAAACTGCTGTGACTTTCGGTTACCCTGTTGCGGAGGGGTATGATGGAAAATTGGAGAAGGCTTATGAGTATGGTGATTGTGTTGGAAAGGCTGGGTTTGAGACTCATTATACGGCGGACGGTGTTGAGACCTCCGTTGGGTTTTGAGTCGAGCTTGAGGATTGCATACTCTCCAAAGCAATCTTTGAGCACTCTGAAAATCTGAGCTTGACGATATCTCCCACAGATGTCTTTCATCGACGTACATAAATTGGCATTTAAAAGAGCACAAGGATGATCGAGTTTGCCGATCGGTCCAGCGCAATCAAAACTTCCAGCTTTACTAGCTTCAAGCCAAATCAGCAATTTATCGAAGTGCTCATCGAATCAAGTGCTTACTACTCCGTATGCCTTTGCAAGATGGGCGTGTGTGTGCACCACCATCGTAGCCACACAATACGAGCAATGTGACAAATAGATCCCGAGGTTATTCCGTCGAGATGTCACACAGAGTTCAGGTTAGGCTCAATCAGTGTGAGATGATAGACATGTCAAACTACCCTTCCCGGCTGAAAAGTAAGCCCGTGCTGGTAATCTGAGGCGCAGATCGGAAACCCTGGCCAATTGACCCAATTGCATGCCGCTGCTAATTCGACAGTGCGTGCGCCACTCTGCAGAAGTCAAAACGGCCCCCAAAGATTAGAGTCAAACGCTTACTGAGGCTTATTTTGGAACAAGACTAGCCCCTGATGAGAAAAATGAGCAGGCTTAGCCCACTAACACTAGCTCTCCAGCCGGGGACTTGAATAATGGGGCACCTCCAGCCTGCAAGAACTTAGACCCTGAAAAATTCCAAAATCTTGCATCCTGGTGTTTTGACTGCCACGGATCGATATGGCCGGCTGGTGGCTTGTGTTGCTTTGGGTGTTGACACCGCTGGTTAGGGCTCGTGTCATCGACCTTGCCCAGCGATCAGTCCTGTCAGATCTGTCCGGTGGGTTCTGTCGCAGTTACAGATTTGGCGGTAAGTGGAGGCTTTGTGATAAGATCTACAGTTTTCGTACTTATGAATCTTAGCGGATATTGCCAACAATGTGTTGTACATGGTTGGACTGGATGGAGGACTGGTTCCAGATGATGGCGATGCTTCGAGTGAGTCAATCACGGCCGATTATAGGTTACTCCACAGTATACTGATAGCTCGATACTGCTAGATAACTATCTCGTGACTCTCGATCTCACATCCTCGTTATCCACGTCCGAAGGGAAGAACTATAAGATGACAAAAATAGACACCGATGTCCCCAAAGTCAAAGACATGGCACTCTGGTCCAAAGCAGACAACACAACCCTCTACCAATACGGAGGCCGATTCTTGGAGAATATCACCAACGAGAACACCATTTGGACTTATACTGTGGGGGACAAGAAGTGGGACAAGCAGGATGGCACCATTCAACCAACTAGACTGGAGTACGGTGGTATGTGGATGTTTGGATTACTCATGGGGGGCGATACTAACCTCATTGACAGTCTACACCAACGCGCCGCAGATTCAAGCAGGGTATTGGATTGGTGGCTATCGAGCTAGCGGCACAACTACCACCATTACCGATTCAACAAAGGAATACGCCACAGGTCTCATCCAACTGAATACCACAACAGGTATCTACACATCTCTAGATGGACCGTATGAAGCTGTCGAGGAAGGCTCCCTTTCGTATGTGCCAGTTGGCGACATGGGTATTTTGGTTTATATCGGTGGTGATGTCCCCTCCATCAAGGACGGTATCAACGCCACCATGACATCGGTAAGCTGACAAGACATATCTATTGGGATCAAAATTTTAATGAATGATTTAGAATTCATGGAATCATGTTCAAGTCTACGACATCGCCGGAGCCAAATGGTACAACCAGTCAACAACAGGAACAGTGACGTCTCGAACGCAATTCTGCGCTTCAGTGCAGCACGATGATTCGTCGTCTTCTTATCAGATCTATGTGATAGGAGGCGCGGACTTAAAATCACAGGACACAATCTTAGATGTGTATGTTGCAGATCAAGTGTCACCTTTGCTTGATCGCCGTGCTAACCGTCTCTAGGAATTACCTGTCCATCCCGTCCTTCAAATGGTACTCCGCTGCTCCTCTTGATGAAGCCCGCATGACTCTCACTTGCGTTTCATATGGGCGTCAGATCTTCGGAATTGGTGGAAGAAAGGCCTGGGCAGATGATAGTGCGGCAGGCTGCTACGATGCGCCCGCCTTCATCTACGACGCGCAGTCCGAGGTGTCGCGATCCTCTTTCAATGTCAGTCAATGAAAATTCCATTCCTAAGAAGAGAAACTAACCGATACCAGCCGGGTTTATCTTTATTCTCCCTCGCCTCAGCAACAGCGAAAGATATCGAAGCATCACCGACTCCTTCTAGCTGGGCTTCATCGGAGCTGCGGTCAATTTTTGAGACAAACAATACAACGACAAACTCCACTGGCAGCGGTAACTCGTCTCCGTCCAATAACACTAACGATGGAGGGTCTGGATCGACGAACACCGGTGCCATCGCAGGTGGAGTCGTTGGTGGAGTAGCAGGGCTAGCCTTGATAGGAGGACTTGCGTGGTTCTTCTTAAGGCGCAGGAAGCAAACGGCAGAAGAAGGAGACGGAGCTGGAATAGAGCCACAACGATACCAGCCGGTTCAGGAGCTTCCTTCCGGGGCAAGAGATGGGCGCTCCGAGTTGGGTTCCGATACCTACATGCATGCTGAATTGCCTGCACACCAGAAGGCACCATTATCCGAGCTTGATTCCGGACACAGCAGTTAGATATAGTGCAACGCCTCTGAATAATGTTAATACAATAAGTTTGATGATCTGACGAGTGACGTGCTGACTGATTCGACGAAATTCTTCATTAACTTCATTATAAAAAACTCATTCGGGTATCTAAAAGGAGCGAAGATGCTCAAACAAATTCAGGGATACATCATTCCATGTGCATGATGTTGATTCATAACCACCCACTGTTTCGGCCAGGGCCCATCTCAAAAGGACCCTGGATAGAACGGTGGGTCCCAACTTCATATATGGCTTGCTTATGGTCAAGCTCATATAAGGTCTGCGCGTGATCAAGCTCGGCCACTTGTTGGGTGTGTTCGAGCTCTGGAATTGAATTCTGAGCTTCCCAGCCGAGCTCTTGAGCCGACCGTGAAGAAGAAGCAGAATCCTCTTGGATTTTTTGACTGTCGTTATTCAGCGTTGTCTTTTTGTGCTGTTTGCGGCGACGCATGAGCCACCACCCAAAAACAACAGCGAGTATCAAGCCCACGGCACCAGCACCAGCGCCGATTCCCACTCGATCCCCGAGTGAGAGGCTACTGCCTTCATCTTTCGGGTTTTTAGGGAGTGTAGAATTGGTGTTCGAACCCTCAGTCGAGTCTTTGATCGTAGAATCAGTGGACCCAGGGAGCGGAGTCCAATGTGAAGTCCAAGTCTCTGCCCAGCTGTCGCTAGAGCCCGTCAACTCGGTCGCGCCAGCCTCTGTGACAATGATGCTCGATGTCGATATCCCTGGACCCGGGGCTTGAGCCAAAAACCAATTTCCTATGCCGTTGCCGGTCCCATAGTTTACCCCGATGAAGGCGGCTTGAAAGAAGGCTCGTCCCAAAGCATATGTGCCCTCTGTTCCGAAGCAGGGGAAATATCGTGTCGGTTTCTTAACCAAAGGTGCTTCTAATGTGAGATTGAGTAGTTGGAATGGGACTCTTATCGTAATGTTCTGATCGTTGGTGTTATCCTTGATGAACGTAAATGCCAGATAGCTTGCGGAGGTCACAATCTTGGTGTATTGGGTATCATCGGTGTTCCAGAGATAAAGGCCGAGATCAGGATTATGTGTTACCGGTAACTCTGCAGCAATTGCATCACACGAGCTTTGTGGGAGATATATGTAAGGATCAACAACATTTGCAAGGACTGAAGTGCCAGAGGTGAGAGAGGAATTGCCTTGAGCCAGGAGTCCGGATTTCCTCGGAAATTCCCAAGGCGAACCTCCAGCTGCGACACCAAGGCTGATTTCAAGCAACTGAATCGGAGCTGAATTTCCTGTATGAGGCTGGGCAGAAATGTCGCCCAGAGCTCGGCTCTTATCATACCCACCCAGAATGAGACTTCCTGGGATGTTGTGGCTGGCTGATCCGACATGCATTCCATAGGAGTAAGATGGTATCTCGTGTGTTCCATTCCATAGCCAGCTGGCGACAAGCGTGGATTGAATCTCTTTCCATGTCTGAAATGTTTGGTTGATCTCCCCAGCACCGAGCGACAAGTGACCGACTTGTACCGGGTAGGTTTGCCCTCCCGGATAAATTTGTGTTCCTTCTTTGATGACAATGATATCGGCATCAACAACTTCCTTGCCGCCGATTTGGAACGTATCTTGGGCCCGCCTAGCCTTGCCAACCAGGGGAGTCGCACCTGTTGGCGAATAGTCCAGATCCTCCCACTCGTAGCCAGAGGGTCCTAGCTCAATAGATGTGTTGTCGAAACCACCTGAGTACTCCGGATGGTAGAGCCCAGCATCTTCCGCATAACAAGTAGACGTGGTCACGTTGTCCCTGCAATACGACGAGGGAATCAACCAGGTTTCCCACCAGCCACCTGCGTACAATGCGACCTTTCCTCCACCACCCATTCTTAACGTCACCGCATTCCAGGGACCATCGGGCCCAAAGCTTTGATCAGACCATGGCACTGATAGGGGCCGTTGCGAGGAAGCAAGTCCTATGAGAGCGTAAAGCACGAAAGCGGTATTTATTTGGCCTGTTTCAACACTCGAGAAAGGCATGGCACCAACAGTCGCTCATATAAACTAGGAAATGACTGGGATAGGACGAAGGGTGCCCCTGTCAAACACAGAACGAGGGTAAAGAGTTAACACGAGATGGAAAAACTGGGAGACGACAACCCACAGCCTTAGTCTCGGTGCCATCGGCAAGTGAACTGGTAGCCGCGCATCGTTGTTGGCATACCAAGAATCACAGGCAGACTGGAACTAAATGGTGCAGCCATCCTCATTCGCATTAGCTTGGCGGCTAATCGGTGGCAGTGGTTTCAGAATTTTGTAAAATCCATCAAATCCGTCTCGGCAATCAGGCCATTCCACAATTCTAAGGCTTTTGACCTTTCGAGGCGCGTTTGATGAAACCGATGCTCACAGTCGAGGTCAGATTCATAAACAACGGATAATCTCACGGAAGTATTTCGCAGGCAAAGATCGGGTCTGATTTAAGCCAAGCCTTTAGCCCCCTTTTACAGTGGGGCGCTCCTCCGTTGCGGGCACTTGGATACGAAGGACCCCATGCTTAGCCCCGGCGGCTGATAGCGTGTCAGCCAACTACTTCTCACTGCACATAATGTTTCCTTCTCCTCAAAATCCTGAAAACAACACAAGTTCTTGTGGTATCATGACCACTAGCTTTCGAAGCAGGACTATCGATGATTTACTGTCCACGCCAAGCGGCTGAGTTCAGCTTTTGACCCCTCGACCATGGGGCTCCCTTTACCACGAAGTTTACCCAGGCCGCTTCACACCATTTTTCTTTTAATTCTTGGCTTATTCGTGATTCAAACAATACGAAACCTACCGAGCCGATATTCAGAGGCCCAACCTGAGATTTTTGTCGCAGGCCAGGCCTTGGCCCCTACACATGGCTTAAATTGGTCTCGCTTTGCTTACGTGCAATATGCCACTAGTGCATCCCACGTTTGCAACTCTCTCATGATATTTGAAACTCTTGATCGTTTGCATGCCAAAGCGGATCGAGTCCTGATCTATCCAATGCAATATTTGTTGGAGGATGAGAACAGTACTGCGAGTAGACTACTTCGCAAAGCTCGGGATCAATACAAGGTCAAATTGGTTCCCGTCCAAGTCCAGAGCCAAGCCAGTGGTGATGGTACGTATTGTTTTCCATTTGTGACGTTTTAGAAGTCTCTGAAGTTGCTTGGCTAAATTATACGGTGCTTTTCAGCGACCTGGGCAAGTAGCTTCACCAAGCTGCTGGCATTCAACCAAACACAATATGATCGCGTCTTGAGTTTGGACTCGGATGCAACTATTCTGAAGGTAAGGAGGTATTTCTTTCAATTGATTCATTCTTCTGACAAATATACAGCACATGGATGAATTGTTTCTAATGCCGCCATGTCCCATTGCCATGCCTCAAGCGTACTGGATGCCCGAGAGCAAACTCACCTCTGCGTTGATGCTGATCACACCATCCGAAACCGAATTTGCTGAAGTCATGAGCGCAACCAAGCACTCAAACGAGAATATGTATGATATGGAAATTGTGAACAAGCTCTACAAAGACCGTGCACTTGTCATCCCGCACGACCCATATATACTGTTGACGGGCGAGTTCCGCAATCGTAATCACTCGAGTTACCTGGGAAAGGAGGGAGAATGGGACCCGGGTGAAGTGCTCAAAAGAGCTAAATACTTACACTTCTCCGACTGGCCAGTGCCAAAGGTATTTTGAACTCGTTTTTGAGTCTTCGCCCTGAGAGAGGTTCGCTGCTAACTCGAATTGATAGCCCTCGGATGAGCCTCCAGTATATATTTTAGATGAAAAGAAACCTGGTTGCCACTTGAGCCCAGATGATAGGGAGGTTGAGGATTGTCGTGATCGGCATCATTGGCTCGACTTTTATGCCGAGTACAGCAGACGGCGTGAGGTATGTTACTATCACAAATTCTCCTTAGTGGTCAGCTGTTGACAATCGAACCTTGGAAGCATGTATGCAGTATTGCTGTGTAGCCGAATGATAGTTCACTTAACAGCGAGATGACACTATTTGGCTCGAAACCCGGGGACGTATGTTTCAAGTTTGTTTGCGCTGCCTCGGAGCTCTCCGGTATCCTCTTCGCGTTGTGATGGTGTACATCACAACCATTAGTGCCATATACCATTTTCGGCGCATCAGTGCTGACGGAGCCAGAAAGAATAAAAGACTGGCTTCTATGGTTAGGAAAGAATACATTTTTTTAACGATAATCCTTATCGCCAGAAGGTAACAACGTTTCCTTCGAAGTAAAACTGCAGTGACCAACCCCAGGCTCATGTTCCAATCCATCGGGTAACAAAAGTGTTTCGCCCCACTGAACCCCTTTTGTGGCATCGTCCAAAGAATCCGGCGGATGACAGGCTGCACTGATGATGACGCTGCAAGCCCCGGTCAGAGGTAACTTGGATTTGAATCTCCTGCATAGTCCCAATGCAAGAAGAGATGCCCCCATCACGAAGTAAAGAGCCAAAGATATGATTATCGCCAACGGTGAATATTTTAACGAGTATGAAGTCAGGATCCCGTCTGTACGAATCTCGCTGCTTGTCACCAGAGAAAGACTTTGGGACACCGCCCAACCAATGACAAGGTATATTAGCAATAGTGGCACAGAATAACGAAGTGGAACGCTCAGCCAGTACGTTGACCGCTGAGCAGTGTTGTCCTGGGGCCAAGATACACGAAGACCCTTTCTTTGAGTTCCATATGAGCTATATTCAGCTTCTGCAAGGATGCTCGTTAGAACACTGTTGTAAAAGTGATAGCTGAATGTCAGAAAGAGCTGAGGAAGATTGGATATCAAAGCCAACTCTATAACTGATGATTGAGTGTAAGTCTCCCACAGTTGGAAAGGGCCGCGCTGCATTGTGCTTGTATCGATCCCTGTTATCCACCATGATCTGATTGCAGAGCAATCGGATTCACCAATACACCACTTGTGCGCAATTATGCCTAACTGATAGAAGACATAAATGATACATCCTATCCATCTAGCGTATAAATTAGTAGGCTTCGAGACATATGCTTGCCAACAGACTCACAGAGCTAGCACAATGAGCTTTCGCCAAAGCTTTGCGGCTCTGATCCAGATCGAAGGTCCCTGTAGCCTCCCCTTCAAATGTGCTTGATCCCGCCATGCATAATCTTTCTTCTTTAGATCGAGCTTTGTCATCCAGCAGATACCGAGTGTATTGGAATCTGGTAGCGTTAAGAACGAGGCGACTGCATCACCAATAGTCAACAACGGGCTTGGACTCCTGAGTCCGTTCCTGACAATCAAAATCATGACAATGATCTTGATTATCACCATGACAGCAACAAGCACGAAAATGAACGGGCTATACTGCAGTTGGCAGTTGGGGTCTTGCTGGATCACCAAGCAATCGTCAAAATCAAGCTGGGAACCCGATCCCCACCCCTGACAGTATCCTAGTGTCTCTGGTTTCACCGTGATATTACTCCCGAGTGACTTGGTATAACTATCAATCAGACCTTGGGATTCCGGTAAAGAAGTTGTGAGCCATGATGTCAGATTCCGGGCATCGTTGCACGTCTCCGATGTGGCGTATTGAGAACAAGTATCCCAGTCGAAACTATTTGTTTTCCATGGAAGAGCGCCATAGGAAGTATCGAACTCAAAGTCCCATACCCCCAAAGGCTGATCCCCAGTCAAGGTTTGATTCTGGCCAGGAGATCCAGCACCCTTTCTGAAAGCGCGATTGCCTGACATACTGGAATTCAATTGACTGGTGCGCATGAAAAATGTTCCTAGTATGGGCGTGTCTTGGTCGGTAAGCATGCTGATACATCGATCCTTGCGCACTGTTTCATAACTGCCATTGGCGAGGAATGAAGACATCTCATCCAGACCAAGCTGAAAGCTGCCATAAGCGAAGCATTGTTCGTTCCGTGGAGTTAGAAGGCGGGGAAATTGTGCTGGATCGATATCACGCGGGATGAAATAAACATTGACATCATGTTGCGACAAAACGATGGATCTGGATACTGCCGAGTTGTAACTTCTATTGTCAGAAATCAAGTGGAGCAATTGATCATCAGAAGTGACATACATCAAGTGGAAAGGTGTTGATGTGAGGAGTAGTATGAGCCAAAGTCCCACTCGAAAAGGTCCAACAATGGTCAAGTTTCTTATTCCAGGAATCCCAATATCCAGCCACTTCCCTTGTGCATGGCACTGATCAACCTGCTCTCTGCTTGGGGCCACCAGCACTTGCATACAATAACTGCTTGCGGCTAAAGCTATCGTGCTGAGCAGGTTGATTAGCAAGTCCAGGGAAATGCCCCAGCTCTTGACAAGGGAGCAGCTTCCACTGTAAGCGGTTGAGAAGGATAGAAGGCTGTCTGCAGACTGGCCTTCAATTTTCCCTGCCATCCCCGCGAGGGTGCTTGCAAAGACGATGTTGAGAAGTAAGACACCGACTGAACAATATGCGCACCAGCGTATATTCTTGATCCACCGAGGCTCATCATCACGCTGAGGAGCCAATTCCAGATCATCCATGCCATCTGTGAGTTTATTCTTCTTCCTGGTTGAAATCTCTTAGAACGAGTGATGAAGGGAGAAGGGCAAAATTATTTCGGGTGCCCTACTTTGAGCTTTGCTTTGCATCATTAATAATGCCACCCATAACAGGTGTGTATTTCGAGCATGTAAAGAACATTACTCCAGAGCAGAATTTGCGAATTCCTTGTATATTGACTCTCATACTGGGCGACAATCGGCGAATCACTCCACCCTCCGATTGAAGAACTGACACGGCGCGGCACCCTTTTATACCTTTTAAATGTCGGCCCCCAGATCGGCGGTTCAATGTTTGCACCCGGGAAAACATGCATGGATCTACAAGGAATCCCAGCTTTGAAGCATTTCGATTGGACTTGTTATTGAGCACAGCCACAAAACCTTTGCAAAGCTCTCAGAGTAACGTGAATATCATTTACCAGTGGACCGCGCATAGATCCCATGCGATGATGGTGGGTTTGAGTCCATACAAACGCGCGCTCGGATAAGCCCATTATTCGCGCTACTCGATGTCAGCATGAGAACAGCTTGGGCAAGAGAAAAAATGCCAGAGCCCATGAAAACGAACGAGATGCCTACTCAAAACCAGCTTCTGAATGAGAAATCCACAAACGACCATCGAGGTCCTTCTATTCAAGCCGTCGAGGCATATGTCAACTCTATTGACAGAGGAGCCCTCTCAACCCAGAAGACAGGGAGCATCTGCCCGATATGTGAAAAAGCCGAAGAATAAGTACAAATGCCAACGCCACAAGTCACGCTGACAGATCATGAAACGCCGAAAAGAATAACAAGGTATAGAGCACATAGGAAAAAGGGGAAAAAAAACATTCGCTAAGATCACATATTGAGCAAGCTCATTTGTCTGCGCATGGGGTTTGGAGAAAGCGCGTCTCCATCTTCACTGGGGCCGATACCACTGTCCGTACCGGCTAGCCCGGCATCGGTGTCGATATCCCACTGCTCGTCTTCGTTTTCGCCGTATTCGGCGTCTGCGTCGCCTCCGTCCCAGCTTTTTTGAATGGCGCCACGGGTGTTCCAACGTAGAGCGCGCTGGACACTTGTGAACCATTCATTATTGTTTGAGACGACAGTTGGGAAGGGGTACTGGCTTGCTTCGACGGTGACGTAGTCGCCTTGGCGGAGCTCGACACGACCCTTTCCATCGAAGGAACAGTAGGCTGTTGAGCGGGAAGAGTTTGGGACCGCGATGCGAAGAAGATGGGAGTCTGAGAGGACCATGGGGCGGAAGGAGAGTGTGTGGGGGCAGATGGGCGTGAGGAGGATACCCGGGATGGAGGGGTGCATGAGAGAGCCGCCAGCAGAAAGGGAATAGGCAGTGGAGCCAGTCGGAGTTGAGAAGATGCAGCCATCTGCTTGGACGACGGTGAGAAGTTCGTCGTCAGCGTACAGCTCCAGGTTGGAGACGTAAGGGGATGGGCCTCGGTCGATGACGAGCTCGTTCAACACTTCGAACTGCTCGCCTTCTTCCACGGCGCCAACTTCTGCGCTTTTGCTACGGTCTCGACGGAAGACAGTACATGTGAAGCGCATGCGGAGATTCACGCGCATGCCGACTTCGCCCATGACGGCGTTGAGTTGTGATTTATGGTCGGAGAACTCGAAGTTCGTGAGAAAACCTAAGCTTCCGAGTGAGAAGCAAAGGACAGGTGGAACCACGCGCTGGAAGAGCCACGAGGTGAAGAGAACAGTGCCATCGCCGCCTAGGGTGAGGACTAGGTCGAATTTGTCCGGTGATGTCCAACACAGGTCTGGTGTCCAGAAATGAAGCATTTGGGCGAACATCGGATCCTTCTGGAGTAGGCCCGGGGCATCGAATCGTTTGGAATTCCGGAGTTTCGCATCGACGTATACATTCACGCCGAGGTCACTGCCGTACCGGGGGGTGGAAAGCAGCCACTCGGCGACCTCCCGAGTCAGGTGCACCAAACTGTTATCCCGAGCTTTGGTCACAATCATGACGTTTCGCACTGCTCGTTTGATAGGCCGACGCTGAAGCTGCTTTGACACTTCACGCACACCTGTCGCAGTCTGAACAAGTCGAGAGTGCGAGAGCCATTCGTCGTCGGCGATTTCCTCCAACACCTTCTTTATGTTCACGGCATCGTCGAAGCGTTGGTGGAAGTAACACGGGGATTGCAAAACTAGTCTTGCGGTCGCAGGCGATCGATCGAGATACCCGCTCAATTGAAGGTTGGAAAGCGCCGCAGAGAGATTTTGAGAGGCATTGCTCCCGCGCCGGCGATCCTCGGAGGGCGGGGAAGCCTGTGTGGATTTGTTCGCCAACATGTTCGTCAATGAGCTGGCGGATAGACTGTGATTGGGATTTCGGAGAATCAAAGGCCTGGAGGCCAACGCCTTCAAAATGGTCTGTCTCGGGATACAGTCAGTCGACAGGGCTTTGGTCGATCTCGGTCGGGTAATCGACTTCTGGTGCAACGAGCGGAGGTTGGGAGGCAACGGCCAGTCGGCGATTTCGTCTGAGGTCGACCCAGGGCTCTGTGAGAGCAGCGCGGTGCTGGAGTCTCGGCGATTTTCTGAGGATTCTATGTTGAGGGCATAATCGCGGAGGAGGGCCGCGGTTGCTGGGGGTGGGGCCTTAGCCGGGGAGGGGTGAGGTTGTGATGCTCTCGAGGGCTTGTCAGACCGTAGTTGTTCACGGCTGGACGCCATCGGCTTGGGCGGCACGTAAAATAGAACGGAGGGTAATCTGACTCGGATGTAACGGGGATTGCGGATCCGAGTCTCGAGATCGCAGGGTTTCCCCGTGGGTCAAAGTTCTAGTATCTTCCAAGATGACCGGGTAAATTATAGATTAAGTTGATAAGCAGAGAGAGAGACGAAAGGCAGCTAAGAAAACTCTACTCGTACGTGCTTTTCTGCGGAGAAACACCACGGACCGTGACGATCCGTTCCCAAGGGAATAGATTCCATGGGATTTACAATTTACTACAGAGGGTCACGATAGGTCGTTCCTCTGTTGAAGTGGCCTGGAGCCATGGATATGCGGGATACGCGAGATATGCGGGATGAGTGTAATATGCGGTCCAATGGCCGGTTCGCCCAATGCGGCCGTCGGCATGGGAGGGCTGAATACGCTTGCTATGACGTTTACAATATATGCTGGGAGAAAAAAAAAAAGAGACTCCTATTCTGACGAGACATGCGTCAAATGTCGGTAAAGTCGTATTGCCCCTTGGAGGCCCCGCAAGGTCTGAAATTTCACCGCTAGAATGACCAGTGTGGTGATGCGGGAAGAGCACGGGGGTAGCGTCACCCCGAATAAGCCTCATCTGCAGCAAGGCTTTTCGGCTGTGGCAGATGAACAAGGTGGGTTGTACATGCAGCAGGAGTCAGGTGATGGTGCCTTGACCGTGCTACGCCAATGTTTCGTAGCCTTGACACATCCCCGATCCAAGGCACAAGGCACGGTCGCCCTGGTATATCCGATGTCGAACAGAGCGCGGGGCCGGCAAAGGGCCAGGGGGCTGTCCGGGTCACACTGATCCATCCATTACATCAGATCACGTCTGAATTTCGCTTGGAAAATGACAATCGAACCGACTCAGATCGAGTCTAACTTGTGGGCGTAGGCGCTGTAGATCTGGTCCTCGGCAGTCTCGCGAATGAAACCATTGACGCTGGCAGTATTCGTTCCTTCGCCCATGGCAACATCACCATCGTTAGCTGCGCCCTGGCAAATGGAAAGCGCCCGTGCTCGAATGAGCTCCCAGGTATCGAAGTCGAATCGGCCCCGGCTTTCGTTCAGCAGAAGATGGTCCTTGGAAGAGATAGCCAGGACATGAAGGGACACAGCAGACTTGGCGGCGGCTGGAGAGGGGTTTTGTACGATTTCGCCGGAGGTGGTTACACCGAGGAG
The DNA here is from genome assembly GCA_911197225.1 of Penicillium salamii. Taxonomy (NCBI): domain Eukaryota; kingdom Fungi; phylum Ascomycota; class Eurotiomycetes; order Eurotiales; family Aspergillaceae; genus Penicillium; species Penicillium salamii. The sequence goes on from CAJVOY010000033.1 coordinate 422,741, forward strand.
CACAGCGGAGAGGGTCATGGATAGGGGAATCGAGGCGGAAATCATGGCGAGTAGGCCGGCATGCAGGAGAGCTGGAAGGAGGGTAAGGTACTACAAAAGTTAGTCTCAAGACTTAATACAAATGCAGCCCATGGCGGTATAGTACTCACAGAATCACCACGTTCCACATTCTCTCCTCCAACAATGTTCAAGGTCAGGACCACGCCGCGGCGAGGAAATCCTTTCTCTCGCCCGAGCACAATATCTCCCAGCACAGATTTCAGAGTAGTTTCGATGGCTCGTTCTCCTACACCACCGGTAGTGGTACCAGGCTTGACAAAGACCTCCACCGTGGCGTCCTCCGGCTTCAATGCGTCGCGACGGCCTGGGAGCTCAACTGGTCCGTTAACAGCGCTCAAGATGCTGTAGCCCGTAGCAGGGCATTTATATGTCGCAGAGCCATCGGCGCGCTGTAGGATCGAGAGAGATGCAGTTGGGCCAACCATCTTGGAAATGAGTAAGCAGTGTGGTCGAATTGAAAGCTGTTGTTTGAGGAGTCTTCGGTCGACGGCGGTGATTTTTTTATCGATCTGCGGACCGCGTTGTGATTGGCTAATATGCTGTGTACTGGGTACCTCCCTTGTCTACAGTCCCCCAGCTAATTTTCAGGTACTGACTACTCCATACTTTTTGTGATTACACCAGATCCCTGGATGTTCTCCAACTTTCCAGCCTTGGGATATTCCCCGGCTTTCACAACTCCCAGGGTTGAGTGTAACAATCACCTGTTTTGCACCTGGCCTGTATTCCAATATGCTTCTGGCCTCTTCAGACACGGCAGAACGATGCCCCGTCGATCCATGACAACTCTCCCGATCCTTCAGATGATTCCTATAGGCTGACGCTAAAATGGACGTGTCAGACCCAGAATGCCGAGCACTTGGAACAAAATCCGTCCAGTCAGGAAAGGTCGGCAAGGCGGCTGTGCTAGCACGACAATACATCCTTTCACTCTCCTGGACCGAGGACAAACGAGATAATGTTTGGGAATTGTATTCCAGTCTGCCCTGCGGAGTATACCTGGAGTCAGAAAATCAGATCCCAGAGTCAACATTACCCTAGCTCCGATATCCTGTCAGCCTCCAGATCTCCTCATCCAAAGCAGCACGCCACGAGTGCCCAGAAGTGGGTGGATAGTGGCTTGAACCCCCGGACTGGGATGTCCAATCCCGGGCCAGGATCCCATCGCCCTAAATCATGACTGGATCATGGACATGCATTTATAGAACGTATCGTCCGCGTACAAGGCGGCCAAGCATTCCTCGTTTGGCTGCCCCAATGATCGTGTGGCTTCACGATGGCTAGGGTCGCCCCCTCACTACTTGGCCAAGTCCCCTCATCGGGACCATGTGCCAATGTTCCAGTGAAGCCCAACACATTTAAACCCAGCTTCGTGTTTGCTTCCATTTCCCTGCTCCATCTTCACTTCAGGTGCAGACGGTCTATTTTCCCATCAGTGAGCTACTGTTGTCTATCTTGCGGAAAATTCAAGTAGTCTAGCTCTTTCAAGGCTCACTATTTTCCCGTCACCACTTTCTCCTATTGAATGGGCGTAGAGACAATCCTTGATGTCGAGGAATCGACAGAACCTCCTATATGTGGTTATAAGGATCCCACACCCAATGTGACAAGCCACTTAAATTCTCAGCCCTGCGCTACCGAGGAAAAGTCTATCTCGCATACAAAAGACCCTGCACCACCGAGCCAACCGGACAAAGAGCCACCGGATCGTATCGCCCATCTTACCGAGCCAATAGAGCTCGCCTCAATCCTCCAAACAGACCTTCGGTGCGTGATCAACAATCAATACCTTTACTCAATCTAACAAAGTCATCAGAGATGGACTGCCAGGCACAGAAGCGGCGACCCGCCTCCAGCGCGATGGTCCGAATACCGTGCGTGAAATGGAGAGTGTCTCCGTCTGGGGGATACTGCTAAGGCAGGTATCCAACAGTTTGACCCTAGTATGTTTACTCGCGAGGAATAACATGAATATTCTCTGACTACTCGACAGGTACTTCTCATAACCATGGCCCTCTCTTTTGGAATCGATGATTACATCGAGGGTGGCGTCATAACTGCAGTGATTGTTTTGAACATCGTGGTCGGGTATGTATTCACCACGCCAACTGTCAGCCTTCAGACTAACTCGATTAGCTTCGTGCAAGACTATCGTGCCGAAAAGACAATCATGTCACTGCATCGACTTTCGGCGCCAATATGCAGAGTTATTCGAGATGGCCAGCTTGCCTCCGTTAAGGCAGAATCACTGGTTGTCGGTGATATAGTTCAGCTGGCAGTTGGAGATATCGTCCCGGCTGACTTGCGATTGTTCGATGGCATGAACGCTTCAATGGACGAAGCTCTCCTAACAGGAGAATCATTGCCAGTACTCAAGACTCCCCATGTCACTTTGGCAGTACCCGACATTCCTATTGGCGACCGGACCAATATGGCATATTCGGGGTGTAGCACGACGCAGGGCCGAGCGATGGGAATCGTCGTTGCGAGTGGTATGAACACCGAAGTCGGAAAGATCGCCCAATTACTTCAAACTCAGCCTAGCTCTGCCCATTCCAGTCGGCTCATGAGATGGGTGAATGGGGTGAAGCGGTTCTTCATGAATATATTGGGTCTCGTTGGGACCCCGCTGCAAGTCAAGCTGAGCAAATTCGCCCTCTTGTTATTTGCACTTGCTATACTACTAGCAATCATTGTCTTCTCGGCCAGTAAATGGGATGTCCAGGGCGAGGTTCTCATCTACGGCATTTGTGTTGCTGTTGCGGTCATCCCAGAGTCCTTGATTGCTGTTCTCACCATCACCATAGCCGTCGGAACAAAAGCAATGGCCAGAGGAAATGTAATTGTCCGAAAGCTCCAATGTCTCGAGGCTGTCGGGGGCGTCACCAACATCTGCTCCGACAAGACCGGAACATTGACCCAGGGAAAAATGATTGCTCGGTCTGCGTGGATCCCTGGCGCTGGCACTTTGACCGTAAGCCAAACGACGGATCCTTTCGACCCAACAAGTGGACTTGTCCAACTTGATGAAATCGACTGGAACTCAACCGAGCCCATTGAGGAAAACCCTGCATTGCACACATTCCTCCGAGCCATCTCAATTTGCAATCTCTCAACTGTACACCATGACAATCAAGTCTGGAGCGCAGTCGGTGAGCCAACAGAAGTGGCTCTCCATGTGCTGGCCATGCGATTTGACTTTGGAAAGTCCTCCGTGTTGCAAAGGCGACAACTACAGCTAAAGACAGAGTATCCCTTTGATTCTGCCATCAAGAAGATGACCGTTGTCTATCACAATGTGCAAGATAAAGTCAATGAGTGTTACACAAAAGGAGCACCAGAGACAATCATCCCAGCTCTTGGCATCAGTGAAACAGAGAAGCAGAACATCAGAGATACAGCAGATCGCATGGCGGGCGAGGGACTCAGAGTTCTATGTATCGCATACAAAACATCACCCGCCAACGATGACTCTCAAGTCTCACCACGAGATGCTGCTGAATCCCAACTCAACTTTGGGGGCCTTGTCGGCTTATATGATCCCCCTCGAGTTGAAACAGCCGCAGCTGTGCGAAGATGTCAAATGGCCGGTATCACGGTACATATGCTCACTGGAGATCACATCAAGACTGCAACAGCAATCGCTTCAGAAGTCGGTATTCTAGACCGGGTTACAGCGAATATCAAATCGGGAAGACTTGTCATGGCAGCGGACGAATTCGACAGGCTGACTGATCAGGAAGTTGACGCTATCGAAGAGCTTCCTCTTGTCATCGCCCGATGCAGTCCCGCTACAAAGGTTCGCATGGTAGATGCTATGCATCGTCGTCGGGCATTTTGCGTTATGACAGGTGATGGCGTCAATGATTCGCCTGCCCTCAAAAGAGCCGACGTTGGCATTGCCATGGGTAAAAATGGAAGTGATGTGGCTAAGGAAGCTGCGGATATGGTTTTGACAGACGATAATTTTTCGTCTATTGTCAAGGCCGTCGAGGAAGGAAGACGTCTGTTCGATAACATTCAAAAGGTAGTGAAGTTTGAACCGATGTCACAGCAACTGATACTGACATCAAATACAGTTCCTCATGCATCTACTCATATCAAACATTGCTCAAGTCATTCTGCTCCTCATCGCTCTCGCGTTCAAAGACGCAGGAGGAGATTCAGTGTTCCCGCTATCGCCTTTGGAGATTCTATGGGCAAATCTTGTCACTTCATCATTCCTAGCGGTCGGACTCGGACTCGAAGAAGCCCAGCCAGACATCATGTATAGACCCCCGCATGATCTTCGCATCGGCGTGTTCACCCGCGAGCTCATCATGGATAAAATGATCTATGGCACATTCATGGGTTCCCTGTGTCTTGTATCCTTTGTCTGCGTAATCTACGCTGCAGGAACAGGGACGTCCTCTCTGGGCGACGGTTGCAACCAGGGGTACAATCCTAGCTGTGACGAGGTATTCCGTGCTCGAGCCACCACGTATGCGACCCTCACTTTCCTCCTGCTTGTTACTGCATGGGAAGTCAAGCATTTCTCGCGGTCCCTGTTCAATATGGATCCGATCCGGTATCCAAAGGCACTCTCCGTGATTCCCACGGTGTGGAACAATCGGTTTTTATTCTGGGCTGTGATGGCTGGGTTTGTCATTGCCTTCCCGGTAATCTATCTTCCGGTCATCAACAAAACAGTTTTCAAGCATCAAGCAATTGGTTGGGAGTGGGGTGTCGTGTTCGGATGCACACTCGTTTACCTGGTGCTTGTGGAGAGTTGGAAGGCTGTCAAGAGGGCATTTGGGATTGGAAGTGGAAAGAATGCCACTCTCACCCTTGAAGATGCCGAAATGAGGGCGGGCTTAGGCACAGTTACACCACTTTCACTCAGTGCCAATGCCAGCGTGGAGCTAAAGTGACTACGGTGAATGGGTACTCTGGCACTTTCAACAGCCGCGAGTATCCAATGCGAGCATTCAACATGCTCCGAGTTTATTCTAAATTTTGGTTTTGATTTCAATTCGTTCCTCCAATTGAAAATTCGTGCGTCTGCCTCTCAATTTATTATTCATTCATTACAATCTCTCGATAGGTAACTAGAAGGCAAACGTCATACTCCTCTTCTGGCTCTGAATGCTCTTTTGGGATGCTGTAAAGCGAATGTCTCAGGTATCTCAGCCTTGGAATCTACACAGTAAGTAGCATCTTGGAACTTCCCAAAAAGAACCTCGGGATGCACCTTGTATTTCAAATATGTATTAGAGAATTAAATAACCTGAATATTCATATCGACCCAGGAAAGCCGAAAATAGAGGCCTACAGCCAAATCTATTGAGACGACGAACGGGCGTAGTCCCTGATAACAGGCTCTTCAGCAGGCCCCTGATAATTGTACTCAAGCGCGTGGACAACACTATCCAGCACGACCGCCGTCTCAGTGCCCAACAAATCAGTCAAAACCAGTCCCTCGGTAAGGATCCGATTACAAATAGGATCCAAGTCGATTCTAGACAAATCTGCTGGCCCGTCATGCTTCATCGCATCAATGAACAAAGCCCAAGTGATGGGGTTGACCAAAAGACCAGCATGCGGATAAAAGCCACCAGCCGGCAACCCAGGGCAGGCCAACTGGATCTGTACGTTCGTAGCACCAACACCGAGCGCGTTCTTAAGGGCCCCAGACGCGTCGGGGTCTGTCTGCGGGGTAACGACCTCATCAGGACCAGAGTAGACGCTGGTGGTTGGAACAAGAGCCGAGTCACCATCATCCGAGCGAAGGGTCTTGATGAAGTTCGAATCATATTCCTGCTGCATAACAGCAGGCGTGCAGGCAGAGTTTGGAATCAAGCACTCCTCTGCCAGAAGTGATCCATGGAAATCGGCACTGATAGCCAAGAAGTCTGAGACCGAATCACGCGCTGACGGCCAGTACTTCAACGCCCATTGAACACCGATGTTTCCTTGAGACGCGGCAACAACTCCGATCGTGGTGTTGGTGATACCGGCAACGTAGTTGATGGCATAGGCGATAAATTCAGAAGAGAACTGAATATCTGCGAGGGAGTTGTTGGGAATATTGACCCAGATCGCATCCGCAAAGTCGGTTTCCGGGATCAGTTTCTCGAAGTTGAAGTAGTAGGAAACACCAGCTGGATCACCGGTACCGGGCACAAGAAGAATAGGTTGCTTGCCATCAGCACCGTACTTGAATTTCTCGGGGATATAGACTGCTGCCCGGAGGTCTTCTTCGCTCTGGGTATAGGGCGCATCGTTGGAACTTTTGGGGAAAATGGAGGTTTGGGGGTCGAGAGGATTCGTGTTGTTGAATGAATTGATAGACTCTTCGTTCAAACCGCTCACTAGGTCGACGATATTTTTCGGAGCCAGGCCTTTTGTGACGAGGTCGATGGCGACACCGACCAGACCTGCTTCGCTTGCGTTGCGAACATCGGACAAAGAGCCCAGGGCTTCTTCGATGGTTGTGACAGGGTCAGTTTTGCCGTCTACAACATCCTGCAAGCCGCCGATGAGTAGGTCGACTTCTTGTAAGACACCTTTGGTAAGGGAACCGAGTCCTTTCAAGGTATTTTCCAGCCTTGAAATAAAGGTCGAAGAGTCGCGAGTTGCCAAGGCATCAGCGACGGGAACAGGGGTTGCCAATGCCGACAAGAAAAACGGAAAGATCACTGCTGTTTTGAGATAATGCATGGTACGGAGTTTCACCTCAGCCAGGGCATTGGTTGAAGAACTTCAGAGGTGAAGGGTAGGAACTTAGGTACTTGCAGCGTTGGATGTATCAGACCTTACATAGTTTTTTGGCCCCTGATCGAATCATCTCCACCCTTGGGGTACGGCTGCAAGATGCATTATGGGAAATCAAAAAGAAAAACAAGTTTGTAACACGGCTAAAAAAAAACACGCAAGGGAGCTCCATTGCAAGTCCACATATCCAGCCGACGGCGTTCATTATTGGCGTTGTGGATCAATTTAACGATCGGACCTTTCTCGCGCTGTGGAGTAGAAGTTAAACTAGCCCGCAATTACGGTTATCTTGGTGAACACCCGCTAGGGTTCCAGATCGGTGTATCTAGAGCTAGGGGTTGGATGTGAGATAGGCACAGCCCTGGAGGCAGCCCCTTGCAAAGAGCGACTTCTTTTCACCTTGAAAAAGTAGCCAGATATGATGGCTTGACGCCCATTCACTTGTACGCGGTATTGCATTTGCAGGAAGGAAAACTAATGCAAGTTTTGTGGTCACAAGCCAATTGACCCGCCGACGATCTCTCGTTGATCGGCTCAGCTGAGATTTATCTGGGCCTGGCGCAACCGAGCCGTCGGAGATGCACAATACATATCACCGCGAACGCGACGGGAGTTTGACGGCCCGAGCATGTGCGTGGCACATTTAAGCTTACTCAAGGTTAATGCACACCATTTGAAGATACACGTACGAGTAGATACTCGGTGTTTCGAACTCAATGGAATGCCCATGTCAGATCGAGGCGGAATCGTGGTCCAAGCGCTGGCCGATTGCCGGAAGTTTTGCCCGGGCATTTTACCGTACGTTTTCTCTACTGAACATTTGAAGCCAGTGTGTTTTTACCCAGCAAGATTTGTCCCATCTAACGTACGAGTAGTCGATATTTCGTCACTATGGGACCCACATGGACACGCTCATAGTACACAAATATCCCCCGTACTCCGTACAGAGTGCCCGAATTGCTGGAAGCTGAACCGAGGTAAAACTAATCCACAAATAATTAATGAATAGCTACCACGATCAACGCTAAGGCTTGCTGTATGCATAGGCCAATACACCTCGGGGCCAAATATGAGCCACTTTCTGCCTTGGAGTACTTAAGTACATGTACGAGCAATGTGCTAGGTAATCCTCAAAAGTAGGCTGCTCAATACTTGTAAACTCACCACATGCTTTGAGTGCTAAGGTTCTCTACCGTAAGGCGCAATCCTAAGCTTTGTAGCGAAACACGAAGATTCAATGATTTCATACTGCGTCGAAATAACGACTGGACTGCTACTGTAAGAAGGAATGATATTCGCAGCCCCCACATCGGCCCACGGGTATCCCGCGCTTTATCGTACTTTCTCTTTCTGAAGTCCCGTGTTTCTACGAGTGAAGCTCAAGGTCTGTTTCCATGCCAACTATGGACTTTAGGAATACCTACTGAAGTACGATGCTTCACGCGCGAACCCAGCTATCTCCTCCATGGGTCTCACATCATTCAATATTTTGACGCATTCCTTATAGAAATCGTCAACCGTGACAGTCTCCATCGCTGTGACACCTTTGGGGTGAAATTCGGCGCGCTTGACGTGCATAACATTCTCCAAGTGAGATTTATCGCCCAGCCCCTTTAAGACAATGATCATCAAGCTGTACGGTGAGGTCTTCATGCCAAGGAGCCCTCCTTGAGAATGCCAGTCCTGCAGGTCTGTGATAAAGGCCTCAGACGTCGGATATGCGGCCCTGCGCAGATCCCTGATTGTCAAAAACTAATTCGGACAGGTCCTTCGCCCCAGGATCAATTTCGCAGATATTCCATAAACCTGTCTGCAAAGAGTCTCAGTCTCTCGAGCCTCAACCCTGTTCACGACGCCGCTTGACATACTCACCGCAAACCAGTATGTTGTCCGCTGGGAGAGTTGATACCATCTTTTGGCACCTGGACCATCTTCATTTGGACATTTGACACCGGATTCGATCAAGTTCTGCAGTTTATAAGATCGCAGGTTATCCATGATCGACTTCAAAGTTCCCATCTATCGTCAGGGGAGTTCGGGTCTGGAGCAGCTTGTATGAGCCCACTTCGGGCAGGTCGACTGATTGATCCTTCTGGGCCTCAACCTTCTTCAGCATATCGGCGTATTCTGCGTCCCAGTCAGTGTCGTCCTCCATGATGATTCAAACGATGCAGGTTGATGATGTTGTATTGGAGTTTGATGAATATGGCACAAAGGGCGGGCAAGTGTATCCGGAGCCACTGAATGACCTACCTGGAGGGCAAAAAAAAAAAGCTGGGCTTCAACGGGAAGCTGCAAGATCATGCAACAAAGGCGCTCATAGCCTAATGAGGCTCCAGAACCGAGAAAAAGACACAAAAGCGATCCATTCAGGGGCGCGGAAGAGGTTGCAGAAGGCAAGCTCCAAAAGGCAAACACTGAGGGTTTTATCTATCTAAAAAGCATCTCATCCTCGACAACACGAAGCTCTACTCAAGTGCCCATGCACCTGGGTATGAGTTCACAATCTATACGAAATACCAGTAGACAGAACAGTATGATGTTTCAAGACGCATTCCAAGGTTGGACTTGCCCAAGTGCGCTAGGTGTCAACCAACCTAGAGGAACGGTCATGCATAATTTATGTGTGGCGTTGAGCTTCAAGTTGTAGCTTAAGCTGTTGAAAAGGAGTAAGAGCAGTTTGATCATGGAAGACTCACCTGGGCGTTAAACTTCAAGGCTGTAAATGTATATTCTGCGCGGAGCATTTGAAGTATGGAGTATCAGGCATCAAGGCATCGATCAGGCCAAATTCGATCAACAGGCCGCGCGGATCTCGAAGGCGACCGCCTTTCCAATTTCAGTTGAGTCCCGAATCAATCAACTCTTCCCTATGGAGACTAAATTGCATTCAATGAAATCTAAAGATGCCAGTTGACCGTTCCAAGCCAGTCACGCTACGCAGATCCTGCAGAGCGTGCATCAAGGGCAAGAGACGATGCGACCAAAGCTGGCCCACATGTGCCAGGTGTCTGAGCAAAGAAATCGACTGTGAATATGTGAACGTACCATTGACGGCAAAGCTGAACTTGAAAGAAGATTCTGGTAGTCATGCTAACTCCGAGTCTTCTGGGGTCAAGGCGACACTCGCTCCTCGAATCTCTGCACACTTACGACTCGAGATCGCGAAGGAATATGACCCCAATATCATTCGATTCCTTGTGGCCGGGTTGCGCGATCTACCGGCCGAGTTCGCAGAAACTCAAAAGACACTCTTTATCCATCCTCATTTGTACCGCAACGGCTTACCAACCTCTGTCCGTGAGGTCCACAATATTTGCAGACTGAACATGCAAATCAGCCAAACAGGCCGTGCCAGCGTCACTTTGTTATCAATGCTTCGGCAGCAATCAACACAGATTCGCCGTCGACTGAATCACGCGGCCACATTCGAAGAATTATTGGGATGCAGCCAAGCGCTGGTCTTGATTCAATGTATCCTCATCCTTAATGAGGACGCAGCTCCAAGCCCATATTCAGAAGCAGTCAGCGCGATGCTGGCGGGTATCGCTGGAAGATTGTTCCAACAAGCACCCATTCAACTTCCGCAGGCCCTCAGCCCCCGGCACGCATGGCTTTTGGCTGAAAGCGTCCGGCGAACGATCATTGTGTGTTTCATGCTACGCAGTGCTTACTCTTTGAACACGAGGAACTATTCGGTTCGAACACCGTTCGTTGATTCCTTGCCGTTTGATCTGCGCACTAATCTGTGGGACAATGATTCGGATGTTTCATGGCAGAATGCTCTGTCTAATTCCAATGGTTCGATGGTCTCATTGCACGAATGGTCTGATGGCCTAGCTGCCGGTCGTGTCCGTGATGTGTCTGGATTTAGTGCGTTGATACTCGCGGCCTGCAAAGGACAAGCGGTTTCTACAATCCCATTCCCGCCCGTGGAAACTTATATGGCGACGTGATAACGTCTGCATTCAGCATCAACCATTCATACGCAGCAACTATCATCTCTGCTTCGAATTTGGCGAGCGTGGGATAGCATACCAGCTTGAACCATCATAAGGTGAGCTCTATCTCTATTATATTGAAGAAAGGACGACTCTAACATATCACGGAGTTGTGTATCTAGCGCAAGAACTGCTTCAACAGCCCAGAAAGCAACTCCGTCATACCATGGTACAACTCTTGCCTCTTAATCTCAAACGCATTGAAGATATCCTGGGCAGATCCAACCGGAATCTGCTCTTCACCTTGTGAAATCCGGCCCCAAACCTCATCCACAAACTCCTGCAATGGCATACCAATCAGATGCCCATCCTTCAAATCGGGCTGATGCTTAGCATCGTGAAGTTCGGTCTGCACAGCGGGAGGATAGATCTCCAAAACCTTCACGTTTCCAGGCCCATCTTGCAACTGAGTGCGAAGAGCCAGAATAAAGTGATGCAATGCGGCCTTGGATGCGCCATAATTTGGGCATCGCATCATCGGCACGAGCGCCATTTGAGACGTTGTGAATGCGATCGCTGTTGGGACATTCAGGCTCTGCAAGTGTGGGAGGAAAGCCTTCGTCAAGCGCACGGCCGAGGTATAATTTGTGATCAATTCTTGGTCGAAGATGTCGAGATCGACAGTTTCCGGCTTCGAAAAATCAAAGGGGCGCTGGATGCCGGAATTGACAAAGATGCAGTCCAGGTCTGGGTTCTCAGCAATGATTTCAGAGGCAAATTGGGGAATCTGCAGTGTGTGTGGTTCGTTAGTTTGGCGCCCATGACCTTTCAGTTGGGCTGGCAATCGAACCTGCTCGAGCTGCATAACATCAAACACCTTCGCAGAAACCTTGTCACTGCCATATTTCTGGATGATATCTTCAAGATTCTCCCTTCTCCGACCGGCAGCAATCAGCTTGGATCCATTTTGGATGACTTTGTCCGCGAGTGTTTTGCCAATTCCAGAGGTGGCGCCAATGATGAGGACTTTCTTATAAGGGAATGCCATTGCGGGTTGTTGTGTGAGATGGTTCAAGCAATGGGGAGGAATGAGTAGAGATCTACAATTAACGAGACATACTCTTTTCATTTATACCCCCATTTCTGTGCTCTTCTCTTCGAAATCTTGGATATCAAGGTGGCCACTCGTATAGAAGCTCTGCGGAGACTAAACCGAAAACAGATGCAGCTCGATGTGATTGGCTAGCGGGAAAAGCTTCAGGGAGTGCCGAGGTTTCCGCGCCACCAGTGGAGGTTAAACCAAATGCGGTAACGGCCGTTGTGAGGAATTCACGTTTATTCATCATGGAGATTTTTGATTTTTTTGGCTTCGATGTGCTTCTCCCGTGTTTCACTTGACCGGCTCACTGGCCTTCGTATTTGATTTCAAATCAGGCTGGCCCGAATAACAGTCTAAATGTGGAATTCTGTACGCGGCCTTGCGACGGAGCGGAGGGTTTCCAAGCTCGATTGAGAATTGAACAAGGTCGTGATGGTAGACGTTATATTACAGGAGATATAGGTGATGGACTAAATTCAAATAAAAAAATGGTCGCATAGAGGTAAAATTTGTATGAGGGATATTGGCTAGGTTTACTAACATGAATCAGACTATACATTTTAATAGAACCCCCGTGAAATACTGATTTTCTGGTAAAATAGAAGAATGGTTCTCACAATTGGTTATCGCTTTCTTAATTGATCATCGTGTAGACATGAAGTAGTGCCTGATTCATGGGGTCTCAGAAACGTTGTAGACCAGCTTTTCACCGCTGACCTTGTCCTCCTTAAGGAGCTTCAGACCATCAATGACACCCTTGAGGCCGTCCTGGCCAACACGAGGAGGGTGGACCTTGACCTTCTTATCGGCAAGGAAGGCCTCAGCAATCGCAATCCACTTCTCGGCGAAAGCCTTGTCTTCGGGCTTGGCGGGGAAGGGGATGTTGCCGAAGTTGAAGGCCTCGCCCATGGTGGTGTAACCGAGTGTGAAACGGTCGTTGACGTTTTCACGCGCAATCTTGACGTTGAGGAGAGCGCTGTACTCGCCGCCCTCGGTAGACAGGGCGTTGTCCGCGAAGGCAGCACTGGACTCCAGTGAGATGCAGTCAAAGACGTATTTTAATTTGTTGTCGGTAGCCTTGCGAATCTGAGCAGGAGCCTGGGCATCCTTGTAGTCGTAGACCTCGTCGGCACCGAGGCTGCGGACCAAATCGAAGTTGCGAGGGGAGCAGGTAGTGAACACCTTGTAGCCGGAGAGCTTGGCGAACTGGATGGCCAGGGTTCCAGTGGCGGTGGAACCGCCGTAGATCAGGACGGGGGTCGCGTCCTTGATGGGCTCGGTGGGCAGTGCAAGCTTCAGACTCTGATACAGACCCTGGCCGACGGTGCTGATGCCAACTCCGAGGGTGGCGGCCTCCTGGAAGCTCATGTGCTCCGGGATCTTCCATTGCACATCACCCTTGGCGACGATGTACTCAGCGAAGGTACCGTCCTCGGGCTGCACTGCATTACCGCCGTGTGCAAACCCGCAGACACGGTCACCCTTGGCGAATTGCTTTTTCACATCCTTGCCGACGGCCTCGACAACACCTGCGTAGTCGCATCCAACGAGAACGCCGGGGGGAGAAAGGAAGGCAATGTGCTTCCAGTCAGTGGGGTTCAAGCCGACGCTGACGGTCTTGATGAGGAGGTAGTCATCGCGGAGCTTAGGGACGGGTCTGTCAGTGACGAGTCCCTCGGTCTTGGGCTCGGTGACAATGACTGCTTTCATGAAAGACATGATGTGTGTGAGGTATGTGAGATGTAAATGTTTAGAAAGTCAAGAGAGGACGACCCTGTTAAATAAGTAGAGTGGTCATTACAAATGGACTATGACGAAAGACTATCGTGCCGAGGCCGAGTCCCACTCCGCAATCGTGTTAAATATTGCACCGACTCCGTCTCAACTCTCCGTCTCGGCTCCACTAGATGCTCTTCTCGATAAAGGGGATGTCTGGATGGAATATTCCATTCGTCTACTCCGTACGCTGCCACGTATATACGCTTAGTCAATCGTGAAACAACCCGTGGACCTCGGCGCTCTTCTGCAATAGCCCTGGAGCAACATTGAAATATTGGGCTTATACTTTCCTCGAGTCACGCTAGTTGACTAGCGGGTTCATCTTTCATCACCTGAATCATGCGGTGAGGTGGCATCCAGTCCCTGCAGAAGCCTGGCAGCCGATCAATTGGGTTAAACATCCTCAACCCAATTCTCCGAAAGATTTTCTCCGATTTTTCCTTTCTTTCTCTGCGTCGATGCCGTCTCTGTCACATACTTACACGATGTGACGAAACCGTGTGAGATTCTGCGCTGGACGCAAGGGATACCGGCCAAGACGGATCCTGTTCTCACCTTGAAGCAAAACGAACAAAAAAAAAAAAAAAACCAAAACCAAGGGGCAAACGAAACAACACGTCCACACGTGTGTCGGAGTGTTTAATCTCCCCGCAACCCTCCCCTACCCACC